>JAYKAV010000156.1:877303-917022 GCA_035582835.1 Phoebastria nigripes
GACGTGTAGATGAGGCGCTTAGGGACATGGTTTAGTGGGCCTGGTGGTGTTGGGTTGACGGTTGGACTTGATGATCTTAGAGGTCTTTTCCAACCTTAATGATTCTATGATTCTATGAATACTTTCTTCATTTGATGCAGTGCTGGGTAATGTTAGTTTAGTCTGTCCTTGAAATCACAGTACAAGTCTGCTGTGTTTCAAATGGACTAGATGTTTGGCACTTGACTTAGGCATATATGCGTACATGTGTCTGTGTGTGTGTAGGAGGTTCAGTGCTTGTGGAGAATATGGAGTTTCCTGTGTGCACGCTATGCAATGTAAGCACATGCATTTCTGTATAGGCTTTTCCAACACAATGGGAAATGATTTTAATTTTGTAGTGAAATCTTCAGCTTGATGTATTCTTTTAGGTTTGAATTTTAAGCCATAGCTCTGCGAGGCATTGGTTACACATGAGTCTACTAAAAGGTTTTGGTATAGTTGATACTGGATTTCTTGCTCAAGGTTTGTTGATATTGGTTACAAGAAATGCAACAGATTATCTTCCAGAAAATGTTGCTCATTCTTATTTTCCCATCCAATTAACTTGGATTAGTATTTAGTCTTTCTTCTAGAGAATACATTCAGCAGTTTAGACATGGTTCATGTGAATCAGTAGCTAAAAATTTCCACCTTGATTTATGTTTCCAATAAAGTTTTTGAAAGTTTTTTTCCTTTAAAAACATCAGATTACTGTATTTCTCAATTAGAAACCCTTTCTTCTTTGAGTTTCTATGATTTACAGAATATTAAAAAATTAATGATAAAATGAGCTGTAAAAATACTAATTTTCCCCCTATTATTAACATAGAAATGAAAAGTGCAGTAACAAAATTCATACAGAATCTTTAATGCTTTCTGTATGCTTTCTGTAAACCATTAATTTCAGGAAAGTTGGAAACTCTATTTCTGATATTTTGAACTGTACTATCTTATGGATTTCTTCCAGCTGATTTATTTAATTTGTTGTTTTATCTTCAATTTATAAGAACAATTTGATCCTTTGAAATGTATGTCTCCTGCTGAAATGTCAAGGTTTCTGCTCTCAGTATAGTTTTTACTTTAGACTTACTGAATTTGATTTCCACTTTAGTATCATGTTGCATTCAGTTTTTGAAACTTCCCTTGTCAGAAAACCTGCTTTTATTTTTTTGGCAATAATTTTTTTTGCCTTGTTGTCACTTAAGGTTTTTTTCAGTCTTTTGTGAAGAGAAAATTCTTTTCTTTACATTCATGAACTAAAGAGCCCATGCATTTATCTTCTCTTTCTCTTGGATCATGACTAATCACCCTGTCTCATGGCCAWTAACAATCAGCATAAATTCCTAGTGGCCATGATATTTTCTTTGGGAAAGAGAAGACATTTTACATGCATTTTACAATCTGCAGTGGATACTACTGAATTTCATTACGAACATTTCTGCTCTCTGTGTCAAGGTAATGGGAAAGTAAAAGGTAAAGTGACTSTCTTGCTTTGAAACTTAAAGGCATCTGGAAAAATAAGAGTTGAAAAATAATGTTGTCCGGTGAAAAAAAAGATGGGGTAGGTTATTTAAATAATGTGGGTATGCAAGAAGGGGCCAAGTATCTCATGCACTTCATCTCGCTCAAAAAACATTTTGTTAGAATACCCTGTATGAAACTGTTGATGACGGTGAGTATAACAATACTAACTTAAACTTTCATTCCTTTTATTACCAAAGTTAGGATAGACTATGTATCTTTATTAGCATACATATATTTGGGAGCCATATATAAAAACATTAGGACAAACAGCACTGAAATAAAACTAAGAATTTATTAAGAATCAAAATAGTACAAAGTGATGAAACCATCTACAGTGTTAAGCGAATAGAATTCATCTGAGATCTCTTACACTTTTTTTCTGAATACCTGGTACTAATCASAGTCTGAGAAAGGATTTGGGCTAGACATGGCACAACTACTTAATGCTACCTGTAAGACACTCTTCACATAAAATATACAAGTGTTTATACATTTAAGAAACATATTGACACTAAATCCATTCTAATAAAATGGTTGCTATGCAGAAGTATGACAGCTTTATAAGTTGCATTCATGGTCATTCCTAATTCAGTGGAATAGTTTAAGGTTCTCTGTCAGAACTCTAAATTTTATCTAGCACTACTGTGTTTAATTTATTCATCACAATAGCTCAAGGGTAAACTAAAAGAAAAGAGATAATTCATCTTGGTAGCAAACACTTGGTAGGACTTGATTATGCTAATTGATTTAAATTTTGTAGTGCAAGTATACAAATGAGCCTCTGGTACCAAACAGTTTAACTCTCTCGTAGATAAAGTGAATTGAAAAAGATGTTTTGAGAAAATGGGCTTAAACAGGCAAGTTGTTTCTTCCATGTTCTGCAATCCAAACTGAATGCATTTTACTGTTCTAATTAAACATGGTTAGAAGCTACATGAATTAGCAAGTTTTTAATGGCATTTATGGTCATCACAATTTGATATGGATGACTGAATTTCACTGTCATTTATGGGTAGATAGTTCTGTATTTTTGGTTACTAGGAAATGATGCTTTGTACTGTGTCAGTGTTTGTTGGAATGAATGGAAGAATTCACTAAGGATACTGTAAACCAATGTCAGAGCTTCTTCAGAGAAAGTGCCCCAAGTAGTCTCTGTGCAGGACAGAGTTAAAACATATAGAACTCATTTGTCACAGATCAGTTTTTCACAAATTTTAAAGATTTTTAGTAATTTTCAGTGTTCTATCAAGGTAATATATGCTAAGCCTCAGAATTTAGTAATTTTCTAGTGTCTTTTCACATTATTTTAACAAATGCATGATATGCTGTACTTGTTATGTTTTCCATTTCTGTTATTTGCTAGGTGGACATCTTATGCCTTATTAGGATGTTAGTTTATCCCTTACTTTAATGCAKAACATTTGAAAATAGGTTTATTCAACTGCATATCGTATTATCTTTAGGTTCTATACTAAAATTCAGTTAATTTAGCCCTGTTATTCAAAAAGCATCTCTTCACACTAGGACACTCACTTAGCTGAGTTTGCAGTAGCAGTTCAAAACTGAAGACTACTGAAAGCATTATGCTTCCAGTCCTCTCTCTTTTAAACTTGTCATAGTTGTTGTGGTTTAACCTGGCAGGCAGCCAAACACCACAGAGCCGCTCGCTCACTCCCCNTGACTTCGTTCAGGCCACGATAGTCTACTGTTAGTCTCCACTCTCCATTAGACTTTCGCACTGGCCATATGGGACTGTTAAAGGGTGAGCGAGTCTTGCTGATCACTCCTTGGCTCTCCAGTCGAYGAATCAGCTTATGCATGGGAATCAGGGAGTCTCGGTTGGTGCGATATTGCCGCCGGTGCACTGTTGTGGTAGCGATTGGCACCTGTTGTTCCTCAGCCCTCAGCAACCCCACAACAGAAGGGTCCTCCAAGAGACTGGGCAAGGTGGACAGCTGTTTAATTTCCTCCGTCTCCAAGGCAGCTACACCAAAAGCCCACCCRGTACCCTTTTGGGTCGTTGAAATACCCTCTCCTGAGGTAGTCTATGCCAAGGATGCACGGAGCCTCTGGGCCAGTCACAATGGGGTGCTTTTGCCACTCATTCCCAGTTAGGCTCACTTTGGCCTCCAATACAGTCAGGTCTTGGGATCCCCCTGTCACTCCAGAAATACTGATGGGTTCTGCCCCTTCATAGCTTGATGGCATCAGGGTACACTGTGCACCGGTGTCTACTAGAGCCTTATACTTCTGTGGGTCTGATGTGCCAGGCCATCGAATCCACACAGTTCAGTAAACCCGGTTGTCCCTTTCCTCCACCTGGCCGGAGGCAGGGCCCCTCTAGTCCTGGTCATAATACTCATTACTCACTTCTTGTAGATGCAAATCAAAAGTCCCTTTATTAAGGTCAGAAGTAAAGTCAGCCCTTCTACTCTGTCTGGGGAACTGCTCACTGGAGACTGGAGCAGCAGTTTTCCTGGAAGAACCCCATTTTGTGATCGTTTTTCCTTTGAACTCACGTACCTGTGCCTCTAGGGTCAAGGTAGGTTTCCCATCCCACTTCCTCATGTCTTCTCCGTGRTCACRCAGGTAAAACCACAGGGTGCCCCGTGGTGTGTACCCTCTATATCTTCTCTCTTGAGCAGAGGGACGCTTACTCCTAATGGCTGAGATACTGGCCCGTGCAGGTGGGGAGTAGGACATATCCTCTTTGAGTTGCTGGAACTCCCGGGATGGTTTCTCAGCTATCATGTCCAGCATTTTCTCTACAGCAGAGACGCGGGCCTGTAGGGAGGAAGAGAGACTTTCCTCGTATTGACGGAGTTGGCCAGCCAATTCATCCACCGTTTGTTCCTCTCCATCTTTCCAGGTCATTATTGCCAATGAGTTTGCATATGATGCTGGTGCGCTCCGTACAAACTTCCGCCACATGGGTCGGGTGCACTTGACTTCGTCTGGATCTTTCGGTAATTGCTCGTTGTTCAGGTCATCATAAATCACCTCCAGCACGCCTAATTCCCTCAGGTACTGGATACCTCTCTCCATGGTGGTCCACTTGCCTGGGTGACACATATCCTCCTTGAAGGGATACCTTTCCTTCACGCCTGACAGGAGTTGTCTCCAGAGGCTGAGGGCTTGTGCCCCTTTTCCAATTGCTTTGTCAATGCACCCTTCCCTAGAAAGGGATCCCAGCTGCTTGGCTTCCCTACCCTCTAATTCCAGGCTACTGGCCCTGTTATCCCAGCATCGGAGCAGCCAGGTGACAATGTGCTCGCCTGGACGACGACTGAAATCTTTTCGCATATCTCGCAGCTCATTCAGGGATAGGGATCGGGTGGTTACCATCTCATTTATGGCTTCTGCCTCTTCCTCCTCCTGTTGTCGTGATGTCCCTGGTTCCTCTTCATCCCTGACTAAACGAGCTGACTTGTGTATTTCTTCTTCTGTATAGGGGCGACTGATACGGGCACAGGCTGGTTCTCTGGTTCAGCTGCAGTGACTGTAGCTGATGTTGGAATAGCTGCAGTGCCTGTCGCGGGGTTTGGAGTACCCGCGGTGCCTGTCACCGGGGTTTGAGTGGCTGCAGTGACTGTAGCTGGGGCTGGAATAGCTGCAGTGTCTGTTGCCGAGGTTTGAGTAGCCACAGTGCCTGTTGCAGGGGTTGGAGTAGCTACAACGCCTGTTGCGGGGTTTTGAGTAGCCACAGTGCTTGTTGCGGAGGTTGAAGTAGCCGCAGTGCCTGTCATGGGGGTTTGAGTAGCCACAGTGTCAGTTGCTGAGGTTGATCTCTGGACAGTATTCCTAAATAGTCGTTTAACCCTAAACAAGACCTGAACCACATTCAGGAGACATCGCAATATGATCATGCTTGTTTTAACATCCCAAGGATATTCCACATTCTCAAGAACTGTTGTGGAGGGCTTCATGAAGAGGATAGAAGAAAAAGGCATTTCTGGGGATATAAAAGGGAAGATGAAGTAGTGGGGGAAAGCATCCCCCTCCCTAAATTGTTTCTCCGTGACGAAAAGGTAACGAGTAGTGTAATTATTAATAGTTTCCAAGAGGTGGTTCCCGAGGTACAGAGATGATGGCAGTACTGAGTACAAATACCACATTAGACTCACGACCAATGATTTTATCATATCATAAACCAGTGTTACACACTGCAGCAAAATGATAACCTTGACCCAGTTCCGAGCGGTGATAAACAGCACAACAGGGAACATATACTGCAAGCAAGGTATTACATAACRCAACATTGAGAGCCAGCCCCACAACTTTGAGAGCCAATAAATCAACATTGTGACCAACGACTATTAAACCAATGTAATGAATGCTTATAACAAATTCTGCTTTAACACGCTTTGGTCAGATCTGTCGTTATCTCAACCCTTCGAGCCCCACGTTGGGCGCCAAAAAGGACTGTTGTGGTTTAACCTGGCAGGCAGCCAAACACCACACAGCCGCTCGCTCACTCCCCCCTCCCCTCAGTGGGATGGGGGAGAGAATCGAAAAAAAAAGTAAAATTTGTGGATTGAGATAAAGACAGTTTAATAAAACAGAAAAGGAAGGGAAAATAATGGTGATAATAATGATAGAATATACAAAATGAGTGATGCGCAATGCAGTTGCTCACCACCCGCTGAGCGATACCCAAGCAGCGATCGCTACTTCCTGGACCACGCCTCCTATTTATATATTGAGCATGACGTCACATGGTATGGAATACCCCATTGGCCAGTTGGGYTAGCTGTCCHRGCTATGCTCCCTCCCAGCTTCTTGTGCACCTGGCAGAGCATGGGAAGCTGAAAAGTCCTTGACTAGTAGACTACTTAGCAACAACCAAAAAGCATCAGTGTGTTATCAACATTCTTTTCATACTAAATCCAAAACACAGCACTAGGAGGAAAATTAACTCTATCCCAGCCGAAACCAGGACAATAGTTCAATTACAGAAAGGCATCAAAACTTACAGAAGTACTGTGTGAAGATGGATCTCTCTTAAAGTAGCTAAGAAGAAAACTCTTTTTGCAGTAGTCACAGTTACCATTGTGAGAATTTTCTAGTAGGGTAAATTGAGGTGGATTTTCTGTTGGGGTTTTTTTGTTGATTTTGTTCTTTTCTTTTTCTTCATGCTACTGAGTTATTAATTGTTTCTTTCTCAAAAAGCTATATGGGGTATCTGCAAAATAAATCAATAGCAAATGCAAGGAGCTAGTAGGAGCCTTAGGTAAACCTCAGAGGGCACAGACGCTATATTATGTTCTGCCTCAGGGTAGGCTTAGTAGGAGGCTCTGCCAAGATAATCAACTGCTACAAATTTGAGAGATTAATTTATACACATGACTGAGAGAGAGCTCCAGGAACTGAGGATTTATTAAGGGTGTCTGAGATTCATTAGAATTAAGACAAGTAGATTTTCTTGAGAGAAGTGAAACAGGCTACGCTGACCTGAAAATACAGAAACAAGAAACATATCTCATCAGCAGGACAGCTGAGCATTGGAACAGGTTGCCCAGAGAGGTTGTGCAGTCTCCATCCTTGGAAGTTCCCTACTGGATAAAGCCCTGAACAACCTGACCTTTCTGGCTGAGCCGACTTTGGTCAGAGACCTCCTGATGTCCCTTCCAACCAGTATCATTCTATGATTCTAAAATACCATGAGTTTTACAGCTTGGAAGACTCAAGGGGACAATGCAAATATGAATGTATATGAAACTGCTGTTAACCTAATATTTCTACCATAAGACCTGTACCATGAAAGTGTTTGTATACAGAGTTTAAACTCAAGTATACTTACACCTAATGATTTTCATACCATTTTTCTATGAGAAATACATATTGGGTTCGTGTGGAATGAAGTACATTTACCCTGGATGAAGTACCAGATCAGGGTAAATGATGTCTAGTTATTAAGGCTAGGCAAGGCTAGGCTGCACTAGGCTAGGCTAAGGGAGCCGAGAACAAAGTGGGAAGTGACTCGATCAGGAGAAAGGTAATTAACACTTGTTAAAAACCAATCAAACAAACAGAAAGCCTTGGAAGGAGTTGAATAGCAAATAAATCATCAATTTAACTTTTAATTGTCCAATTTTTTTCATAGCTAAAGGACAATCTGTATAAAAGATGTTCCCTTGGAAAGACAAAAAGGAGTAGTCTACCTAAACAGAAGCACAGTGTTTAATCCAAGAAATTTTCTGCTTAACCATTTCAGTCACACAAAACCCCCCTTTCTTCCAATCCAGAGAAGTCCGTTGTAATGTTATGTACCATTATGGTACTTGCAATTAATTTATTTTTATATTTTTTCTCTCCTGTGGTTTTGTTTAAATTAATACCTTGAACTGTTAGCAGCCTTTTGAATACTTTGGAAAGTTGGTAACAAGTCAGAAACTGCCCGTGATGGGGATTTCTTGTCAGATGGGGTTTAAAGGTCCCATTCGATAAGACAATTGCAGCAGATGGCTCTGGTTGGACCAAAATCTCATAAAAGATCTAGAGGGTTAGCTAAAAGCAGTTCAGAAGGACAAATTTAACCATCAGTTTAAAGCAATAGTTTACCCTTAATCAGAAAATCGGTTAACAGCATTTAATGTGTGTTCTGTAGTCTGTCTGTAAGTTAGCGGCAGATTCTTCATGACTCTAAAGTACAGACAGTGCAACCTTGAGGTGACAAAGTGGGTGGGTGAATGAAATGGTCCATATCTGATTTTCAGTTGCCTTGTTCCATGGAAATAGTTAAAACAATTTTGTCCTGAATACTTACAGAGGGCCAGGAGATAGCTTGGATACAGGAAGACATCTACATTGGTAAAAGGAGTAACAAGGAACAGGCATACAGCTCTCAGAACTGTCATTTTATCTAATTACTTTTGCCAGTGTATAAATATTCTTTTGCTCTTTTTCAGGACTAATCTCTCATCGAAAGCTCCATTTCAGGAGGCAATAGATAGGCTACTGAACTGCATCAGGAAATTACCTGAATCAGAAAATACAATAGAAACAAAAGGCTTTGTTATCCACAGACACAGTAAACACGCCTACAAAAAGACTGCTTCTCACCAGCCCCAAGTGTTACAAGTTATCCCTCATCTGTTTGCTATAGTCATCCTGATATATTTTTAGTCCATCACATTTAAATGAAGTAACTGTGCCTTTTTTTTTTTTTTTTAACACTGTTTTTCCTCTTTTTTTTTTTTTTTTTAACACTGTTTTTCCCATATGATTAACAATACTCTCTGATGTCCTGTAGTGATTCTGATTGGCCACAGTCCACGCAGTCCCTTTCAGTGATCTGTACTGGATATTTTCTCTTGCTTTCACGTGTTCTAAAGTTGTGGTTATGAGGTCAGAACAGTAAGGTTTGAAGTCAGGTAGCAATGAATATTCATTTGGCAATCCACTGGAAGTATTTCCCAACTAAATGAAGTGTCTTATGGTCCTACCTAGAYGCTGAATCTAATTGACTGCAGTCTATAATGGCAAATCTGAAGGCAAAATAACTTTTTTCCCTGTAGATGGTTATTGGGAATTCTCTGAATAGACTGAATATCAGTATATTCGTTCCCCATCAGGAGGCCTCGATGTGAAGTTTGAATTGTAGTTAACTAGAAATAAGTAAGCAAGTGTCCCAATTTTCAGTTTTAGTTCCCCACTGAAATCCTGCACTCTAGTTTACAACTTAATTATATCAATGCAATGACATTGTTTCCTAAACTCCCATTGTAGGATATTTATGTTACAGTAGTCCTCATTGTTTAGGACATTGTGAAGTTTCTGAGTATTATATAGGTGAAGAAATCTAAATAAGCTCAGATTTTAACAACAGATTTTCTGAACTCCAATCTAATCACAGCATCCTTGGAGATCTAGAATACAGAGCAATATACCAGCAATGATACTGGCACACAAATGACTGTAGTCAGCCTTGCATGCTGCATTCACATTAATCACACTTGCAAAGGCTTGGATCCATGCAGAAAAGTGATAGAGAGTGCTTTACAGAGGTAGTAGGCAAGAGCATAAAACAGTAATATGTGCAGATATGAAAGACATTTTTTGAGATGACGGAAGGAAAGCTGTCATGTCAACTTTCATTTTATTGAAATGAAACTAGTGCTAATGTACCTGAACATTATTTCACTGAGATGTGGTAGTCTAATCACATTCTKCTTTATATTAATAAATCAAATGGGATATACTGAGGAGCTGTGTAACAGCTTTCTCAAAAGACATAAACCTGCAAAGTACGAAATGGTGTATAACGGATGTGTGATACAGTTCTGACAAATATGAGGTAGAGTTGTCATTCTTCACTCGCTTAGACTATATAGTAAAAAATATAATAAAATATTGAATGAATCAAAGACAGCTAAAATATTGTTGACATAACTATATATTAGACTTTAATATCCTTTCATTCTATATGTATAGAAATCACTTGCTTTAATATTTGAATTTCATAAACCCGTTTAACAAATAAGAATTTATAGGTTTTGTAAATGACATTTTTATCTGGAAGCCCAAAGTTGAAAAAGTGTTATTTTTATGWTATTGGATGCTAGTTATTTTTTCTGGATGTGTGGTGCAGTCTGTATATGTATATTATTCTCAGTCATACTTACCTGTTGGTTGCAGTCTAGAATAATATGAAACACTTCTTAAACCATGTATTTAGTGGGGCAGCTTTGAAAACATTTGTTTATAAATCTTAAACAATAACATTAAATTCCTACACTAATTCTGCTTTAGATAAACAAAAACTAAAACTGGCATTCACACTATTATGGAAAACCCATAAAACTCTCCAAATACTATTCTAAGAAGCATGCAAAAATACACAAAAAAATCATTTCTGGATATATCCCTGATTCTGCACACTGGAAAAAGGCTGAGGGACTGCTTGAGTGGGTTGTTGGGGAAGGACAGATTAAACTCTGCTGTGTCTTGCCAGTGGCTCAGGTGGGCTGTGAACATTACTCCAAGCTGAGACATTCACTTATTTTCTTGCAATACAAAGTCTAACAGGTCTCTGTACTCATCTATTTCTGCTGAAAAGCTTAGTTTTCTTATTCCTGATCCTCTTACCTATATTTAATTTTAACTTGATGACCATAAAGTGAGTTTCATGTATAATTTAAAATGTTTTTTTCTCTGAAGAAAATAACAAGTTTAGAGTAGCCAACATATTTTATTTTTTCCTTTATACATAACTAGTGCTCTACAATGCATAGTACTGAGACACACTTACTGTGTAATACTTGCTTCTTGGTATAGTTTTAGTCCACAGTAAATGTTAAGTATAGTTAAAGATGCATGGATAATCATAGTCTTTTGCATTATTTTCTATGTGTGTTATCTCACACATTCTGTATTTTGCCATAGTATTAAATTTGCTCATTAGGAACCAATGTCCTGTAAATCCCAGGAGGCAAATTTAATGTTATCTGTAGCATAGGGTGTATTCAAACATCTGTTTATTGCAGAGCAGTGGACCACAGAATATGCTTCTGATGTCCAGATATAAAATGATCCTGTATAGGCTGAAACATGCTTCAGTCTGGACTTGACTTTAAATGAAGTGCAACCAAAATACTTTACTCTAATAGTGGATCTCATCAGTGCTTTCTTTATATGCCTGTATACACAAATTATTTATGTTATGGTTACAATTACTGTCAGCTGTGCGAAGGAGATGATTAAATCCTGAGTGATCCTTAATTTTTGTATTTATTTTGATCACCTATTGAAAAATATAGCTGCTTCAAGTTTTATTTTCAGATGGGAACTGCTGATTTTCTGTCAAGTTAATGCTAAATAAAGCTGTTAATTCTGACAACTAAAATCCTCTCTCATTACACGAAGATTGCTGTTGTGAATATACAAAAAACCCACCAGTGAATGGCTTTTCCTTTGGCTGGTTGTTTGGCTTAGGACAGTGAAAGTATTCCATCTTCTGAGATCAAGGATGAAATCAGTATGGCAATACATCAGTGTGTTAGAACAYCACACTTGGTTTATGTTTTACAGATTGAATGGAGTTTTAGGAAGACAACACCTGGCTCCAAAATTCATTAAGACAAAAATAGTTGGAGGCTGGGAGAATATGGGATCAAGGGGGAGGGAAGCATGAGATAGGCTTTCCCTGTCTTAAACACTTTTGAAGGCAGCTGTTTTTCTAACTGCTGTCAGAGATGGGATACGAAGATAGATGAGACCTTGATCAGGTTCAGTATGGCTGTTCATATATTTTAAAGTCTGTAAGAGAAAAAYAGTGTAAAATGGTTGTTTGAAGAGTCATACCTTCCTCATTTTGCTTAGCTGCAAAAAAGGTTTTATTTTCCTTTTGTGTATTTCAAACATGCTGGACAACTAATGCTCTGAAACAGTTATGTTCTAGATATGAAAACTTAGCTATTTTGTGTTTAAGCAGTGTATCCTTGCAACTTGTCTGTGGAATTGAGTTTCTACTTCTAATTAGGTTTGAAAAAAAATCTCTGTTGTTGCTGCTATTCAGTATTTTGTTTCTCTCTTGTTGGCTGGAGCATGGCAAGACAACTGTTTCAATGGGGTGCCCTTTTTCTGGTGGGTAATTCCTGTTAGAGGAAATGCAAATGAAAAGGGTCAGAAAGCGGCTTGTGTTCACTTCCTGATTTGAAATGTAAATGTACTGCTGAAAGTCTACCACTGGTATTCCTGGAGACAGGAATCAAACAGCTTGATGAAGTGCAGGTGTAACAGCACAAAGTATCTTTTGAGAGACTGATTTGTAAACTGGAAATGCTGTTTGAGAGTAACAGCCAAAGTGCAGTCCGTCTTCTCTAGAACTGCATGGCATGGTAAGCCAGGAGAAAAGTGATCTATAAAACTCGTGAAGAAGTGCAAAAGTTAAGGTTAAATATCATCCTGTATCTTAATCCTTTTTCTCTTTGCTGTGTTAGAAAATACAGAAGTGTTTTTTTTTAATCCACAACCTGTTCTCTGTCCTAGCCATTTGAAAGCATTGATGTGCCCTGGAATGGAAACCTCCAGCAGCATATGAAATGCAGTTGGATCTACTAAAAGTTCATATAGTGAACAGGGGTGTTACTGCCTGGGAATTCAGTCTTTCTGCAAGGAGGGATGGAGCAAAATGGTTCCTATGGAGAGACAGAATGGAGAATTGGGGGTGTGGGTTGCTTTGGAACTGTAACAACTACCAACTCAGAAGCAGGACTGACTGGGCACTATGTTCCTTTCCATTCTTCTACCCACCCATCTGCCAAGTTTCAGACTCCAATTTTAAATGAATTATAATGTAAAACCTGCTATCTCTTGCTGTAAGCACACTTTAACATTATAGGTTTAAAAATTAATAAGAGATTTGGCCAGAGATATGCTAATAGGTATTTTAAAAGTAATTTTTATTAGTACAATGCAGTAACATAGAAGGAGTTCAGGAGTTTGAAATTCATCCGGAAGGCTTTGTTTCAAGTTAAATGATTTATATGCAGTCTGTACACCAGCATACAATATCTGTATACCTCTTTGAAAGGTGTATACGCTACATGCTGTTTTAAATGGTCAGATGTAAAGAGACAGGAAGAAAATAAAGATGAATGTTGTGAATGTGGATTCATGAGCCATCAGTTACTTGGACTGATAGAAGAAGCGAAAAAATATTTTAAACTATAAATACTCTTTGGTTTTTCTTTAATGCTTTTCAATTTAGTTTTGGTACACCTGTACTATAGTCATGTTTATACTAGTACTGACCATAACTACTGAGTTCTCATCATGCCTGCTTCTTCTTCTTAGGTTGGTGACCGTGTACTGGTTTGGGATTTAGCTTTTGTATTCTTTAGGAGCTGACAGTGAGTGTGATCTTTTGTCTCTCCATCCTAGCCCACCTCTCTGAGTCCTTAGGATGTACTCACTATCTCTTGTCTCCTTACCTGGGTGACTCCAACCCCGTTCTTTACCTTCCACCATCATCTTTTAATGGTTTGAATCTGTAGATCTTTGGTTTAATCTGCAGTAGACTGTCCCTCATTTTAGCCTGTTCTTTGTTTTTCTAATTGGTGTGTGCTATGAAGTTGTGTGTGGAGGGTCTTTAAGGCCAATTAATGTCATTTTCACCAATACATGCCTTCATATAGGCCTTCTTTTGTCCTTCTGTTTTGTTATTGCCTTCCACTCCCCTGCATTCCCATTAATTCTCCATTCATATCAATATTAACATTTCTATTACATATATCTATGGCTGTATGTTTCTCTTAGTGTGTGCTTACTTTAACTTTTTTATACCTCTGTGCCTGTAAAACAACCAAGATGCTAAAACTTACGCCGTTGCAGCTAGTGGTAAATGTCTTAGCTGTTAATATAAGTGAAATGCTGCCATACTGCGTCAATCAATGTGATATTTTATTCAAGGCCAATATTTTGGATCATTGGTACCTGTAAAATCAATGGAACGATGAGGAACAAAAGATAACAGAAAAATATCCCCCCGTCCCCCCAAAAAGTTGTGTAACATAACGGCACATCAGTTTAAGAATGTTACTAAAACTGTCCTATTTTTTAACTGTAATGAACTTCTTTTTAATCCGTTATGAGACTTTGGGTCTCCATTGGGATGAAAAGATACACTGAATCTCTGAATCTTTTTTTCTTTTTTTTTCCTGCTTCTGGCAATGTATGGAACTAGTCCTCCAGGATCAGTAAGACTGTTGGAAAGACAAAATTAGTTTGGTTGTTAATGGCCCCAGGAGGCGGCAGGCACATCCAGGGATTCCTGAAGCATGGATAAATCTCAAAACCATCACCCTCTCTCTTGGTGGGCATTGAATGGGACCTCGCAGGAATAGCTGTGCTTTGAAGCATTGTTTCATGGTAATCTTACGCAGCTGGCTGTGTTGCCTGCATACAGAAACAACAGGCTAGGACAGAGGGCAAGGCAGCAGTTCTGTGCCTGAAGGTACAGTCCCGGGTTTTTCTATTTGAGTGTGCTAACACAGGCATATGCTTAATCTGAGTGGAACTTTTTTAGCCTGATGGATGTTATGGATGTGGAAGGCAGGGGGATGCCTTTTCAGTTACATTTTCATCTTCTAGATAAAACTAAAGTGGTTTCAAGTGGGAACAGCAATTGCTGCTAATTTTTTTTGAATAAGTGAATCAGAGTCTATCTATTCTCTTTTATAAAAGATACCATAAACTATTAATTGTGAAAAGTATCAAACTTCTATGCTTTAGTGTATCTATTTTAATATTAACTGTATCACATATGTCTCTTTGTGTTTCTTAATTTTAAATAGATATGAGAAGTTGAAAAAAATTACATTTGTGTTTTCAACTAGATTGAACACACTGCCTGATGAAATGTCTGTACAAAAGAGTGCAGGCTTCTGTGACTTGACTTCAGCAGGGGGGTGACATTTTCCCCCCCTTTCCAATCCACTAGTTGAATTGTGTCCACAAAGAGCAACTTTTTCGTTTGTGTTTTAAAACTCAGTTTGTAGTTTAGCTGCTAATCTGCGGTTGCCCATCATCAGGTCTTGGATTCTGTTTGCTAACCTACCTGGAAGCGCTTAACACACTGTAAACTGATCGCACTGAAGACAGTTGCACAGGTGCAGGGGGTATAAGCAATTTTATCATTATTGAACTGGAACAAAGTAGGACTGTTTAAAGATACAGGAAACTCTTGAATTTGTAATCTGGGTGCAGGAAGTTTTGAATTTGAGGACTAACTACTGCATGAACTGTTACGACTTCTCGAGTTCAAAGAATCTCCAAGAAAATGAATTAGTTACTCAATATCATCCCAGTACACTACAGAAATGAGATGCAGTGATAGAACCTCTGTATCAGTTCTTTGAAGCAGGAGTCTTATTTTCTTTCATATTTGATCCATGTGTAGCACATGAGTAGCATTATGTAAAGCTCAATCTGCAATAAGAAGTAGGTAATGTTGTGAATATATAGCACTCAGTAATTCAGTTTTCAGGAAAGAAGCATTTTTATGTTTATGACAGATTAGTAAGATTATCTGTTTTGTCATCATCATCATCATCATTGCCTGCTAAGAATGGATAAGGGTGGCACATCTTCCTAGGTATCTGGTAAGATTTTACTTGACCAATCCCACAAGATCTCCTTCAGCTTGGAAACTATATGATACCTTATATTAATTTCACAAATTTATACCGTAGTGTTTTTATATTTTAGTGCTAATCCAGCTCAAAAATGCACTGTTAGATTTTAGCAAATGTTGACTTGATTAATGTACAGTGGTTGTATATATTGCTTGCAATTGAAGTTTTCCATAAAAATAATGCTAAATAACTTTGGGAATTACTTCAGAATAATAACAAATGTTATTGATGCATTATAAAATGAATGGAATTATTTGTCTAATTGCAACATTCTCCTTTCAGTATGCTTGGTTTTGGGAAAATAACAGCATTTCTATAATATATTTTTGCATAAATTATCAATATGCCTTTTCAGATTTAATCCAATTAAGTCTTGGAATTTCATGGATTTTAAATATATGCTTCTGTATGTGAACAATAAACACAGAAATGAAAGGGACAGTAATTATTTGAGGTTTTAATAATATGCTGATACTTGATACCTTCATTCTGCTAAATAATAAAGTACAATACATGGCCTTTTACACTGGTATTCTATTGGGGCTAAGAGAGAAGAGCCAAATTCAAGAAAGGGTTTGGTGGCCAAAAATCCTGAAGCAGAATTAAGCGCTAAATTCAGGAAATCATGTGCAATGATCTTAAGAAGTTAAGGGCAAAACATATTTAACAAACAGGGCTTTACACATAATATATAGTATCAGACATGTCTAGTAATGCCATAATTCTTCACTTGCAGTGTGTTTATCTTCCGTCTGATGGTATTTAGGATTCAGAAAGCATGCGTCTTTGTTCTGAAGTCCAGTGAAAAGTTGTTGTTGGATCCAAAACATAAGCAGAGATGTTTTTTTGTATAGTAGCTTGGAAGTTGATGATCTACTCAGTTTGGGGGTCATAGGCACTCCTCAGCTTGAGGGTGTTTTGAGGCAACAACCTAGGAGTATTTCTTTCAGAAATTGTCCATGTCCCTTTATCTGAGACCATAGCCAAGAATAGGAGGATACTTCTGACCTATTTACTTTGTGGGTAGAGCTTCTGTTCCCTGCTGGGAAAAGGAAAAGCTTAATTCTGATCATTGGCCACTTCCCTAGGTCTATATTCTCCAAAGAAGGATTACTTCTTTCACAGTTAAAACATTTTATGTGTTTCTTGTAATACCTTGTCTTACTGAAACTCCAAGTCTGATTCTTATCTGAACAACTGTTACTAGCATTGTGTGTTATTTGGAATGAATTACATCTGCAAGTGTAAGATGAACTAAACTATAAATATGGCTACCTAGATGTTTCTGGAGTTAGGTATTTGCTTCATATAATCAGTTGGTTCACAATTCAGGATATGCGTCAGTGAAGACAAGCACATAATGAAGATAAAGAATGGCTGTGAAGGCTTCCTGATCTTAATATGAAAGAATTAATTTAATTAACTCAAATATAGGAAGCTCTGGCAGTTATTAAAAGGCTTGGAAATCTAAACAGACTTTTGTATACTGATGGCCCAAAGAGGCCTGCAATTTTGTATGACATATTACAGATGTTTTCAGATTTTGTACGGAAGGTTTGGATGTAAAATTCAGTAGATCAGCTGCCATCAATCAAATATATTGATGCATGTTTGAGGAAAATCTGTTTCTTTCAACTTCCACCCACAAGGAGGCTTTGGAAAGAAAGGTCACCCCATCGGTGAATTGCATTCATAGATTCATAGCAAAATGTGCCTGGAGAGACTGTGAGAGAACATATAATTAAGGGTTACTGAAACTGTGAGGTGTGCCTCACCAAGTCCAAAGGACTGCTTATATATTGAGCTGTGTACACCGCTGAGGCATAATGGACACTAATTATTTTTGTATGAGAGATCGGAGAAGAAAAAAGCCAAGGAACTAGGGACAGAGGGGGCTCTAGCAGCTATGGTGCCTGACACAATATCTGGAGAAAGGATCTGGAATGAAATTGGTGAAATAGAAGCAGGAATTTCTCACTGGTTGGTGGAGGAAGCAGCAAGTGATATAAGGTGATGATGTGAGGTGGTGGGATGCTATAAGGTGATCTGACCTGGCCAGTGCTTATGCCGGTTTGTAAACTACTGTTTTAAATTACTTTGAAAAACATGCTGTTTTGATGATTCCTTAGCTTCCTAGGCATGCTGTGTCAAACCTTACTTATAATTAGAAATATATATTTTTTTTCTCATTTTCTTGTCTTAATGTCCACTGGTGCCATTTCAGCCCATTGCTTTTTATCCCATCCGCAATGGAAATGAAGAAGTGTTTATTACCCTTCTCTTTACAGTACCTTTGTATTTATTTGAAGACTTCAAGACTTTAAGTCTTTACTTCAATCATCATGTTACATTAAACAAACTCAACTAATTCTATATTTTTCCTGTAGTTCATATTTATAGACCTCTGATTGTTCTTACTGCTCTTCTCTGGATTTCTGGATTCTCTGCAGTTTGTCCAAATTTTTCCAGAATTGTACTGTCCAAAATAGGACACAATATTTCACCCAAGAACTTACTAGTACTGAATACAGTCGGAAAATTGCTCCATGCATTATATGTAATCTGAAAAGAGATTGTCCATTGCCATTGGTAAGACAAACAATTGATGGTCATCATCAGGTTTACAATTGATAGGAATAATTTTTGCTAGTAATATACTACTTTCCTGAGTTTAAACAAGGACGGCACCTTCATTCTAACAAGCATGACAGGATGTCTAATGAGTATGTTACAATGTAGTACATTCTGGAGAGTTTTCTTCACTCCTTTCTTTGACTATCACTATCTTCCTTGACATTTCACATGGTTTACCCTTTTATTTATGATGTCTGTCAACTCTGTGAGCAACTAGATCCCAGGATCTTGTTGTTTTTCCCCAGTATGTCCCAAAATATCCCTGTTAAGGGATCTTATTTCTTCTTTAAAACAACATTACAGTGCTGACTCATGTTCAGTTTGTAAAACTCTTTGCCCCAAATACTTTGTTTTTCCTGTTGCAGAGAGGAATGGTATCTCTACTCAAATGGAAGGCAGTAATTCTAATCTCTGATGGTAGGCACCCAGTCCTTTGTAAAGCAGAATTTATACTTTAACAACTTTAACAGTTGTGCAATACCAGACTGAAGAAGAGACTGTAGATATCAAAGATCTTGAAGGTATGGTCTGAAAGAAACAAAGACATGAACATATTTCTTACAATATAAATTGTGTGTTTCCAGGCATTATTGGAGCACAAGATAAATCATTCTATATTATCGTATTTGCTGAGCCTTTTCAGAGCAAGTTTTGCCAGTGGCAATCAGTATTCAAATAATTAGAAGTTTTTCTTAGCAGGTGTATTAGAGGCAACGGCATTCAGATCATTAAAGATGGGATCCATCTTAAGTAGCTTTAGACATCTAGAAGTAGTCATCTAGGCTCCTGTAATACTCAACATAGAGGGAATACCACCTTCAGGGGTTAATTCATCACCCTGTAAGATTGCTAAGTAAAGCTGCATGAATCATTTTGAAGGTTTTTCTCTTCTTCTTCACTGACTGAAGAGGGGATTTAGATCTCTAGCATAAACCATGTGTTGACTTCAGATGCTTAAAGTCAGTTGAGGTGAATCCCTGTGTGGTTTAGAAATTGTTATTTACAAAACATCCACAAAGTCAGAGTAGCTATAGTATAAACATCTGTATGGTGATGAAATTTATATTCATGTATTTTTTTTAAAGAGGGATTATGGATTTATATGTATATAGTAATGTCACATGCAAACAGATTCTCTAAATATTTTTGTTTACAGATAACATTAAAATGTAAACTCCTAAAGAATATGTCATGTTGTGTGTGCCAGTTTAAGGACACTTTCAGTATCTTCTCTGTATATTTGGGGAATATTCTGATCATGAGAGCTTTGAGTATTTGTTCAGAAAGTTCACACAATTAAAGAACGTTATTATTTCCAGTTTTAAATACACATTAGCTGGTACTATTTTTCAGAAATTCATTGTGGTGAACAAGAAATGATGATGGATCCTAAATAAACTGTTCTTCAAGTACGCTTCTAAAAATTAAAACAGCAAGTAGGTTCATAAAAGGAAATTTCAGATATTCAGTCAGGCTAATTTTGCAGCCAGTGCTTGCTCATTACTGAGAACTTCTTACACATAATGAAGAAGGAAAGAAAGAGGAGCTTGGACTCAGTAGAACTTCTGAGGGGGTGATACTTGTTTACTATTGCTCCTGGCATGATGGTATCTTTTATCTTCTTCTGCTGCTTTGCTTGCCAGTAAGGAGTGATTATGAAGGCTGATTTTTTTAAGGGCTTACTGCATACCCTGAAAAGTGTGAGGATAAAAGATTTCAGATAGAACCAGTACATTAGTCCTTTTATAAATGCACCGTCTTCATTATCTTATGAGTGTAATGAAATGGAAATCACAGAAAATGAAATAAATCATAGCTAAACATTTACTAGAGACTGGATGTGAATTGGTATGTTTTGGAGTTCTATTTCTGACTAACACACTGAATCCTTCCTGTGATTCTACTTAAAGTGACACCTGGGTTATAGTTTTGACAGGATTTGTGCTGCCTCATAAGCAGGACATAAAACAAATTATGCACATCAAATTATTAGAAAAAAATTAGGTTTCAGTTAATTAAAACAGGCACTAAAAATGTAATGTTCCTTATTGCCACAGGAAATTAAAGACATTTGTAACTGCTGGCTCCCTTTGATAATGATCTCTGATTTCTATCTGTTTGTGAAATATATAAATATCTGGGTAATTTCTAAACCTCATTCTGCTCTCCAGTTGAGGTATAGCATACACTACCACTTGGGACACCTCTGAATCTGTCAGGCAGAATCAGTGGTTATGTTTTTGCACACTATTTTTTTTCATTGTGGAGAGTTCATCTTGGATAAATATGTAAGTAAAGCAAGTTGAAGGGCATGTTAAAGTTACATATGAAACAGTTATGTGGGAATTTGTTGCAGTAATTTCTCCACTGTTTAATGATAAACAGTTATGCACATCACTTCCCAGGCTATACATCTTGTTCTGGCCTTTCAGTATTATATAGAACCCACCCACAGACACACACAYGAATTCTGTCCAAAATCCAACTGTTATATAATCCAAGAAGCAATATACTTCTAATTTATCTGTATCAATTCAAGCCACAGGTCATAGATAAATGCAATGCTGCTTGTAGTTTTCTTTGGGCTTTTTTTTTCCATGGGGTTTTCAGGGGTGGGGTGGGGTGTTGGGAAGGCTTTGCCTTGCCCTTGAGTCCTTGAGTTTTGAATTACTTTTGAGACATGTAAATGCTTCAGCAATTTTCCTATTCCTGCTTGAGATAGGAGGCTCAATCTGGGATGCTGACATGTCTGAAGAACTATGAGGTATTGCTTTCTGATTAATATTTTAGGGTAATAATCTGGTCAGCAGTGTAAGGCATATAAATGTGCATTGTGATTAAATTCCATTTGAATAGAAAATTTCAGATACAGTTTTTTAAAAAGACCAGGGGAGCATGTCTATGAAAAAAAAGAATATATTCCAGAATGTTCAAGTCTATATTCAGATCTTTGCAAGACTTAACTTAGATTCAGACAATGATTGAAGCATTATAATGTGCATTTAAATTATAATCTTTAGATACCCTTTGCCAAGTGAAATTAAATATCCAATTTTTATATACAGTGTATGTGAAGAAGGGTGAGGATTGAGATACAAAATTCTGGCACAGTAGGTAGGTAAGGATTTAAATTGGTCAGTAATGGCATAAGCCTTTAACTCCTGGCAATTTGGGCATCTAGTCTAAACAGCAAGGTAGCATCTGTGTCTTCTCAACATCCTAAAATTTGGCCTTAAACTTTTCATTTTTTTAAAGAAAAGTCCACCTTTCAAAAATGGAAGGAGGATGGGTGAAGGAGGAGTGAAGTAGTACCGCTTTCCTCTTTCACTAATGGCCCCCTGCCTTGTTGGGGGGCTGCGGCTCACGCTTTCTTTGACAGAGGAGATTTGATACCCAGGGGTATGCCATGACTATAGTGCCATAGGGTATTCTGGTTCTTTTCTTCTGCAAGCTTTAGCAACATAATCTTAGGCACTGAGTGAACTGAGGTGTATGCGGGACTTTGTGAACAGCAGAAATGTTTAAATGTTGGGCTTAAAATCAATGAGGTGCCTTGTTCTTACTTTAAATTTCTCTCCTTGTGAGTACACAAGGAAATATGAAGTTAGGTATGTACAAATCGCTGTTAGTTTAAAAAAATGCAAATGTTTTTTACAGTGTTCCATTTTGGTGTTTTTCTATTTTATAAGTAGTTAGTGTAATAGCTTTAAGCCGTAGATTTTAGAACCCTAGCACTGGAACTAATTTTTCAGATCTGTGTACTTTTAATGGATGTCTACCATTACAAATGCTATGTTTGAGTCAACTCACATGTCATCTCTTCTGAGAGCTAGTTATATACCAAAAACTAAAGCTTGAAAAACTCTTAGCAGATTTGTGCCAGATTCTCCGGTCATGCAAATTGGCCTGTTATCACTGAAATTAATGGAGCTCTACTGATTCATACAAGCTGTAGATTTAGTTTATTGCTTCCAGGTATATTGAGGATGAACGTGTCCAAAAACACTCACTTTCTCTTGTCCAAATTGCTGATGCAGTAGGTAGTGCTCTTTGAACTATATTCCTGAATATGAATAACCTTTTTAATTTGCTGAATGTTCTCTTTAAATTACATTTAGAGTCAGAAAGTCACAGGTACAATATCATAAGTTATACACACTGTTGAGATCCCCACTAGCTAGAAAGGGTTAGTACTGCCTCTGATTAGAGCAAAAGAGATCCTTTTGTCCTCTTTATTCAAGAAAACTAAGCTATGTCTGAAAAGTCTTTCAAATAATAGTTCCTTCATTTTCTTTCTCTTGCTTTAACCAGGAGTTACCTGAAAGAGGTGATCATATAAAATATTATGCAAAAAAAATTATCTGAATATTCCTGATCTTTAAAGAAGTTGTCCTGTAGTTGCATCTAAACTTTTTTTTACTTTATCTTTCTCTATTAGAAATAAGAATCTTTTCATAATGAATGTAACACATTGGGGAAAAAAAGAAATTTAAAAATATTTTACAGTATTTTAAATATAAATATAATATTTTAAAATAACATAAGGATTTTTATTTTAGGTGTAGCTTGTTTTAGATACATTTGTGTTGAAGTAGCTAAAGGAAGTGACTGAGAAATGAGAAATTCCAACAGTTTTTGTCTTTGGGGTATTGATCAATACTTGAAAATGTCTACTCCATTCACTTCGTATATTTTCAGATGATGGAGAAAATACACTTAAGAATAATATATTATCTTACTTTTATTTGTGTTGAAAACTGCATAAGTTTTGTATTTAAATATTGTATTTACTGAGAAAAATTGCTTTTTTATCCACATACCTAGAAAAGCATTGTAGACCTTTGTTTGAAAATGCATAATATCTTTAATATGGTAATGCGATACATAATTAATAAAATTCATTGAAATTGTTCTTTCATTTGTAGGCCATCTAAAAAAAAAGCCACATTAGAATTGTATGGCCCCTGATAGAAGGTTTCTTTTAATCTGTAATCTAACTAAAATGTGTATGGTTACATGGGGTTAAATAGTCTTGAGTAATGTGTAAAATATGGTTAGAAATTCTTGGAGAAATCAGTTTTTTTCCTGGCAATTTTAAAATAATGCTGCTGGAAGAGTATTTGTCTTGGAAGAGCAAATTGTTTTTTTACTCAGTAAATATATTGTGACTAAGAACTAAATGTTGCTGGATTTAATTATTCAGTATACATCTAATGGTTAAAAGCTGAATTTCAGAGAAACATTTTTATATGCTGTGAAATCATCTGGAATTTCAGGATCCTTGTTACCACAGCCTTGGATAGATCCTGGTATTGTAATCTCTGCCAAGAAACTATTTTGACATATGCAAAGCAGCTGCTACTTATTTACAGAGAAGAAAAGGGCCATGCGAAGGCTGTGTGAGGTATGATGCTGGGTAGACGGCGTGTGTAATTTCAAGAGAGCAAGCAGAGAATTGTTGGAGAGTGATGGAGCCTTAACTGCCCTCTGCAGCTGTGGGTCTCTGTTGTGGTRCAGGATGACGTGATGCTTCCACAAGCTACAATTTATAATAATACCTCTGCTGTGACAACTTTGATGGGTTTAGGTCCAGTCTTTATCCAGCTGTTATCATTAGAAATTACCTTGCATCTGTTCTGTAAATTTATAATAGTAAAACCAAACAACTTCAAACTCATCTGTCTTCCAAAAAATCCATGTACTAAGTTGTTTCAATGAAACACCTTTAATTTTCCAAGAACAAGATAAGTTGTGGCTTAAAAATTTGTAGTACAAGTTACCAACCCTGGCCTCTTTGATGTAGGTGCACAGCATGTAAGATATTTGCAGTTGCATAGTTGGTAACGTTTGAGACTGGCCGGCCCATCTGCTGGATGGGCTCCTGCTTTGGGTAGAATATGCTGTGAGATTGAGCAGCACATAAACTGGGAACAATTGTGGGAACAATGAGATTTTCCAAAGTTGTACAAAACCATTTCAACCCCCTCCCCTGCCCCCAATAGTTTTTCCAAGTATTTTAACAAATGAATGTGTTTACTTTTGCTTTGGAAAGCCTCATTTAGTAGAGTAGCTCCATTTCTAGATAATCTCTTTGTACCTTTCCTTTGAAAATCTGTKTATCAACATTATCTTTCTTTTTAGAGCATTTGCACTATATTTCTCTGTGTGTGTGGATTTTCCCGCTCTTGAATTTAACAGATCATAATGAGTTGTATTCCATTGAATCAGTATGTTTCATTTCATGGATTATTATTGAAGTACTGGGGTGTGATGGCTGTCTCTGGACTGTTAGGTTTATCAGGATAATCTAGCTACTTAAGAAATATTAAAATGACATACCAAAATCTTGTGAAATCTTCATTGAAGAAAATTAGTGTGGTTTCTACCTTGGTAAATAAAAAAGCATTTTTAATAGTTTGTTATTAATATCCAAAGGCAATAATCCACATTATGGACTTAATGGCCTGTGAAGAATTCTGGAAGGTATAACAAGGACTTTGAAAACAGTAACTTCAGGATTTTTTTGTTTTTAAATTAGCATAAAAATCAGTCTGATTCCTCCCCTTCAAACGTTAATTTGCTATAGCTCTCCAAGATTAAGATTTTGAACAATATGCCTAACATCAGTCTGAAGATAATTGTTATGTCCAAAACATGGAAAGTAAAATGGGGAAATGATACTGACTAGTAACTGATGAGTAAGGTATCTGAAATAAATAAGCTTCTTTTTCTTTTCTTTTCTTTTCTTTTTTCTTTTCTTTTCTTTTNTTTTTTTTTTTTTTTTTTTTTTTTTAATATTCTGGATTAAGCAATAAACAGTTTATCTCAGGAGGTAGTCTAATATTAGAACTCAATTTCTCCACTTTAAATAATTTTTATTTTTAGTATTATATGGATAAAGCTACATTTTTTTAACTTTGTGTAGGTTTTGTATATTTAAATGAAATCTTTGTAGCACTTCATGGTGCTACACTTTGTGTGTAGCACACAAACACTTCAGACAGACAGAGTTGTTGTCATGTGACTGAATTAATGGTGCTTGTTTTATTTTTGGGGGAAAAAAGCAGTACTTCAAACAATGTGGTGGGTGCGTAGGTCAGATGTCTCATGGTAGTATTCAACTCAACTAGTATTGCCTATATACTTTGGAATTTCTCATGTGGCTGAGAACTCTTACATGAAAACCGGACAGTTTAGTAAGCTTGTTTTTAATTGGTTCTGTCCTTCTAAACAATCAAATGAAAATTATTAAAGTACAAGAAACATTGTTTGCTTGCATAATAAAATAAATACAATGTGAGTTTAATAGTCTTATGCAAAACTGCAAACATTATTAGCAAGCTAATCTCAATAGTTCGTTACCATACTTGCAGTATCTCTGGCTTAATGAAAGCAAGTATAGGAACCAGTAACAGATCACATTTCAAGAGAGCAGTTCTCCCTCTAACTGAATCACTATATAGATTGCTTTTATACCTCTATACCATGTAATTTACATGCACGTGTAAATTATACCTAATAATTGCATAGATGGTAATATAACTCTTCACATACTTACTGTACCTGTTAAATGCTGGTTAACATCATTTCTATACTGCGGTACCTGTAAAATTTTAGCATGTTAAAAATTAAATTTGCAGATGCATAAAAGGACGCTGCTTGAATTCTTTATAGCGTAAACTGCTGCTAAAGCATTATTATGCTTAGTTTGAAAACATTCCAAATCTAATATTTAACTTACCACAAAAGTAATTGCTCGTTACTGCAGTGAGGCCTGTATGCTTTTCCTTAAATTAAACTACTAGATAATTATCTTAATTTTATGTGCAGTGTAGAAATACTACTTCTGCTGTAGACAAAAGAACATTGTAATCAGGCTTCTTGAAGCCCTACATGGTTTTGTTTTATTTATCTCCCTAGACATTAGTACTTAAAAGTCTTTATGCTAACCACAAATACTTTAATGCACTCATAGCATTGTAACTATGATTTTCTAAGAATAAAAGCTTTATAGGTTTTGTAAGGAGGTGGTAATGTCCTAGACTAATTGCAATAACTGGAAGATAGACCTCCTTTTGAGCACATGAGCCTCTTTAAGTCTGAAATAGCAGGAGAGGTCTTGAAGTGCAACTGTAAGTTGTTACAAGTTTAACCTGTTTATTGAGCTGGATCATCTGAAAGAAAAAATAGTGGTATCTGTGGAGCAGGGGTGGAGTAAGGGACAATAGTGTCATTGAGTCCTTTCAGACAGGGAGATAGAGCAAACAAAGCATTGTGTTAGGGATGAGTGAGAATTATAAAGCATCAGAATCCTAATGTTCTCTGTTGTGTTTTTTATGGAGTTTATGTTTTAGCTCTCAGAATCATCTGGGTTTTCTGAGTCAGAACTGAGAGGTTTAGAAGACTCAGTGAAAGATTTGACGGATTTCTCTAGAGTGGTATGTTTATTTAGTTAAGGGTCTGAGATTGCTGAGCTGGGCATCGTGAGAGTACGATATACAGTGACTGTTAGTGATGTTTGAGGGCTTACTTTATTACTTAAAATACTATAAAAGTATTTTATAGCTTTCTTGGGGTGTTTCAAGAAGCACCTGGTTTTATAATGATGGATATGATAATTTGCATGTGTTTTATGTATAGTAGTTTGTAGGTTTTCTTTTAAATGTTGAGTACAGTGGCTAAGAAGYTGGTACTGCTGTAGGTGTATTTGAGATTCAGTTTGATGGAGTGGTGGTTATTGAATCTTGTCGTAGAAATTTGAGGGAGTCCAGAAGATAAGAATGTTATCTGTGTATTTTGTGTGAATAATAAAATGGTGCTACATTTAGTGTCTCATTTGTAACTTGGCATGCTGTGGATCAGCCAGTACTGGCAGGTGAAGTAGTTGTGGATGAGAATGGAATCAATTTATATTTAGACAAGAAATCTGAGTATTGGCCTTGTTCTTACTGAAGATAGACTATGATTTGGTGTTGTGGGTTTGGCCAAGATGGTGTTGTTTGTACTTTTTTTTTTTTTTTTTGCGTGTGGAAGAAATCTGTTTTGTTTCCCAGAAAACTAAACTACTGAGCAATTGGAGGCTTGATGATGGTTTCTGTGAATTCTACTGATTCTTCAGTGAGAGTATTCTCTTGCAGGTAATATAAATACGGTAGGATTTCCTTTCTTGTRGTTTTTAAATATGATGGGTCTGTGAGTGATAGTACAGATTGTACAGTTTTTCTAGGAGCTGGTAAGGATGGGATTTGATGTCATTGTCAATAATGTGAAGCAGGATGCAGAGTCTCTGTTAAGACCTGGTAGCAAGTGGGGTCAATTGGTTGTTGCTGCAGTTTATAATTATACTATCACATATTTCTGTTGACTTCAGCAGAAGAATGAGTGATGAAGTCATGAGCAAAACCAGCCATCACCACAACTTTTCTCCCTCTGAAGAAAATCTATAAAGTCCTTGGCTGTGGTTATTAAATCAGCAAAGACGAACTTAGGAGGAGAGGGACCGGATATGAAGATGGACTTSTGTATCTGAAAGATTAGCTGTTCAGCTCTTCACATTATAAGATTCCAACTGAAAGGGAAAGAAACTGTGAGACATAGGCAAAATAAGTAATTCCTGGGATTGATTTTATTTTCTTTCCTCATCCCTTTACTTTCTGGGAACAAGAATAACTTTTGAAGTACATTTCAGACAATTATAGTGGAAACTTTAACAAGCTGCGATACTTTAAATGAAAAGTATATACAGATTGCCAAGAGCAAAATTGGGTGGTGACTACAGATTGAGGATTATAAGGGTACTTGAGAAAGAGCTGACATTAAACCTCCCTCTACTTGATCACTTTTTACTGAAATAACTCCACTCTGGGGAGCCTGTACCTAGGTATCCCTGTTAGGTCAGTGCTGGAGACCTAACAGAGCCAGCCATGGCAGCAAGACTTCAGATGCCACTTTCCAGAGGTCTACCTGGAAAGCATCTTAGAGTCACAGCAGCCAATATGCACCATGACTGGTCCTCTGTAATGACTTTCAATATCTGCACTCTTAAGAACTCTGATTGGTATTGACTCTCAGTAGTTAAACAGCCTAGAGCTAATAAACCATTAGCCAATGCTATGAAAACGGTCAAAAGTACCGATAATGCATGGGGAAGGTGTAGCAAATTTTTATGTTTGAGGTATCTTTTTAGCTGTGTTTTGATTGAGACTAGGTTGCATGTGTTTATTTCTTCTCCAGTAGAAAGCCTTGTAATTTTTCAGTAGAAACATACTTGTCTTTGCATATGCAGAACCAGGCAATGCTTACAGAAATTCAGAGAAGACAGTTTYACAAGATCCATGATGAGTGGGTCTTTAAAACTTCTGCACTGATTTCTGCAGTGACAAATGGAATTTTTCTGTGAGGGACAGAAATGGCATCGATATTATTCTGGTCATTTGAAGAGCTGAATCATTCCCCTTTCCTTTTCTGACCTATGAAATCTGTTACTCCATTTTTTGGATAGAAGAAAAGAACAGTTTAACATGAGATAGCAGAAAGGAAATGTTTCTCTGGAAGACTTGAGTGTAGGAAGAGGTGGCTGGTAAGTAGGTTGAGTGCTGCTGAAGAATGTGTGTCTGCTGACAATTGCTTGCTATGTTTTGCAAAGCTTAGGATAGAAAATGATAGTTACAGACATGAAGAGAAGGTTTCTATCTCAGAACAACCGGAGGATAGGATTCTAATAAAAGTTACGGTTACTCAGGGGAACAGAACAAAGCTATGTATTACACCCATTTTAATGCCAAGGTCAAGTCAAAACAAAGACTTTTGTTGTAGTTCTTACCTGCTCTTATAGTTTACACCTGAATGCAGGTCTGTGGGCATGTGATGGCTGTTTGATTTGTATGTGTATTCAATATTAGGAAAGACAGCATTTTTTTTTTAAGACTCTGCAGTATTTACCATGAAATAGGTAGCTTTCTAAATAGTAAGTCAGTGGAAATGTTTTAGGAGGCAAAAACCAGATAATGTTACTTATGTTACCTAAAAACATATCTCTACCTCAATTTGGAAAAAAAAAAAAAAAGAAAAGAAAAAAGATTCCTTTAGTAGGAAATCAGTAGAATGAAACATATGAAAATGCTATCTCCATATAATTGATATAAATAAATGAACTGAAGCCATTGCATCTAACAGACACTTGTGTCTGTACATGCTTCTTTATGTCACATCTGTGCATGCTTCTTTGCCATCCAAACTAATTCAAGGTTCTGATTTATAAGGTTATATCAATTCACAAATTATAATTACCTAGTAATCAACTATAAGTAAAATGACAGAGGTATCAGAATTCTGTCTAAGATGATATTGAAATCCTAATTGTGTGTGAGCATGTTCACTGCAAGATGACACTGAATCAGAGTGACCTTGGAGCAGACAGGTGTTCCTGTTAGTCAGCAGAGTGGTAGGGGATGCTGACAGGAGGATTTGACAAGCACGAAACATTCGCTGCTGGCTGGGAATATATTCCTTGTTGTGTGATGGTTAAACAAATCTGATACCAAATCCTCCCTTTCCTCACCGTTTCAAAGGGGTTTTCTACATCCAAAGGCTAGATGATACATAGAAAACCATTTTGTTTATGGATACAAGTCTCGATGTGAAAAAGACTGAAGTGTCTAGTGGTAAAACTGCAGCATAGACACTCCTAGATAAATACTTCAATGAGGCATAGTAATGAAACAATCCTGTTGCTTAACAAAATTGCGTATTTGCAAAATAATCAACCCAGTAGCATGTTCCACCAGCAAATAGGTCATGTCAAAACATTTAGAATCACAATGGGAAAAAACCACTTTACAATGCTGTCAATAAGTAAAAATAAAACATTTTGATCATAGAAATATTTTTTAACCCGGAAATTTTCACACTTCCAGAATTAGATCTTCATAATTGAGTAAATGTTTTGTTGTATTTTTAGTAAGTTTTATTTCTTTTCTGTAGCATTTGCTGTGTTTTCTTCAGAAAGCGAACATTGCATTTGCAGTATTTGCTTCAGAAACATTTTGATTGTATGTTATTTGGGTACCTCATTTTACATCTAGGAAACTGGAGAATATTAAAGCCAAGATTATTCAAAGCATTTACTATCTTTGTGTCCAGATGTTAGTTAACGAAAAGTGTTGAATGGTAAAGAATTTTATCATTTCTTTTCTTGATGGCTTTTTCCAAAACTTGGTATTGAAGCTTTAACCTTCAAGCTCCCCTATGTATTGATAAAGCTTCTTGTTCAAATTTAGGTGCTTTTTAGACTGTGCTTTTTTCTTCTTAAACTCTGATGGGTGACACAAGAAGTTCTATGCATCATAAATCCCTTATGTTAACAAGAAGATCTGCATTTCTTTCAACAAAATAATTATGAGCAATATTTACTTTACCGAGAACTTCAAAAACTGCTTTTGTTCCCTGTTACAATAATTTGTTTTCATTGCTGTCTAAAAATGTTTTAAAAGGAAATATCTACATGCATTTTTTGCACTGTAGATTATGTTTTCTTACAGGCAAAATGCCTGGTATATATTTTATATATATATATTAAATTCCAAGCCATTCATGTACATTACTGCCATGCAAATATTATTTAATGCATAGAATACTTCTAAAGCAAAATTCAATAAATGCAGAATTCTCCATGGAGAGGCAGTTGGAAAACTCATAAATTTAGATTACACAGTCATATCAGTGAATTCAAATTAATGAAATGGCATCCCACACAAGCACTACAGTAATTTACATATTAATTTCCGCTAATGTTTTTTTATGGCTGTAACAGACTTGTACTAGTCATATTCGATAAAATACAACAGATTGTGAAACAACAAACAGTGAGCAGTTGGGTATGATTTATCTGTTGTTCCATTGGATCCTAATTTTCCCAGGAAAATGCTCTGTCTACATTATTAATGTCTGACAATTTTCTTGTATTCATGCCCTGAAGCAGAATATGTCTGTTAATTTTGTGTAGCGGCTGCTTTCCTAACAAATGGTATTTATTTTTCATATTATGACAATACCAATAAATAGAAAGTAAAGCTAGCTTTGTGGAGTTGGGCACTAATGTGAAACACACATTTCTGTGTGTACAAGATGTACTTATTTTAGCTTACAGAGACGTAAATATAATTTTCACTGGATTTTTTATGCTTTCATTCTATACCATAGTCCTTACTTTGATATTGAACGTTTCCTTTTTTTTAATGGGTCCTACAAATATGGGCAAAGAACATGCTGTGGCAGCATGTGCTAGCAAGCTGCTTCCCTTCAGAAGATAGCCTGTGTCCACACAGTTATAGTAACCTCCTCCAGAGCTCGGGTCTCTTATCAAAAGACTTATATTAGTTGTCTTAGCTTCCCCTCTGATTGAGTGGCAGTGTAGAACAGAATACAGTTTGGGTGGAGGAAATACTGTTTTCAGAAGCTCTAGTACTGCACTAGCTAAGTGGTGGGTAAAGTCACATACAAGGTCTCTAGAAAATCTCAAAAACTTCTAATAGGTTAAAAAACTAATACATGCTGTTAATTTAAATAGTACCTAAATATCAGATGACTTTGAAATCAATATTTCTTTCTTCTCTTAATTAGAGTATTAGCATTACGTGACTAGTCAAATACTTACTGACATGTAATCCTAGATCCTAGAAAAGAAATGTTGTCCTGGTTTAATCCTGGCAGCACCTGAACACCACGCAGCCGCTCGCTCACCCCCCTGCTCCGGTGGGAGGGGGGAGAGAATCAGGAGGGCACGAGTAGGAAAACTCGCGGGTTGAGATAAAAACAGTTTAATAATTGAAATAAAACAAAGTAAAACAGCAATAATAACAGCGATAACAACAACAATATACAAAGCAGGCGATGCACAATACAATTGCTCACGACCCGCCGAACTGACACGTGCCTGATACGAGAGCCCGTCCACGGGACTCAGAGCCCCCCCACACCCTTAGTTTTTATACTGAGCATGACGTYRCATGGTATGGAATACCCCMYTGGCCAGCTGGGTCAACCACCCCGGCTATGCTCCCCCCGCCAGCTTCCCATGCACCTGGCAGGGCATGGGAGGCCGAAGTGTGCCCGGTGCAAGCACCACCCAGCAACACCCAAACTATCGATGGGCCATCAACGCTCCTATTATACCAAACCCAAAACACAGCACCCCCCCCAGCTACTGGGAAGAAAGTTAACTCTGTCCCAGCCAGAACCAGGACAAATGTCCTGCTCTATAGAGTTGTGAGCCTTTGTGGGAGAAAATAAAATGTCTACTGTTGACAGGGTAAGTAGAGATAGTGAGAATGTGTTTAGCATCAATGCTTTCAAGGAAGAAGCTATAATGTCTGTATCTGTATAATTGTATACAAAATATCATGCTTGGTTGTTTTTCTTTTCTTTCTTTTAATTTGGCAATAAACTTCTCTCCCTGGAATCTCAGAAGACTTAATTTCTCATTTCTTTTTACTACATATCATTTGCATTACTCTGTGCTATATTTTATTATTGACTTTGACTTTAGAACTTCAGAAAAGAAATATTGGATAATTTTCATGTCTAGGTTGAAAGAAAAAATAAATGAAAAGCTAAATGATTTTGAAAGGTTTTAGGTAAGGGAGTATATTAGACAAACTTCAGTGTGACTATTTAATAGTACTGTAATACTGATACAAACCGAAGTGCTTTAACCAAGTTGCTAAATGTAATGCATCAGGGTGTGTTTTGGACACAAAGAGTATCTACTGCCTACTCCAGCCCCTACCTGTGCTAATTGCCTACAGGTATTACCCATTCCTGGCTACCCAGAAGGCATGGTCTCAGCTTCATGTAGTTTACAGTGACAACCTGTATATATCTGAGTGGGATGGTTATTAGCTGATTGTTGCGTCTTTCACTAGCTGTAATTGCTTACACTTCTAAACATTTTTAGCAATTTCCAAGCTAAACAAAATCTCGGTTCAGTGCCACATGTGCATCAAGATGTAAATTAGAGAAATTTTAGGTAAGAAAGCATTTCCAAGTTAGATTTCTTTTACTTTCTGCATGGATAGAATGAAACAATGAGATGGCTTTTTCCACATTTTTATGACCTCTTTGATTTCATGGTAATAAATTTCTGTTCTGGTTTCGTAGCTCAGCCTGTGCCCAGCCTTGTGCTTTGCAGGTCCTCAGACCTGTCCCGTGGCAGGTAAAATACATCTCTAAATACTGCTGCATCCTCTTGAGCACAGCATGTGGTCATACAGCTCCGATCCTCGTGTCTTAGTAATGTCTGCATTTTCTCGGTTTTGGAAATGAAGAATCAGAGGCTCGCCAAATCTAAAGACACTTTATGTATTTCAATGTATTTTTACCAGAGTAGAATGCTTTTAGAAGTATCTTCTGAATGCTCAGAATGATTCGATGCTAAGAACAGTGGCTATGGGAACAGAAAGTGAAATCTTGTGACAATACACCTACAAATGCTTTTCCTTGAGCATGCCCTTTTTCAGGGGATGCTAGATTTGCAATGTGGTGAGGGGCGTAGTGTCCTAATGCACCTGTAATCTGACAATAGTATTTGAATTATTGTGGCCTTTGTCAAAATTTGTGGCTTATTTAAGAGATATTATGTACAGAATTATTTGAAATGATCTTGGAAATGGCTATAATGACTAGTGAAAGGAAGATAAAATTCAGGCTTCATACTTCTATTTTCCCTTTGTACTGCACATAGCTTGCATTTTTAAATCTTTTTTTTTTTCTTTCCAAGCATGCTTTCTTACTTTATCATTACTGTATTTTTTCATGTACGTATGGAACTGACCTTTTTCCAAAGCGACGTTAAGTAAGAGTACAGGAATGACTATGCTGGCTCAGACCAAGGGCTGCTTAGCTCAGCATCCCCTTTCCAGAAGTATTGTCTAGTCTTTGTGTTGTGCTCTTTCCATTATTATAGACAGGGAATATCTTTCTTCTTGTATAAAAATTACATTATATACTTCAATGGTGAGACACAAACTGTACCAAAATCTTTATTTACAGCTGTAAAATGATTGACTTATCCATACTAGTTGATTCTATATCAGCCATTTGGAAACTTCCCCTTCTTTTCCCAGATGACATCAGTATACATGAAGCTATGCAAACAGATCAAATGAAATGAGCAAGATTACTTGTCCACAGAAGGCTGTCTGAATTAATCAAACTTGATGAAAGTTTGTACATATAGAAGTTTCAAGTGTTTGGGGGAAAAGTTAAGGGCAAATTTAGGTAAAACAGACTAGAAGAAAGTAAATAGCAGTCACAAATGTTTTTGCTCATAAACAGAGCAAGTTTCGAAGGACATAATTTTTCCTACTGCTTTAAAAGTAGATTCTGAGGAAAAGATTTCAATAATTAAATGGTAAATTTATAAGGCTGTTCTCACCTTAGTCGTGCAATTGTAGTGCATTTCTCCATGCAAATATGTATTATGCAGCTCTTATGATATCTAACATTACTCTTGCAGGAAAGAGAGAATGCCTTGGGTGGTACAGATTATATGTGTTAGCAATATCATGCATAGTAAATTTATTAATATTAATTGATAAAATTTTACAGTATTATTATGGGGCTTCTGGTTAAGTGGTGGAGAGAATTGCGAAGTGACCTATTGTTTCTAAAACCTTTCCTAGGAATATCATTTGAATTGCTATGAAATGTTAAAAAGTATTTGTTTATCTTGTAAATAGTTAAATAACAAATCTGTATTCAGTGATAGATTTTCTTAAAAATCAGGGTTTCAGTTTGTACATGGAATAAAACAAGAACCTTACCATGAACTTTGTGAGAGACAACACAATGTTAAAGGAAAGCACTTCTTTGAAGTTACCTCATTTTTGAGATAATCTTAAAAATAATTGTTTTGAAATAATTGTTTTAGTTGCCTCAAACAACAATTTTCACAACCTGTCCATTCCCATGTTCATTCAACCCATGTTGTTGAATAGCGAAAGTGGGCAAGAAATAGGACCTTAGGGGGTCTGTAATCTTGGTCTTCCCTTGCATCCTGTTGCCCAGAAATAGGTTGTTTTATGGGATGTTTAGAAGTCTTTGAACCCTAATACCAGTTAAGTGTGTGGCTAGTTGTTTTGATTACCAAAGTTATCCTGATGATTTTAATATAAGATATGAAAATCTTATTTTCTTTAGGTATTTTCAGAAAAAAATAAAGACGTTTTAACCATTACAGGTGTTCCTGCAGCTGTGCAAACAATTCACAACATATATTTGTAAAAAGATTATCTTAGATTTACAGAATTATCAGTAAACAGAACACATTATTTTTATACAAATGCATCGTTTTTAAATTGTTGTGGTTTAACCCGGCAGGTAGGCAAACACCACACAGCCGCTCGCTGACTCCCCCCCACACAGTGGGATGGGGGAGAGAATTGGAAAAAAAAAAAAAATTAAAATTCGTGGATTGAGATAAAGACAGTTTAATAAAACAGAAAAGGAAGGGAAATTAATAATAATGATGATGATGATGATGATGGAATATACAAAATGAGTGATGCACAATGCAGTTGCTCACCACCCGCTGAGCAATACTCAAGCAGCAATCACTACTTCCTGGACCACGCCTCCTATTTGTATACTGAGCATGACATCACATGGTATGGAATACCCCGTTGGCCAGTTGGGTTAGCTGTCCTGGCTGTGCTCCCGCCCAGCTTCTTGTGCACCTGGCAGAGCATGGGAAGCTGAAAAGTCCTTGACTAGTAGACTACTTAGCAACAACTAAAAACATCAGCGTGTTATCAACATTCTTCTCATACTAAATCCAAAAGACAGCACTAGGAAGAAAATTAACCCTATCCCAGCCGAAAGCAGGACATAAATCTTTAATACATCTTTGAAATGCGTGGTTTCTAGTATAAATTATTTGCTAACTATTCTGATACGAATATTTGCTATTTGTTACTTGCAAGTTTTACCTAATGGCTTCTTCCTTGGAGGAATAAACTGAGCTTTTTCAAAGTGGAGATGCACCTGAAAATTTTAGATAGTGCTTATATTCTTCTCATAACTTAATGAAGCAATTTCATTGTCTGTTTTTTTCCTAGAAAAATAGACAGAGGGAGGCAGGGAGCAGGGGAAGAGGGGAAGGCATGGAAGGAAGAGAGAGAATGAGAGCCGGGGGAGAGACCAGAAATCAAGCAGGCTTCGAAATRTTTCAGACTCTTAAAACTTTACCTATTTGTTTTTTGGGGTTTTTTGGCTTTGTGGGTTTTTGTTGTTGTTGTTGTTTTGTTTTGTTTTTTTAAATCTGTACTGTGTTTCACTGTGCAGTGTACATAGTGCCCCTTAATCAGTGTGTGTGTTCATTACAGTTTTCTGAGGTTTACTCATTTATGCATTTCATTCAGCTGAGATGCTTTTGTCCTCTCTAGTTTCCTATTTTGTGATTTGACTTTTTTTTTTTCTGCAGAAGAACTGGAACTAGACTAAAATCTTTCTTTTCTTTCGGTCCAGCTCAGATCACCTGGATTTATAGCCCCTAGCTCGCAGAACGTTTTCTCACAGGATCCTTCTGTGGCATCATGCTTGTTATTTGTCATGTCATAGACCAAAATCTTTCCCTTCACTTTATTGCATTTATGAATCTTTTCCTTTTGTCTGTGGAAAAGGTAGAAGAGAGAAGGTAGAGTAATATCTTCTCCTCTCCCCTTATCCTTTGGATAGAACCTGCAGGTAAGAGAGACAGAAACCTCTGAGGAAGTAAAAGCTGAATAAAAAATATACTATTTCTTCAAGTTCTTTCTTGATCTATAATGTGCATTCTGGAGTGGGTTTGGTATTGGATGAATGATGGAAATGGACAACAGTAAAATTTTTTATAGTCCAAAAATATGGACCAGGACAAATGGGCCCTGACACGATACACCTGCTTAAGACCTTCCAGTAATGCCCATGTTCACAGAAAGTTCAAAGTGTGGGTAGGGAGATGAGATGTGAGGTAGCACATTACTTAATGTTGCTTCGTATGGATCAAGGAAGATGGAGAATTACTGGTCTGAAAGCCAGCTCTTGCAAAGGCTATTCTACAGCCTGAGGCAAAATTCTGTTTGAAGCTTTCAAGCTGTATGTATTTTGTAAAGTGGGTTTTCCTTTTTAATCTTTTTTTTTCCTCTACATCGCTCTGTTCTTTCTTTTTCATTTCTTTGTACTTCAGTGATTTACTACTAAACACGACAAAACTCTCAGAACTGAAGGGAACTTATGAGAATGTACTTAACACTTTTATTGGAATAACAGTGACCATCACATAACAAGGGGAACTGCAAAGTGCAAAAATGTTTTTTGAGAAAAGAGCTTTTTAATATGTTCAAATGATATTCGTTTAGGTAATTCTTTTTCCTTGTGAGAGGAACCATATTTGGCACTCCGTAACACTTATAATCTGTTTATAAAGGGGTACATAGATGTGTTTAAGATACTGATTACTGTTTCTCAGAGGCTATTGAAGATTCATACCTCACTGTTTTATTTAGTAGAAGCTAATTATTCCTATTTCACCAAAAATGCAACATGGGAAGATACATATTCTTGTTTTGGAAGAGTTGGTACAATTTTGGGCAGTTTCAAGTCTATCAGTATGCATTTTATAAATGTTTTTTCTGATGCTAAAAATTCTTCATCTTCTTCTTAACTGATTTATTCAAATGTGTAATACAAGCGCTGATGTGCAATTATGATAGCAAAAATTAAACAACTTCTAGATTTAGAACGAGACTTGATGTGTACCAGTGATGTGGCTGGTGGTCTATAGTGAGGCGGATAGGGAAAAAAGGCTCTCCAGTATTTATTAGAAGGTTTGTTGCTTTGAAGATAAAATATTTTAATTGAAGCATTAAGTACAGGTTCCAGTGTACTGCGTGAGGTTGGTAGCAGATTTCTTTTCTTTTATGTACAGTTGGCTAGGGCAACACATGACAAAACTTGAACTTCAGCACAAAAGCATGTCTGTGATCATAAATTTAATTCTCATTTGGTAGCAATCTGCTGTCCCAGATAGCAACAAAGCATTTCTGAAACGTTATAGAATGTACTGCTGTGAAACTGCAATGTTAAGTGTAAAAACCTTTTACAATTAAAATAGTAGCACCCTCTAGTGTGGATTCAGTTATACTGGTTAAAATCCTTTATATAAGTGTAGGTGTTTAAAGGGATGATAAATCCCTGTAGCACAAAGAATTTTATACTAGCATACATCCCGGTGAGTGGGATAAACCCCCCATAATCCAGGAGGAAGCGGTGAACGACCTGCTACGCCACCTGGACACTCACAAGTCCATGGGGCCGGATGGGATCCACCCCAGAGTGCTGAGGGAGCTGGCRGAGGAGCTTGCCAAGCCACTCTCCATCATTTATCAGCGGTCCTGGTTAACGGGGGAGGTCCCGGACGACTGGAGGCTTGCCAATGTGACGCCTATCTACAAGAAGGGCCGGAAGGAGGACCCGGGGAACTACAGGCCTGTCAGCCTGACCTCGGTGCTGGGGAAGATTATGGAGAGGTTCATCTTGAGGGCGCTCACAAGCCATGTGCGGGACAAGCAGGGGATCAGGCCCAGCCAGCACGGGTTCATGAAAGGCAGGTCCTGCTTGACCAACCTGATCTCCTTCTACGACCAGGTGACCCGCCTAGTGGATGAGGGAAAGGCTGTGGATGTGGTCTACCTGGACTTCAGTAAAGCCTTCGACACTGTCTCCCACAGCATTCTCCTAGAGAAGCTGGCAGCTCATGGMCTAGACAGGTGTACTCTGCGCTGGGTTAAAAACTGGCTGGGCAGCCGGGCCCAGAGAGTTGTGGTGAATGGAGCGAAGTCCACTTGGCGGCCGGTCACGAGCGGTGTCCCCCAGGGCTCTGTTTTGGGGCCAGTCTTGTTCAATATCTTTTATCAATGATCTGGACGAGGGGATTGAGTGCTCCCTCAGTAAGTTTGCAGATGACACCAAGCTGGCCGGCAGTGTCGATCTGCTTGAGGGTAGGAAGGCGCTGGCAGAGGGACCTGGACAGGCTGGATCGATGGGCTGAGGCCAACTGTATGAGGTTCAACAAGGCCAAGTGCCGGGTCCTGCACTTTGGCCACAACAACCCCATGCAACGCTACAGGCTTGGGGAAAAGTGGCTGGAAAGCTGCCTGTCGGAAAAGGACCTGGGGGTGCTGGTCGACAGCCAGCTGAATATGAGCCGGCAGTGTGCCCAGGTGGCCAAGAAGGCCAATGGCATCCTGGCCTGTCTCAGAAATAGTGTGGCCAGCAGGAGTAGGGAAGTGATTGTCCCCCTGTACTCGGCGCTGGTGAGGCCGCACCTTGAATACTGTGTTCAGTTTTGGGCCCCTCACTACAAGAAGG
>JAYKAV010000156.1:917182-1209174 GCA_035582835.1 Phoebastria nigripes
AAGAGTGGTTAAGCATTGGAACAGGCTGCCCAGGGAAGTGGTGGAGTCACCATCCCTGGAAGTATTTAAAAGACGTGTAGATGAGGCGCTTAGGGACATGGTTTAGTGGGCCTGGTGGTGTTGGGTTGATGGTTGGACTTGATGATCTTAGAGGTCTTTTCCAACCTTAATGATTCTATGATTCTATGATTCTATGATAAWTGTGTTGAAAGTAGAGGTTGTACTGTAGAAATGTGGTTCAGATGAGAGGGATGTATAAACACCTGATGGGTAGTCACATCTTAAACACATATAGCTATTTGCAAAGTTGGTCTGTGTCTCTGCCCTTCTATAGGTACTAAACACTTAGGTCAGGAAAAAAAAATGATTGATTTAAATAATTTTAAAGTTAAGCAATTGCATCAAGATTTAATGCAAAATGACACCATATTATGATAGAATTGAAATGCTTTTTACTTTATTTACAGTGATTGTTTCTCATAAAAACTAATTTATTTTTCAAAAGGTTAAGGAAGGATGATAAATTGGCTTGCACTTTCCTGTGTCATCAAGCTGCACTTTTTAACCAAAGAACATATGGACATTTATGAGAACTGATGGAGATCTGAAAGTATGGTGACAATTAGTGCTTCAATAAACACTCATCCAACTGAATCCAGCAGGAAGGGCCATTCATTAAAAAGTATTTTGTGGTATTTAAAGCTTATTCAAAAGCTTTTGACAAAAAAACTTTTATTCTTGCAAGGTTTTAGATGATTTAAATATATTGTTCTACAGATGTGAGATGATACTCAAAGGCTTTTTGGCGTCTTTCCAGAAGGCAGAGGAATTGATCAAATTAGTTATGCATGTCTTGTGTGCCATCATGTTTATTTGCAAATTCTGTAATCCAGGTCTTCATTCTTTGAATATAGTAACAATAAACAGCAAATGTACTCCTTCTGACATCTAAACCTCTTTTTTCATTGAGCGTCTTTAGCAGGATCTCTGCTTTGCTTTACTCCTTCTTGGCATCAAAGAAACTTAGGTCTGAACGGGACTTCATCTTTTCAACCTATTCCTTGCCCTTGTAAGGGATCATATTATATTCTTTCTTATGAGCTCCTGTGACCTCCACAAGCTCTGAATTCAATCATGTGCTGGTGCCCAAAATGGCCACGATGTTTCTAGGAATAATTACATCATATGAATCTCTTCCTTGTACCCAATATAACTTTCTGTGTGGTAACTGTGTTAAATTACTTTACATTCATTGTAATTTTAAAAAGTATTTTTTTACATGTTCTTGAGCCACAGAATACGTAATTTGGATACTCAGAGCAAGTAAGTTCTGATTTTTTTTTTTTTTTCCCTTTCAAGAGATTAACTATTCTTTCTGTTAAGTATACTTTCTTTAGAAGTTTAAATATTTATGCTTTTTTTAAGGAGGTGTTAATTCTGTAATTTCATATGTACTGGATTATTGAGATACATATATTAGATGTGTATATATACATAGTGAATATTATAACAAGGAAATAATTTATGATATTTTCCTTTAACATTTCCATGTTAAATTTAAGAAAATCTCACAAAGAAATTTGGAGTTACCATCTAGGATAATTTGCTGATAGAACTCCTAGAATCAGCTGTTAAATTAACAATACACCCATTTATAATCAGTTAACTCAAGCATAATGATCCCAGTTGTGGAATACTGACTTGCTTTTCAAACTGTATATTTAGATAAGAGTGAGGGATTTTTAGGTTGGATATTAGGGAGAGCAACACATGAGATGAGATGACCATTTTTGACAGTAAAGTAAAAACACTGGTTTATATTGCCTAAGGAAGTTGTAGATCTTCTGACTTTGGCAGTGCACAAAGAGAGACCAGAAAGCATCTGTCAAGAATGCTGTAGGTAAAGATGTACCTGCTTTGGAGCATAAGGATGAATTTGGAGACCTCTTAAAGTCCCTTATTCTCTCTGATTCTGTTTAAGAATTAGGCTTTCTGTGGAATGATGTTCCATAGTCCCTGCAAAACAATTTGCAGAAATGAAGAATATATGTCTTAAGAATACTTTGTATTATTATTGAAGAACTTATATTGGCTTTGTAAAGTTCTTTTAAGAAGTTATATTATAATATGATGTACAGTGTTTATGATGTTCTTTTCTCATGAATACTAAGTAATTTTCTCTTTTTGTGGGATGATATTGTAAGAAGATTAGTTGGGAGAAATCAGAAGTAGTTCATTCATTCACTCATTCTCCATGCTGGTGATTCATAATACTGTTTTCTTCTGTACAGTGGAAGTGATATCAAGAGAGAGAATATTTCAAATTCTTTTCATATGTTCTTTAACAAATCCTTTGCATTTCTTTGCAGTTTAACATAAACTTTTCTATTTCCTGCCTCTAGTGTTTAATTTTCTATAATGCTTGTTAGATTTCCATGTGTTGGAGTTGAGTTTGGGGAAAAGGGGGTTATAACTAAAGTTTCGTTCTCATAGAATTTATATACATGAGTAATGAAATACTAAAACTTTTTAATGATTTTTTAAATTTTTTTTTCATTTATTTTTTCTCTCAAAGGATCCTCCTTATTGTATGAAAAAAATAATTGAAACAATTGACTGCTGAAACTTCAGATTGCTTCCAATGAAAAGTGTACCCATCCAAAATTGTACCTTGGAGCCCTGTTACAGCCTTTCACTTTTGGCCAAATGGGACAAAGTAAGCTCAAAGAACATTGGTTATGAAAGAGATGAGGAGAGATTTTTCATTTTTACTGCTTTTTGTTTCTTGCCTTTCTTACTAGAATTTTATCTGCTGTATAGAGATTCTGCCAGGAGTTCTGGTGTTAAGAATCTGCAGAACTACAGAATGCTCTGGGCAATGTTCCTGCCAAAAACATAATTAGATTCTAGAAAAATATATCTTCAAATGGAAAGGGAGTGTAAATATAGAAAAGTTGATAATTGGATACTAAAAAGAATTAAATTCGGATTTACAGAAATTTTGACCTATAATCCCTTTGCTTTCCTTTTTGTCTAAATTTGGAAAAGTATTCTGTTGAATGCAAAACAGCAGTCAAGAATTTAGAACCTAAATGTAAGTCATTTTTCTGTCTCCAGAGAGGACATTGACTGTCCTATGAGGTATGTTTCAGAAATTTTTTTATATGAGGTTTTGGAATGGCAGCAGTACCACATTAGATAGTATAAAACATCATACTAAGTGGTTCACGTGTGTGTAAATTGTTCTTGCTGTGAGAAGCAAATTTTTTTATGTTATCCTATTTAGACTGTGAACTTAGAAAACAGATRTCAAGTCTGCATGCTGCCCTACACCAATTTACTGATTAAGGTGCTGTGATAATTTTAAAAATATTCTTGTAGTCAGTAGCCAGAATAGGTGTTGTCTGGGTATGGGACCTTGAAATTKATTTTTGCTATTACTTAACATTTTTAATTAAAATTTWAAAAAAAAAATTGATATTGAAATATTTTATTCTGCAAATACAATAGAAACCTTTCAGACTGACATATTTTATTTCCTTGATGTTTTAAGCTGGAGGAATTTATGCTATTTAGCTTAGTTCTAACATTTTAAAACATTTTTGCATTTTGAGTCTCATAAGTTTGGAGTCGATTGAAGGATGGATATGCACTTCCTCAGTGAAATAAATATAGCTTATTTCTACATGCACTTCTTTTGTAAGGTGTATTTTTTTCTGTTGACTCCCTGTTTCCTCCAGGAAAGAAATTCTCCCTCTAGTGAAGCTGGGTATCTGATTTCTCTTGAAATTTTCTTTGATGTTTCGAGAGTAGTCAATTTACAGTTGACATTTCCAATGCATTTTTTAGTTGKTTTTTTTTTTTTTACTTGAAAGTTGGCTTTATTGAAAAGTACTATTAATATTTTTATTTTTTAATAATTCAAAATATGAGATCTTTTTCTTGACTTATCCTGGTGAGATTTAGAATTCAATGAGTTTTCTCTTAGTTTTCTGCTGTAGAATATATAGTTARTAAGAGAGGAAAGAAGAAGAAAATAATTCCTGCATCACTTCAGCCAGTACCTTCCCATTACAAACTATCACACCATATAGTATTTTTTATAACTTTATGTACCCAGTGCTTTAATTGGAAGATTGTTCCAGAATCTCTTCTTGCAGGATCAGATACTATCATTTTAGCCTAAATTTATTGATGGTCAATTTATTATTATACATACGTACATAGAGTGTGTTTATATTAAGTTTCTATTTATTTGTTCTGCTGTTACTACTGTCTTTCAGTATCTTCCTTCCTAATACATTTGAAAATGCAATGATATCCTTCCCAGTCTTCATTTTATGTGAACCAAACAAAGCTCTTTTAGTAGAATTAACATGTAAGACTAACAATGTGATGCATTTTGACACTTCCATTTACCTGAATATCATAGAAGTCTTAAATCAGTGAACAGTTGTTAGCAGTATAGAAACATCGGTCCAGTTTCTTGGGGTTAATGCCAATCTCAAATTTAGCTAAAGCCTGTAAAAACTAAAAATAAAAGATGTCTTTATCTGCTCACAAAGAAGAGGCTGACTTTGTTCGCATTCTTTTTAAAAATAGTGGAGAGAAAATTAACAGTATGCATCTATATAATCACCAGAAATTGCTGCTTTTTCACTTCTGAAAAGGAATCAATTGTGATGGAAAACTTTGCTGAAGAGTTACTTTCCACTTCTTGTGTTGAGCTCAGTCATATCCAGATTTCTACCTGACAGCTAAATCTGCATTTATCCAGCTGCTTTGTCACATGAACTGTGGGGTGTTATATTTTTTTGGAAGACTGAAGAAGGTAAGGGCAATTTCTGTGTTAATCTGGTCCCAGCACATTCAAGAAACCGTTAGGCTTTTCTGCAAAAAATGATTTCGTTTTAGTCTACATTTCTAAAATAATACTGACATCAAAATATAATACCTGTTATCTGAAGTGTGTTCATAAAATAATTCAGACTGAAATATCAGAGATTGTTATCTTCAAGTATTCCAAATTACTTTTTATATGCAGCATGTGTTTTGCAGAGATATTGAAATACAGAAATGGTCATGCTAATCACGTTGATATCAAAGTAAGAAATACCATTGTAAAAGGGGAGACACCTTAAGCTGTCTTTGTGGTGGTTTGGATAAGTAGGATATAATTTACAGTAACTGCTGCCCAAATTCATTGAAGTTGGTAGAAAAGAGCAATGCAGGTATGAAAATGCCTCCAGGGTGGTGGGCAGCCTTTTCCTTTGCTCGCTTTTGCTATCTGAAATAGAACTTTGTCATTTCAAGATTGTAACGAGCAGCAAACTGGAATAGCCTCCTTATACTTACATCCTTCATCTCCATGTATGTAGATAACAACATGATACTTTATCTTGTCCATTTCAAAACATCAATCCCTTTATGCAGATTTAACTTCACCCTTTTCTATTAGGTCAATATTTGAAGATTATTCAAAACCAGGATTTGAACCTTGTTTATTACTTTTATTGATGCTTTTGTAATTGGTACCCTATAATGCTAGTAACTCTTGAAATAGGGAAGTATTTTGAGATAGAAAAATAACCTGTACTTTCATTCAGATCTTTCTTTTTAATTTAAAACATGATTCAGTGAAATAGCTGTGATCAGTCCTAGTGGATTGCTGTGTTCTAAACCCTAAAAAGATAAGGGCTATATTTGTTCTGCAGTTGTTTTTTCTTCATTTGTGAAATGAAGTACTGTCTCTTAAAGTCAGGAGCCAATAGGGAATTTTCTAGGATGACCTGCAGAAGTTCTAGTTTTGCAATTTCATTTCTTCTTTCTGGGAGAATTGATTGCAATAATGGAATTTTACTTGAAAGACGATAATTTTTGAGCAATTTAACGTCATAAACAATTACACAGCATATTAGATACACAGCTAAGAACTAAGTTCCTTTACTTGTAATTAAAAATGGAAAAGTCCAGTTATTTGCTCCCTGGTCAGTAGAAAGAACTCCTTGTTCAACAAGTGCTACTTAAGAAATAAGTTCCTTTGCTTATGTAATAATTTTGTTATTCTGGCAAAGAATATCTAGTAAATGGGTGCTGATGTAACAGCTGGTGTCACCATTTTCTCTCTGCAAAGGTCTTTGGTAACTGGTGAAATTAAATTAGAATTAAAAATATTAGAAATGTAACTATGACAATGGTAATGTACACTGGACCTGTTCACTGGGAAAGAGTACTAAAAATGGAGGCAAAGGATTATCAGCGTCTTGCCCATAATTGCTGTTGCAAAAGCCACAGTATTCTGCCCTGGAAAATATAGGACAGAGAAAGAAGAAAAAATTCGGCTTTTCTCAACTTCAGAACAGACAGGAGGTTCATATTTGTCCAATGCAAAGTCGAGGTATTAGGGAAAAGGCTGCTGAACCGGCTCCAAGAGTAACTCTTTGGAATCAGAGATCTTCGTGTTCTCATTAGAGCTGTGAGGGAGACAAACCACCACACAGTTATCGTTTGCTTTTTTGACAGAAAGATGTTTCATAAGTTATTCCCTGGCCATGGAAATTATTCATGCTTGTATATGAGGGGTCAGGAACAGATCTTTGAGGACAGAAATAGGCACAAAGTACTAGAATGCTTATGTCGTATAAAACAGGGAAAAATGAGAGAAGTGCCTGTTATGGTGTCGTTTTTCAAGAATTTTTAAGTAACTAGCCATTACAACTTTGTGGCAGCTTAATTTGCAGGAGTACACTGTTTGTAGCTCATCCACAAAAACCACGGGTAGGACGGAAACAAATTGCTCAAAGGATAAATATGAGAATGGAGAACACGACATATATTTCCCCTTACTCCATCAGTTATTCCCCAACTATGTGAATAGTTTTTCACTTCTAAAAGGTAACAGTAAATATATACCATCTTCATCAAATTACTTTCATCAACTTAACTTTTCTTATACACAATCTTAAGTGAGCTCAGTCATTTCTCTATGATCTGAATCAGCAAGTTATTTTCAGAAAGGCCTGATCATCACATGTCCCTCCATTCACTAGTGAATAGATTCTGCTTTTGTTTCTTGAGGTGTTTCCACTGTGTGTTCATCTTGCTGTGCATACTTTCGCTTTTATTTAAAATGTCGCACCGTGTTACATAACCAAGACGTTACTTGCTATGTGAGTGCTGTACTTGCTCTATATTCATAGACTGGGGATGAGAACGTGTCCCAGAAAACTTGGCAGAAGAGATAGGAAGACAAGTTGCCAAAAAGCATATTTCTGAGTTCTTAGGGATTTTCTTTATTTTGATTCTCTATTAAAAAAAATCCGTTAACACTTTGCATCTTGTCATTTTAGAGCACATGAATGAAAGTTTAAATTTCCTGATTAATTGAACTCCTAAATGCAACATTGAATATGGTGCACCACCACTGCATTTTAATCATTTATGAAAACAGAAGAAACAAGTTAAAAACCACATGTGTATGGCCAAAACAAATGTGTTACTACAAAATGAAGTTACACAAAAAAGCGTTGCAGTCAAACACAGTATTTTCAAGAGCAAGTTTATTTTCAGCAATATTATTTTACAATATTTTAGGATTACATTATTTTAAAAAATAGAAGAATTATAGTTATGAAAAAGTGATTTAGCTTTTGACAACAATGTGAAGTAAACTGTGTCCGCAATAAGATATAGACAGTAATAAAATAGGGAAAGTTGGCAGGTAGTAATTATCTTGTTGTTACCTTTCTGCAACAACAGGAAAAACTGCAACATCGTGACTTGCTCAATTCGGGACTGAATTTTCAAAAATGTAGGATGCTTATTTCCATATATGACAGAAGGTCTCAGATAAAAAAGGGAAATTACTTTTTAATCTTATCATTTCATTCACTCTTATCCATAAAAATAGATCATACTAAGTGCTTGACAGTCCTTCTAATTTGTTAATTTAATTACTATGCTTCTGCAATGCTTCTCAGTAGTAAAAGATACTCAAATATTTCACCAAGCTAGAATGATTCTGTTGATCTCAGAGGAGCTATTGTATTGTTTAATTAATACCAGCGTAATCAAAGTAAGAGTTTCTTTTTTATGTCACTAGAGCCCATTCCTACTCTACATGCTATAAAGGGACATGACTGCTTACAATACTGTAGAAACCAGATCTGTAAAACAGTTTTTTCAGGTTTTACTCGTCTATTTGCTTGGCACTAGAGCTAAGCACCCATAATAATGTTTTTTGTAGTTAAGTACACTCTTTCYGGTAATAAATAAGAAACCCCACAGGGATTCAAAATATATGAAATTACAAACTAATTACTTTAAAAATGTAATTTTTGCAACAGTAAATTATACCAAGTGGTAAAGTGGCATGGGTATATTGTGTCTGAAAAACACATTGCCTCAGACAATTTTTAACTGATTTTGTTCTTTTTTTTCTTCGATGCTTGGAAAAATATTTCATACGAGTTTCTTTATTTCAGTGACATGTTCTCCATTTTGTTTCATAGCTTATTTTTTAGCAAAGGCAAGTAGCCCTCTGTACTAGCTCTTCTGAGTGCCATCATTTTCTAGGCATTCATTCTCAAGGTTAGCATTTATTAGTCCTAATGTTCCATATCTTCTCTCCTGCTCCCTTGTACGTACCTTTTTCAGTCTATCTGCAAACATTTTTGTTCTGTACTTTCAGATCCCTACTGTAAATTTTCTGATGCACATAAATAATTTACTAAATTGTCAACTGTGGGTATAAATTTTAAGTCCATTTGCACATCAGAGTTAACATACCTTTGTATTCTTCTTTCTTCCACTCTGAACACTGTCTGTTATTAGACTGGAAGTTTCTTGAGGTCTTTTTCAGCCTGTAAAATACCTAGTACACCAATAATATTTTAGAGAGAGAACTATTTCCTAAGTTTATATGGTGAAATGTTGAAAGGTTTTCTACTTCCACCATGATTTGTAAAAAAGGCAACCAAGGGACCTCTTTTTCCTGATTTTCAATACTCATTTTAACAAGGAGTACTATTTTATTCCTTCTAAGCAATGGCCAGGAAACACATTCAGCTGTGTGCTACTAGTTTGTTGAGATTTCCAAAACTAAGCTCTTCTTCAGAACTGTGCTCCAAGTCTTGTTTTGATCGTTTTTTCCCTATCAGGAAGGCAAGACTTATAGAGAGGGGTAATGATTTTTGTCAGTTAGGAAGAAAAAGGCAGGCTTTTGGGCACACAAACCCAGATCTTAAATGCAAGCAGCCCAGCTCTATGATTTTATTTAATAAAAGATAGTACTTCTCCCTCCAAACCCTGACTTATATCCTTAAATCGTCACAGCTATAACCACACCATGACTTTTGACTTTACTGGCATTAATCTGGCATACAGAGTAAACTCTATAAAGGCAGTGGTGCATGTTGTTATATTTATCAGATTCTGTTTTCAGTTGTGAAAATTTAAAACTTTACCAGAGTGTACTAAATAATAAAGAATATATTAACAGTGAATGATATTACTTACATAATATCCCTGATAAGACTATAGTCTTTGTCCTGGGGAGAGTTAAATTTACATTTCTGTAGTTTACAAAGCATTGTTAAAAATATTCACTCTTTCCCTAAGTTCTGGAACTTTAGGAAGATTCTGAAACTTCAGGACTTCTCTTGAACTTTTTTTCCAGTTTTGAACTTGCATACTATATCTTAGCATTGTAGGAACAGTCTAAGCAGGAGAATTTTTTGCTATAAGCGGGCTTGAGTGGTGAGAAAGGCTGTGATAAGGAGAAAGGCTTATCTTAACAGCTATTCCAAGAAAAATCAAGCTGTTCTGTAATAATTAAGCTGTCAATAGTATTTCTCATATTTACTGCTATAGTAGGTGGAAAAAATATCAGAAATAAAAAAATTAATCTGTTCCAAAATGAACTGGAAAGGGAATAAGAAAATTTATACAAAGGATGTCTGTTACTTTTCTTTAGTATTTTTCCAGATTTTCTGTAGAAAAGCCTAGGTAGAACCAAAGATGTTAGGGGAGAAGCAAGGTTTCTCAAATGGACAGTCTCTGACAGAAGGAAAGTAGGCAGTAAGAATGTATGTTCAAGTTTTATATTAGTAGTGCAATGTACTTCAGCTCTTTGCTAAGACTCGTGTTACTTAATGTGCTATTATTAGCCAGAAAATGGAGGATGGACGGAGAGGTAGAAAATTTTGCAGAAGACTCAACACCATTTCAGCTACTTAAATTGGGAAGGTTGTGAAGTACTCTCGCAAGACTGACTTAGTGAGTTGAGTGGCATGATTGCAATAGAAATTCATCCGGATAGCTGCAAGGCAAGACATCCTAAATAATTATTAGAAATGTCTCTAAGTCCTAAAATTACAACCACTCAAACAAAATATGGTTGAATCACAAGAGCAATCAGACCAGCATCAGGAATGGGAACTGATACATAAAACTAGCTAGCTGTATAATTACACTATGCTGTATAGCCGAATTCATCTTGTTGCAGTTTTTTCTTGTATGCTTCTGTGAGCCAATCTCCAGTTCTAAAAAAAAAAAAGAAAAAGTGTGATATAACACTCACTGATGGTGAATAATGAGGAATACTAAAAGAAATCAAAATTGGGACCACAGCACTGACAATAAAGATCTCCCTTTTTTTTTTTCCCCAAAAGAAGCAACAACTGTAGCATGAGTGGTGGATGACTCTAAAAGTCATTTAAAAAATTAACTTACCGTAAGAAAGGCAGAGACTTTACAAAGAGAGTGGCATGAAATTACAGAAGGCTTATACAGTATTTGAAATGTTGAGCATGTTTACTTCATGTGGAGATCACTATAACTGATGATATAACTTCACTTTGCAAAGATCCTGAAATCCGTGATAGTATGAGGATTAGGTAACACCTGCTTCATCGTAGTAGCTTATTAGTTAGCACAGTTGCCCAGGAGGCAAATTCTGCTTTATTTTAGCCAAAGTGGCTTTGTGTAGTTTACCCCAGCACTCTAACCAACATTCTGGGGAGAAGAATCCTTCATCTAACCTGTGAAACTGGACCGTTGGGTACTCAGTGCAAGATTCCTGCCTGCAGAAGGAAGGACGAGCAGTCCGCAGCTTTTTGTCCAGCGGGATAAGCAGGGGAAGCAAAACTCCTTGTTCTCTGGATGTTTCTAGACTTCAGTCAGTCATGTGGATTAAGCACATACACACACCCACACATAAATGCGCTCCCATCCACCATATATTAATGGTGTTCTAGAGGCACATACTTCTGGGTGCTGGATTTTGACTTCCTGTCTACAGTGATAGCCTCTCACCCTCATGTCACTCAGATGTTTGTCCAAGTAGAATTAACACATTGTCAGGAATGGTTTAACCTGTCCTCAGAAAACTTCCAGTGACGAAGACCCTGTGAGCTCCAGAAGCAATCTGTTCTATTTTTCTTTTTGTTGATTGTAATATGATATGGTACCAGTAAATGTCGGTGCATTTCAATAATTTCTCGATGGAACAGTGAAAACGCTGAAATGCTCTGATTTGATCACACCATCTCAGTATTGCCCAGCATAAATTAATTTTCATCTCAAGTTTCTGGAACACCGCCAAATGAAGTGCCTCTGATATGATCAGTGATTTTTCCTAGTCTGAGATCTGATTACTGTTTTCCTTGTAAAAGGAAACAACTTCACATCAATCAAACCTGCAAGCCAGAAAGTGTGATCTTTTCAAAAGATAACAAAATCCTTTACAGATGGTGTGTGTACTTAGTATTACAGCTCTGGATTAATCTTGACATGCCATCATCCTGTACAGATACAACCTGAAAATGTAAGTCTGTAGAATAGCCTAGGAATGAATGTTAAGGGAAATGTTTAGAGATGTGGGAAAACTCCCTCAAAACAGAATGAAACTACTGGGGCAGTGCATTTTTCAATAAGCAGGAACCTCTGAAGTGATGGAAAGATATAAGGTATTTTGGAAAGATACAAGCTTCAGATTGGTCTGGGAAAGAAAGAAAGATGAAGTCTGATCCAGAAACTGACATTTCAGCAAAATCGGGTGGTATCTAAGATTAAAATAAACTGAACATGGTTAAGAAAGAGACTCAGAATAACAATGCTTTCATTATTTAAGACACACATGAAAAATACATTCTTTTAAAAGAATTATTTTAATACCATAATTGTCTAAACAAATGGGCTAATCAGTTAAATCTACATTAGTGTTTGAAATAATAGAGAAATACAGTGATGTCTCTGCTTATTTTTTTTATTTTACAGACCACAGTTAACAAGGAGAGCAAAATACCATTGAAATGAAACTAGTTGACTTTTCTCACAAAGAAAAAGTTATTGTATATGAAAGGATTATGGAAAAAYAGGAAGTACATGCAAATACAAGCCTGTGTTTTAGTTACTGTCTTTTATTGGGTTGAAAGAATATCGAGCTATTTAGTAATAGCAAGCTAGTGTTAGGCTTTATATAAGCAACAGCACAGAGGGATGAGACATCAACTTTGCTAGCAGCATTTGCTCGTAATTGGTGACATAAGACTAGTTTTTATACGCGGTAAACACAAGTTCTGTTCTGAAAAGGAATATGTAGAGTTGTGAAGACAATTTTCTGTGTGTCTGTCTCATCCTGTTTTTCTGTTGTCTCCCCTCCATTGCCCTAGGTTATTATCTAGTCTGCTTCTGTTTTCAGCTCCCAGCACGACCAGCTAGTGTTATTTTCTCTGACTTCCCTAGATGCCTGTGGTAGAGCTATTGAAAGTACAGGCGAGACATTCTGCTTGGTTTTGGTTCTCATGCTGAACCTCTGCATCATCTAATACCAGGCATGGGGAGCAATTGCAGAAGGAAGCTTGCATGCTTGATAGCCCTGAAGCAGATCATGATACTAATTGCCTAGCATGACACACGTAGTCTTCAGTGTAAGGTTCACAGAAAATGTTGAATCAAGGACTAGATGTTCAGTTTCTGGCATGATTAGTTTAATTAGGAGAATGAGTCAAGCTGGTAAACATGCCCAGTTTTCCTTTGGGGGTAGGTGAACCGTGCTGGCTCTATGGGAGGAATGAATATGCTCAGTATAAACAAGATTGTCGTAGGGTAAAGTAGGTGACCTCAACAGAGTACAAGCAAAAAGCGGTCTTTAAAGGTTTGTCACTCTGCAAGATTTAAATAGGTTTTTGTGGGCTCAGAAGAAACTATAACTTCATAGAAGTTTAATCTCTGGACAGATTTGAAGATCCTGGTTCAAGAGAAAGGGTCATTAAAATCTCTCAGTGAAATCATTGTAAGAACTTCATAGTATTGGCAGAATAATATATTCTACCTCTACCTGGTTTCCAATAATAGTTGAGCAATTTTAATTGGAAACTTTCAAAAAAAAATTCAGCTTTTAATAGACACCCAGCATGGAAAATTGTAGTCTGAATAGCAGATGTTATAAAAGCTGGATCTTACAATTAGGCAATAGGTGTCATTGTACATGCTGTCTGTAATGATCCTAAGGAGAAAGTAATTTAGGTATCAAAGCAGGGAAGTAATATTTCAGATGACCTGCTTTTTGTTGAGGCTAATCAAACAAATTAAAACAATTTACAAGCTAATTATAGTCCCTTTGCAGCAGCAAATGGTACTGTCTTAGCTCTTCAGATAGCTTCTCTCATTGGTTTGGAGCAGGATATTTAAAAGAGACAGTGGCAAATCTAGGTTGGTAATTTCAGTTAATCACTCATATGCTGCTTGCCGGGCTTGAAGAGTAAAAAGCTATCAACCACACATACATGTGGACATAGTTTGGGACACAGTTCAAACAAATATTTGAATCATTGTAGTCTGTTTTATAGACTGACTTAGGAGTGAAATACCTTCACTGACAGGTGCTACATTGAATCAGTTTGAGCTTAACATCTCTGGAAACTACCACTGGATATTTAAAGTATCTTTAGCCGAGGTTCTTTTTAGCAATCTAAATCCTTTTTTTTTTGCTTTTATTTTTGACCTTCTTCTCTGTATTTAATTCGCAAAGAATAATAGCATTTGCATTGTAAGCTCTCTGGGCAAAGACAGACCTGCCATTGTAGAGGGCTTTGCACAGTGACCCTTTTGGGGCCTGGTCCTGCTCATTATAATTATCCTTCTATTCATGCAATTTGACATATTGAGAAAAGATATCACAAATAAATCAAGTCTATTTTAGTCCTTTCTCTTAAAATATATCATCATAAATTGCATGTAATACTAATTGGCGCTTGACCTTTATTTTGTTATATAGATTACTTTCTAAAATGGTTTGGAGTGAGTACTATTTCTAAATGAAATATTTTGAGTTATCATCCTTCTGAATTGCATTTGAGTTTGCTGGCCAAATGGATAAAGATGGATGATGTGGAAGTAGTTTTAATGTGGCCTTGTCTGTTGACCTATTTGAGGCCCCTGAAATGGGTATCGGCCCCATTTAGAAATATGTTATACAGCATTCATTTCATGAGCATGGGTTAGAGAGCTCTGTTCAGGACAGTATGGTGCCTTAAAAACCTGCCGGAAATACGTCATCCTTTTTGGTGTGGCTGTATAGCTATGCTATGAAATCTAAGACTTTCTTTTTTTACACATAAAATTTTTGACCTGTTGATTGTAGTATAGGCTAGTACTGTTAATTGAGAAACAGAAATAGATGAACGTAAACTCAGTGTTTGTGATTGCTTATTTTTCTGCCTGGTACTGATGCAATTTAAACTGTATCTGTAAAGTCCAAGTGCAATATTTTAACATGTCAGCACTTTTTACCCTTTCCCAACTGATAACTAATGGATGATTTTTGTCTTAACATTCTCTCTGTTCATAATGACAAATGTGCAGTTTGCTGTCAAAATGTGTTGAGGTGTTGGATAAGAAACTCTTTCCTGTTTACTAGATTTAACTCCCTTTTTTCTTTTCCAAGAACAGGATGAAATGTGAAGGTGACAGGCACTTCTTGTTTCTTCCCAAGTAACAATCAGAGTTCAAATCTTGTCTCTTTACACAAGATCTCAAGAAAAGCAATAACACATACCAAATACAATGTTCTTTTTACTACACATAATTTGCTTAATTTACTGTGGTTTTACGTTCTTCATTTGTGACTTGCTCATGTAATGTGTCTTGTCATAGTCCAAAAGTAAATTATTGAAGCAGAGGCTTCTTTTTCCTGTTGTAGTGTGTCTTGATTAGTAGTGTTATAAATAATATTATCTTTTCCAAAACAAACTTATTTTCCTTACTATGTAAAATTAAAATTAACCTAGGTGCTAGCAGTCCAAAGTTTCTGCTTGCCAGTCATCATCATCTCCAGATTTTCTTGGTGACCTGCATAGTGTACTATTAATTGAATTTTTTCATGGTATGTAAAATAATCTCAAATTCACCATTAACATTAAAAGCAAGATGGGAGATTGTACTGTATCCTGCCTTAAAACTAATTGAAGTGATCTGACTGTAGTAGGGCTTCTGCCAAATAGAGGAATCCTACTGCATAAGTTATACATAGATCTGTACGGTACRTGGTGCCTTGATAAGGATTTAAAATTGGCCAAATCAGCAATTACTAATTGGTTAATATTGTGCATAGAATGAATTTGTAGCTTGTTGGTTCCTGCAGGACAAATCTTTATGTTTGTCATGGTTTAACCCCAGCCAGCAACTAAGCACCACACAGCCGCTCGCTCACTGCCCCCCAGTGCGATGGGGGAGAGTCTTTCTTGGGATGACAAACGCCATCACTCTGAACATCCCCCCTTCCTTCTTCTTCCCCTAGCTTTACATCCTGAGCATGACATCATATGGTATGGAATACCCCGTTGGCCAGTTGGGCTAGCTGTCCTGGCTATGCTCCCTCCCAGCTTCTTGTGCACCTGGCAGAGCATGGGAAGCTGAAACATCCTTGACTAGTGTAAACACTACTTAGCAACAACTAAAACATCAGTGTGTTATCAACATTATTCTCATACTAAATCCAAAACACAGCACTATACCAACTACGAGGAAGAAAATTAACTCTATCCCAGCCGAAACCAGGACAAAGTTACAAAAAGAATCAACATAATTGGCATTAATTACACACCTATATGAGTGGATTGAGGGAGTTAGTCAATGATTAAGCATCCATCTTCTTACCATTTGGTAATTCACTGATTAACAGAGGTTTGAAACAAAATGACACGAGTGTAATAGGAAGAATAATGTTCAGTTGATGGTTTTAATGCATACCTTTTCTGTACATCTTTTATTGACAAGYGTTTATCACTTAATAAGGCCGAAAACCAAAACTGAATTTTGAAACACAGTTGTCGAAAGTACCTGCAATATATAGGCAGAAAACATYGTCACAGCAACAACAGAATTTAAAAAAAAAAATCAGTACGGAATATAGGCCACCATAGATGAAGTTTAACGTCTGGGTTGGAAAAAAGCACTGTGATGTGTTTCAGGGTTATTTTCCATTCTTAAAAATTGTTCCTGCTCTTTTTGTTTCCATCAAATGAATTTTAGTATGAAACACTAATATCTGATCCCATGACTGAAATAGTAGATTTCCATTTAAGGAAAACAACTAATTCTGTTAACATTATCTTCATCTTCTCATTACTTTAATTTAGGATAATAATCCAAACAGTTTCTGATGATTAAATCCATTTTAGTAGCTGTATTTCCTAAATGCTAAATACTGGGTTTGAATGATTTGTTTTAACATGATACCTAATAGAATGAGTGAGTCCTTATCCTTTACATCTTATTATGCTTTTTATTGCATGTGTTTGCTGTGTTGTGTGAAACTAACTATAAGGAGCCATTTATTTGCTTTCTACTTCTTAAGATGCTTTTTCATAACTTTGAGTTTCAAGAGCTGGTTGTTTTTCTCCAACAGATACCTAGAAAATGAGGACATCTCTCCAGAAGGTCTTTGTAAAATCCCACAGAACACCAAGTAAAGGTGCTAAGATTGATTTTTTTGTTGTTGTTGTTTTGTTTTGGTTTTTTTTAATGGGGAGACACGCACACCATCTACATAGGTTTTTAAAGAGAACAGGTGAATTCTCTGGGTATCTGTGATTTGATTACCATTACATATTTTCAAAAATTACAAGCTGGAAATACTGTTTGCACTGAGGGTCAGATAAATTACTTTTCTAAAGAATAAGATGACCTGCACATGTATTACAATTTAAGCATTATTTCTAATCATGATTTTGTATGTAGATTTAGCCCCTTTGTGTATACACATTCTATTTTAGAAAGTCATTTTCCTGTCAGATATGCTTATCATTCTGTTCTTTTGTAATTAGAAAATTATGGTGGTACAGAGTTTTGAGAATCCATCAGAAGCAATACCAAATATCAGAAATTTTAGTAAACACTGAGAGGTGCTTTTTCATCTAAAGACAGAGAATTTCCATCATGCCTATTTGTATTTGTATAATCTCTGAATGTGACTTTGGAATTATATTGTCCTGCTTTCTAATCTGCACCTGCTTGCGTTCATCCATCTGGCTAAGTGTGAGGTGCTGAAATCTATGCTTCTGCCAAATATAACCAATGTTTAACACATGCTTATACCCATATATAGGTCTCTGCTTAGTCATATTTTTCTACCATATGTCTTGCTCTTCAATTAAAAATTACTGGGTTTTTTTTTAAACAGATAATACACTAATAACTTTGATAACTGTTATATGAAGAATGAGTCATCTTTCACTGAGCTTTTTGGTTCCTGCTTATCGTTCAACTTCTGTATATTCAACAAATTATCTATTTCTCCCAATTTTTTCATCTGTAACCACAATTTTTATAACCTCAGAATACATATAATTGGAAGTGAGTCAAGACTTTTGAGACAGATGAAATTCAGTTTTATAATGATTACAGAGCAGATTCTGGGCAGGAGAAAGAGAGAGCTAGGAAGGATAATTTAAGGGTGTTCGGGGGGCAAGAGGAGCTGTGGCTTCTGAAGTGCTGGGAGCAGAGGAGCCCTCTTTTTTCTCACTTCCTCTCTTCCCTGCTGCTCAAATCCCTTTGTCTTTCTTCATTGTTTTGGTGTTGAGAATCCACCAGACTCCTTGTGTTTATTTCAGCTGGATCCATTAAGTAATAGCATTTTAATATTCCTTCCAAAGACGTAGCTTGTTCTGCTAGTCTGCTGCAGTGGGTGATGGGAAGGAGAAGGAAACAGAGAGGCCAAGAATGGCTCTGCCTCTGTAGGGGAACTTGGTCAGAATAGCCACTGAGCTAATGGAGCATGATTATCTTGTCCACTTTGTTAAGTGTGTGTTTTCAAAAGAAGAAAGACTCTCAATTATGGTAATACAAGCTTAAAGGTGACTGACTCTAGATGTACACAGAACTGCACCATTTCTAGTGATCAAATGCTTCTTTCTGCCCCTAATTATGAATATTTTTTTACTGTAAAACTGACTGTATTTGGCATGCTTTTGAGCAGATTTGTTGGTGAGATTAATGTGAACAGATGGTAAGGTGAGCATCACAGCAGCGCCTAAAATATGGACCATGGCTTGAAGGTCTGTTTTGTTCCAGTAAAGGACAATACTGGTGCTGTATAACTGTGATACAAAAAGCAATGTTATGCAGATTCCTTTAGAAAAGGAAGAACCCTGGTTTGTGCAGCTGTTTGAAGTCGAATGGCTGCCGTGGAAATTAGTTTAATTTGCATAATGATTTTATAGGCCAAAATACTAGCAGTCCTATAAATGACTGAAATGTCTGTTCATTAATGCAGAGCATTTATGCAGTTGTTACAAATGTCTGACATAATCTTTATGCAGAAATACAGACTGAGGAAATCGAGTGTGAAAATAAAACACTTTTTTGATATATCTGTGCTGTTTCTGTTATTCTAAGGAAAACATTCAATCGCCTCCGTCATTTTGTGTAATTGATGATTGCAAAACAAAACCTCTTCCTATTACCATATGAATGCATTTGAAGTTGGGATTAGAATGCGCTGAACTCGTTTTTTGATGGCCTTCCATGAGGATTATTCTTGCTTAAAACTACTTTAGAATTTGAGGTCTGGAAGTAGCAAATGTGATTGCAATTTTAAAAAAAAAGGGTTTCAGAGGCGACCAGGAGAAGTACAGACATGGCCAAATTAGTGAAAACTGAATGGGTAACAGAATTAATGAATGAATGGATGAATATGATATGCTTTTGGAAAAGCAAGTATGGCTGTTGTGAAAGGAAATCTTGCCTTTCGGATATACGGTGCTGCTTTGAGAGAATAGGTTGTTGTGTGGATCCTGTTAATTAATATATCTGACTGGGATTTCTAAAAGGTGTTCGCTCTGGTCCTTTAGCAGAGGCTGTAAAGGAAACTAAATAGTTATTGTGTAAGTGGAAAGGTTTGCAAGGATAAATACTTAATTAAAATGCATGATGCTTTGGTCAGTGAAGGGTGGTTTCCAGTGAAGTTTGCAAGACCTTTATTGAACATAGGCTTTTCAATATATTCATAAATAATATGGGGGAAAAAAAGTAAGCAGCGATATGAGTCAATTTGCTGTTGATGGACTAACTTATTCAGGGTAGTTAAGGTAGCACCAACAATGAAAATTTGCCAGAGGACTTTTTTGAGTTGAGTGTCTGGCAAATAAAATAGCAAATGAAAATATTTATAGGTAAATGTAAGGTGGTGTACATGGGGGGAAAGAAGAATCTTAGTTCCATATATAAACTTATGGGGCCTGAGTTGACCATTATCACATGGTAATGAAAGCCTAGCATTATGTCATGTAATTCTTTGAAACTAGATGCTCAACAGCAGACAAAAAAGCAAAGCAAGTGCTGTGAATTCTCAGCAAAAGAACAGAGTACAAAATAGAGAATATAATTATAAGATTGTGTAAATCCATGGTTTTCCTGCATCTTGATGACTGCCTGCAGTTTTAGGTACTGTATTTCAAAAGGATATAGTAAAACATGTAAAAATGCTCATGTTGGGTTAGACTGGTGGCCAAAAGCATATCGGCATGAATTATGTTTCCCCTGTTCTTACAATTTTCCATAAGCATCTAGGGAAACTAGATGCTTGGAGATGTGTGTGAAGGGAGTGAGACCTGCAGGAAATCTTCAGGCTTAGGCTGTTAGCAAACTGTACCAATTAGGTGGTCTAAAGGGAGCAAAAGCTTATTGTAAATGCCTGCCACAAGTTTTTAGGAGAAGTCTGTTGGACGTTAAGGGAAAGTTTTGGGAGTAGGACAGTCTTTGTTGTCTACAAAAATTACAAGGACTACATGTTTTGCAAAGATTGTTACCTCTGTAAGTACAGTAGTATGATTTACATCTCATGGCAAGGAGCTTCTTGGCCACCTTTTACTGTAAACTTGGTTTCTGTCACATATCTAAATTATTCAGAACTTCACAATCTTAGGCTGTAAATCATATTGCTTCAAAACAAAGTTTACTAACGGACAAATAGTTTATTCATTAGAATTGCATCTTTTAAGAAAATTATATTATGTGTGAATCTTTATTTGTGTAATAGTTTATACCAAAACAGTAAGAGATTCTGAAAAAACCAAACRTTTTGAAAATGAAACATTCAGATTTTTGTGTCAAAACAATTTAGCTAAATTTACTTTAAATTAGTGTAAAAACAAGTCCAAATTAAAGCCATCAGCCAGTCTCCACTTTCCTGCTCTCCCCAAATTACTCAGCCCTGCTAGATGCCAGACATAAGCATTCATGCTAATTTCTTCATTATGCTATTTACTATCCAAAGAAAAGAAATAACGGGTAGAAATCCTATTTCTAATTGTGAATAGTCTGAGCTCAACATTGCTGTAGATTTTTATCTGTTAATCTGGATGTGAGACAATAAAAAGATTCATTCTAAAGTTTTCCATCTTGCCAGACAATTTCAAATTAGACCAGAATCTCTTGGTCTCTGATGGCTGTGTTCCTGGAATATTTAGTATGTCAAAAATACATAATTAGCAACACAAGTGTAAAATATTTTGCTGTGTTATATTTGATTCTGGGAGGTAGGGGATGCATTCTGTCGATGTGACTAATGACTAATTAGGCAGTCCTATAAGTGAGCAGAGTACAATTATAGTTACACACTGACAAGGACTTTCAGTACTACATATGTTAGTTTTTGAGAAACTGAAATTTAAGTTTCTCATTAGGCACGTTGCACAGTAGCCTGGAAATATTCATGACGTTTTTTCCATCCTGTTGAATTTTCCACAGCATATGAAGCAACTAAATTATGAAAGGGTGTAAAGAAATTGAACTAGAGAATAGAACATCATGTATTAACTCATAGAATCTAAATTAAGTAAAGAAGATGAACCTAAAATGCATGAGCAAATCATAATCAGCCATCACAACAGGTCATGAGCTATTGTTAAGATCAAGAGGCATCAGTAATATAACATAAGACACTGCATAGTCTTTAGATTCTCTTGAAGGCCTTTTCAGTGTTAAATTAGAAGACAGATTGTTCTCCAGCAACAGCCTTTTAGATATTTTGCTCACTGGACAGTTGCATTGCTTACATAAAAGTGAGTTTTTCTGCTTTCTCAGAATACTGCCATCTCAGCAGTGCTGGGACCGTAAGTTTCCTTTTTAGAAGATACGTAGCAGGACTGTATGGCCGTGGGCAAGTCACTGTTCCTTGGAAAATAAAGAAACAGTATGACGCTCCTTGAATACTTTTGCATGTACTGTGAGTTTCTGAAAGATCTCTGGCAGTTCTGGAAAAAAAATCACAGGTAACTTCCATTAGCTTCTCAAGAAGGGATGGCAGCCTTTGAGGATGGGGAGTACTGGATACACACTTTTTTGCATGACTGCCAATGGATAAGTGGGAAGTCCCAGCTTCCAATGCCAGCTTCATTTTGATGCCTGTAATTTACCAAGGTTTTGGCTAATGGATGCGGTAGGGCCCACATCCTCTTTTTCTGTCTCATAATTTCCATAGTCATCTATCTGTAAGCATGGTCGATTTTGGATGTACCTGCTTCACCTTGCTTTCCATCTAAATGGAAATATAGCCAACATCATTACGGTAAAATGAGTTTAAATTCACTAAAATTTTTGAATGTTTTCCAAACAACTTTTTCAGACAATGAAGCACTGTCTGGTTTTGCACAAGTGGTGCAGAGGCACAGGAAGAAAAAAAAAAAGGCTTTTCCTAGGTTACAAGGGAGAAAAGTTTGAGACAGCTCTCAAACTTCACCTGGAACCCCAGCATACCTGGCACCCTCACTCATGTACTTTAATTCTCTTGTTTCAAAATTGTGTATGACAGAGGAACTATCATTGTATAAATAGCCAAGTTCTTCTATGTAACCTCTGGTTGGAAGAAATCCCAAAAGTTTTATGTATAAATCAAAGGATTAGAGATGGGTAATAATGGGAGTTAAAGCTGCTGAAACTATACCGCCGTGAGTAGGTCATCATAGTCATTCTATTAGGCTCACTTCTGCATGCAAGGATTATGTACATTCTGGGTCTGTAGTGTTGAGTGTCTCTACAGTGAAGCTGAGCTTTCTTTCCAGGGAATCTAAGGGTTGTCTCCAGGAAACTTCCTGATAGGAACTTATTCAGGAAGAAAATAATATAGTCTCTTCCTTGTCGCTTATTGTCACTTTATACTCAAGAAAGGTGTAACACTAGAATTAATGTAGATAAATTAGGTTTGAAATACAGTGGCATAAGTGTAGAAAGAAACTATCAGATCATTTGCTCCATACAACTTGGCTGAAATCGATGCAGTTTGTTTACTATATATGTCTTAGTGTGCAGATAATATAATATTAAATACTAAGTGTCTGATTTTCCGAAAGGGATTTCTCAAAGCAGCTAAGTGAAAAATATCAAGCTTACTGTCTTTGTTCGTGAGCTTCCCTACAAAGTTTTCATATGCAGTCAGCAATGTTTTTTGACCTTGCATAGTGAGTTTTGTTGCTAACAATTCATTTGGAGAGATATCTTTGATTCCCCTGAGAATTATTAGGATGCTAAAAACCAAGCACATTTTCCCTAGTGTGATCAGATTGAAATAAACTGGAAGAATGCCAAGTTTATTTCTGATGCACCTCAAATTTAGAGTATCAGTGCAAATGAAGAACAATTTTGTCCCTTGGTTTTGTGTTTTTGGTTTACRAAACTAGATGTCAAGCAGACAAAGCTGCAAATGATAGAGTGCAGGTGCTTTACATATTGATGGGGAGAAGTTGGTGTCTTCAATGTCTGTGAAGCATTAATACTTTAAACAATAATAGCTATACTGTTTCTGTTGGGAATCAAGCGAGAAAAGCTATTCTATTTTTGTTCCTAGCCCTTGGAAGAAATATTTGTTTGCTTTAAAACTGGTTTTTGAGTCCAGTGTTGTCAAAGAGTTGTTAAGRAAACAGGAGCTGTGGTGTACTTGGACATCCTCATCTCTGGTTCCTGGGATTTAGGTATATCAGTGATTTATTTCTGTTTGTTAATTGCAAAATAACAGCAATTTTAATTTGAAATCCTTGTTAGTAACAGTCAGACAGTCCTTTGGGAGATAGTAGATAACCTTCTATGTCCTGCAAAGGGATTAGCAAATGCTACTCTGGGAATTAAATAATTATTTTAGTGTAAATGAGTCCAAAAGCAGCCTGTCCAAAAACAAAAATAGGTTAGAAATTTGGAAAGAAATATAAAGCTGTTGCTTTTGGCTCTTAGCTCTGCTTATCAACCCAATGTTTAAACTCATAAGCTCGTACATAAAGGTTTTTAGCATTTTGTGGAGGAAACATTATGTATGTGAAGGACTGTTCCAAATAAAGGGCACCTAGGTAAGAGAGAGTGACCTCATCTAAACTGTAAGGAAACCAAGCTGTTGACAATTAACATCAAGAAGATTGCAAGAAAGATTTTAAATTGAGGTGCTGTAAGAAAGCTGTGAGGTACAGAAGAGAATGTGGTTCAGGATGACATTCCTACAGTTGAGGATACTAAAATTATCCTAAGTGCAGTATAGCTCAGAGGTTGGAACTAATTAAAAGGGAAATAAAACCAAACRGGTTGCCCTTTAAAGAGGGTGTCAAAAAAAGGTACCAAATCAATAGTACACCAACTTCCATACAAATTCTGGAAACTGAAAAAGTAAGAAGGGGAAAGTGGTAGCCCTAAGTCTGTCTGAATTTTGGTGAAAGTTAAGCTATACAATGCTGTAATATCAGAAACGAAAACACACAGACAAGACAAAGCAAACCATGCCACTGTTGGAATAATACCATAATATTTTATGGAGTTTAGAAACAAATTACCACAGTGGCTAGCTCAGGGAGTAGCACAGTGGAACTCTGTCAGGAAACAGGGTTCTGTTATACAGGATTTAAAAAAAAGCCCATTGGGCATGTGAATTAGAGATTGTATCTGGAAGGAGTGGAAGCCTGGGATTCATCTGGCCAAATGGAGGTGTCTAAATCTAAGCTTATTGTTTAGACTTCTCTTACAGTCAGTGGAAAGAAATGGGCACTCCCAGGTGAGTAAACCGTCTCATTTTGAAACAGACATCTAAAATAAGTTACACAAATTGGGTCCTAAAAGTGACCATTTTCTCTCTATTCACTATAGAGCATAAGGGGAGTAGCTGAGATAGACATCTCCAAAGTACATGACATGAATCCTGCCTGAAATGACAGTGAAAGTAGGCTGTGCAGATTTCAAAGTTTTTAAATTGGCAGAAGAAAAACCAAGGAAAACAAGTCATGCAAATTGACAGGAAACACAACTGAATTTGTTCTGCTTTGCATGTCTTATTTTGTTTTTTAGGGATTTTGTTTGTTTGTTTGTTTGTGGGGTTTTTTAAGTTCATAAAGGGCCCTATAAGCAATTGAAGAATTTTTAAGAAACTGAAGTTTTAGAGATCTAGTGTTCTTTTTCATTTTTTTTTACAGTAAAAATCTATGTAATCCTGCCTACAAAGTGGAGGGGAAAACAACTGAGGAGTAGTTTCTGTTCCAGATTTCTAAAGGATGCTTCTGTTCAGTTTGTTTGGATTTGATTCATATTACAGCTGAAGTGATCCATTTATCCACATTCTTTTAAAAATCTGAAGCATTTTTAAAGTGTTAGAGAAATGGGGGGGAAGTGTGGTTTCATTAGCAGGAAGATAATCTTAAAAAAAATCAGTATTCATGCATTTTTTTCCTCACTGTACTCATTCAATGTTTTATGGGAATATATAAACTGGTATAAAAAAAGACATAATGAGGTTTTAACTTAGGAAGAAGTAAATCAGTGGGGTGAAAAAGAAATACAAAACTTGAAAGAATTTGCCTCATAGGATGACTTCAGAATTGCTTCAGTAAAATCCCAAAAGAACAAGCTTTTGTTGGACAAAAGATTGTGATTGCATTAAAATTGAGTATTTCTGCGCAATTTGAAATCTGTGCTGCCTGAACTATTGTGTATCAAATTAGGTTGCTATAAACAGTTACAAAATAGGTGTCTGTTCCAATAAAGGCACTGGGTTATTTAAATTTGCATTATCATATGTAGTGAGACGCTATGAAAGTGGCAATGTGTAATTTATACATGACCTAAATCAGTCTGTTTTGCAGAATGGCATGCCTTTTTTATTATTTTTTTACTTAAAAATAATGTAATAGTTATTATAGCGAACAAATTCCTTTTACTTGTTTCTCTTCAGTGAAAAAACTGTGCATCTCAGTGGGTATTAGTTTGATTTGTTAGATCATGCTCATGTAATCATGAGCAGAGTTTTTAAACCTTTATTTAGTCTCTGGAAACTTTTCTAATAACTTCAGAATGAATAGGTTTAGGTTTCCACTAAGTTAACTTCTGCATCTGTTGCCTGAAAAAAAGTATAACCGCTAAGAGCAGAGAAGTTAGCACTAATGAAAGAATACTGAAAGCATAGGTAGAAATGTGGGCAAACATGTGGAGTTAGTCAATAAATTACTCAGTTCAAATGGGTTAAGGAATGTTATTCTATGGACTTGCCAACCAGATAGAATTACTTTAGAATTAAAAACAAAGAGTGTAACCAATAATCACCTTATCCAAAAGACTTTCATGATCACTGTACTGTCTCTTCTGTAAATGTGAAGCTCTTCTTTGATGTGGTCCAATCTTTGCTTTTGATTCTCATCTGTGCAGATTCAATGATATGTTTGACACTTTCAGCCGTATTCTTGATGCATGGTACAATTTTCTAGCGTACTCTGTCACTTTTTCCTCTTTGTTTAGTTCTTATTTTATTGAACACTTAAATTTTGTGACTGGCAGTTTACATTTTCTCAGGCCTTCTGACCATAGGTCTCCATTAGATCTGGTCATAGATTTCAGTACTTCAGTACATTCTCTATCTTGTGTTCTCATCCTTAGTACTCTTCAGCTATCTGTGAACTCTGTATCACATATATGGTGCTGGCCTTTCATTATTTTGATAAGATGCTGAGTAGAAGAAAGTGTTTTGAATCAAAGCATTTCTCCTTGTATTTGGACTCAGAATTTTAAAATAAGTGATGGGAATTCTTCAAGAAAGACAGTATTTTAAGTTTATGTGCAGCCTTAGTCTTGAATGAACAAGAAATGAAATGTAGCCCAGATTTTGCCAAATCAAAACAGAGATCTCCTGTAAATTCAAAGTGTAAGGTTTTATCATTTAAAGATGATTTTTCTTCTCTTTGAAGATTTGAACTTTGAAATTCTTGGAGGAATAATTGCCAATCTTACAATATTTTTTTCCACTTAAAGGACTCTTGATCAATGTGTTAGGCAATTTCTCATTCTAAATTGTTTAAGTCTTTGATTTTTATTTTGAGAGTTCATAGGCTAATTGCAAACAAGTTCCAAGAAAATGCAAAGTACTATATATATCAATAACTCATATTTTTTAATATTTAAAATCAACTTTGTCTTACTGTTGCCTATGCATTCTGTTCTGTAATTTTCAGCAGTACATACTTATTTTGCCCTTTGGAATAAGCTTTGTATGTTTGACTACTAATAGGCTATCTTAATGCCTTGTGAGAAAATAAAAAGGAAAAATATCTCTCACAGCTTTGCTGGAAGGATGAAGCTTAGTGTTATTGTTAGCATTTGTTTCATTAATTACTATTTAAGTACCAAATGCTGATGATTCAGAGGACATAGAGGAAAGTTAAATCAAGAAGATTATGCACTTTTTTCCCTCAAGGCTGTAAAAGCAGTCACTAACTTATGGTTTTAGGTGGTAGCACAACATCTTCTCAGGGACTCGTTGAGATGTGCTTGCCAGAGATACTTCCTACAGTTGTCCAACACCTGTCAAACATACTCCTAATCAGAGGCTTGCTTAATGCAGGATGGGCTGTGTTTGCTCTGTCTCCTTTTTATTCTAGAGAACTTTTATCTCCTCCTGGGTTAAGCAGACCAGGTTAATAGTGTTCTGATTGTCAGAGCAGCAGCCATATTATGTGTCATCCTTGGCCAGGAGTGCTGGAAGGAATATATTTGAGGTAGTTTCTGAGTTTGTCAGAAGAGCCATAATCATAGCCATAGAGATGTTTTAGTACTCAGATCACTCAGTGCTCTCCTCATTCATTGATGCCCGCTTTACAATGCGGGGCTACAGTTTTGACCRTAATGAAGCCATTTTCTTACATGATAACTACTTTTGTCAGTTCTTGTACACAAGAGGAGCTGTCTAGGGCAGAACTGTTTAGGGAAGAGGTAGTCTTAGGAAAGGCAGATGTATTGAATGATTTTAAACTTTCATATGTTTGTAGATAACTGGAGCATATTTCTTTTACAAAACTGTTGAAAAAATGCCTCTTAGATTATTTTTAGTTTTCATTGAATGAAAGACGTATCTTCTTATTTGAAGAATCCACAACCAATTTAGAAAACACCAGATGAGATGAGAACTCTTCATTGATACAGAACTAGCCAATTTCTAGATGAGCACAGTAAGTGATTTGCATGGTTGCTACAAAATGTCAATATGTTAGACTCATCAGTTATCTAATCAGTAAGTTATTGTGTATTCTGACAGTCCTCCATGAAGACAGATTTGTTTTACTTTGCATACAATAAGTTGTTTCTATAACTGTTGCTTCAAAGAATTTTGTCATCTGTGAAATAGCTTTTTCATGTAGTTTTTGCTGTGTATTTCCTTACTCAAACTGCATAGAAGAGACGATTAGTAAGAGTAGTTAAAACTGAATATATATCAAGAAGAAAATCAAATGATTAAAAGTCTTTTAAGTTGTGGTTTCCAAAAAGAATATTTTATATCCTGTAGTTGAATGTTATGAGCCCTTTAAATGCTGTAACCTGAAAAGATATTAAAAGCAGTCTATCACAAAGTTCAGTGAAATACTGATTCAACAATATCCTGCTTAATGCTGTCCCGCAGTACATTTCATCTGTACATGCATTTGGTTCTGCAGTAATGTATACAAATATGAAGTAAAGAGAAAAGATTTAAAATTAACCTTTAAAATACCCCACCCTTTGTTAAATATTATTTCAGGTTAAAAATATTTGTTATTGATCTGAAATAACRATCCTACAAGAAAAGATAGCTTTATAGTTAAAGATAGTTAGAGAGAGGCAGGAGATACAAATCTGGCAAGCAAGTATATTTGGTCATATCTGTGTAAATTRTTCCAGATCTGTTAATTACTGCTGTGCTTTGAATATGAAGAAATACTAAAAAAAGCTCTTTGGGGGGGGTAGTTTTGTTTTTTTGTTAAAGCTATGGTCTTCCATGTTTTTTTTAAGTTAGGGTCTCTGAAAGATGTTGTGTACTGTAAATTTTTATTTAACAGAAATTTTATCTGTGATATCCTTCACATTCTTCTGTCATATTATGTCAGCTGTATGAGTGCTACCAAAACTAAAATGAATCTTGGGATTAGCAGTCTAGAGACTGACTACAGTCTGCACAGTTTATGGCTTGAAATGAAGTCTCTCGGGAAATACCTCAGAACTGACATGTGAGGCACCAAGAAAAAGACAAGTGCAAAGGACAATGAAGTAGATGTGTCACAAATGCAGCCAAAGAGCAAAGAATCCTGGTGAAGAGTAAGTGACAAGTGGAGTGAAAGGCTATTCTGAGTTAGAAAAACATGGATCAAAAGCAGAATAGAGTGACTGTAGAGGCAGGAAATAATTGGAGGAAATGTACACTCCTGGGGAGGATACATTCAGAGCTCTGACAAAAGGGCATTTGGGAAGCCCTTTTACTCCTCTAATGTAGACCTCAGGCAAAAGGACAAGTCAGTGGCAGAGGTCAAAATCCTCTTTCTTTGGAATTTTCATTACTTGAAATTTGATTGGTGGTGGGGGAAGCAAATAAGTTCCTACATGTTACAAAATAGAGCTTTTTTGAAACAGTGTCCTGATATGGATAAATCTGTAAACCGGGTTAAGTAACAGCAAAACAGTATGTAATTTTGCTATTCTTTGTTTCAAAAAATGTTTGTATGTTCATGAATTCTATGCATGTGTCTCTAAGCATGTGTTGATAATGCAATACTATGCAAAACTGTATTTTAAAATATCCAGGATGTTAAATGTTAAATTCACTTTCTGTTATTGATATAGGCATGATCTTATTTAAAACCTGTTAATGAAGGAAAACTAGATTTTTAATGGACTTGTAAAGCCAAAGTTGTTCCTGAAAAGGCGTAAGTACACTAGGAATATGTAGGGCCACCACCACCACTTCCTCAGACATCATTTTCCTGGTAAAATCCAACACTATCATGATATAAAACCARTAAGGTCTATATGGACTAGCACAGAAATTAAATTACTGTAGAAATCTCACGTCATAACTATATTTAAAACTGGGTTTCAGTGGGCAGGTTTTGGAATTGCTTGTAATTGCAATGGAGAAGTAATAGATTCCTTGTAGATTTACTCCATTTTGAAGATATTTGCTACTGCAAACTTGAATTATGACGACATTGAAATTTAACAATGTGATGTTAAGAGCATCGGGGCCAGAAAAATACAAAGCAACACTGCGTATGTTTACCAGGTTAGTCAGCTGAATTTCCTTAGGAGTATACGATGTACTTTTCCAAAGATGCCAAATGTGCAGGTTCACAAAGAAGTTATCAGCTAATTTTATTTTAAGTAGCCATTAGATTTTGATCTATTTTGGCAAACATATCCCAGACTACATCCAATTTTGTTTTTTTTACTCAGGAAAGATGAGACATGAATAAGAAATTGCCATAGTTTAGCCAATAAAATTAAAACTGAAATAACTCTCACCAGAACCACTATACTGCAAAGAGTTGCCTATGTCAGTTGAACCCTACACTCAAAACCTGTCTTTTAAAGTTTGGAGGTTCTCAGTTAAAAATACCATACACCTCTTCTAGTTCTGTTATATAACATATTTGAGAAGCTGAGAGAAGCCTCTTTCTCCTTTATATCTTTGCTTTCATTCAGTAGGAGAGTAAAACCATTTTTTATGCTTGATAAAGGTTTTTCTTTTCATGTTCAGCTTTTGGACAAGCAGAGTCTGATTACTGGGTTTTTTTGCTATATTTTTTTGTAAATCTTTCTGGACTACTCTTCAGTGGGTGCTAATTTACCCCATTTCAAATACAGATTCTCTAAATTGTTTAGTTCTCTGGTTTTGACCTTTTGCCTTTCTTCTATTTGAATGTTTGCCATAACTGTTGCCTCTTCTGCTTGGAAATATATATTGAATTGTATTTTCAGTACATGTTTTTATTTAAGAAGTATTTTTTCAGTACTTCTTTTGAGCAGCAGATCTCATGTGCATTGCTGCTTTGCCATTTTAGGTAGTTTTTAAGACCTGGAATTTGAGAATTCTTTTTAGGTGTGTGTAAAATTATAGCTTTGCTTTTGATTGGTGAACACTGACTGTTTTCTCTACCCCTCTTCTATGGACCTGTGGGGTTTTTCTGGTCCCACTGATTACCCTTTCTGAACAATTTCAGGTTTTTCCTACTCTAATTTCAGGACTGCAGCAGTGCCTCTCTTGTAATGTTGCCCAGTCTGTCCCTGAATATTTTTGTTTACTATTTGAGGTGTGGTCATTTTTGGTRACTGGGTAATACTCATGTGAGCTTTGGCATGGAGAAATGAAAAGTCTTGCTGTGGATGATAAGAATGAGAAAAGGAGCAGAAATTGACCCAAAATTGTAATTGGCGACCAAAATTCCTTTTCAGTTTTTAATTTTCAGTGAATGTACTTAAAGTTAATTTTGAATAAAATCAAGCCAAGTGATAAAGCATTGATTGATATGTTAGCCAGTGTTGTATGTGATGTCAATGTTTTCACAGCAAATCCAATGTAAAATGTGAGCTCTTTCAAATAGCATATATAGTAAAATTCAGATATGATTAATTAGAAAAGCACCTTCCCATGGAGGTGCCTGATGCCTGGGGCAGCCCCTAGGTGCCCCCCGGCTGCCCTGCTCCCTTGCTGGGGGCAGTGGGAAGAGCCCTGGCTACGCAGCTGTGCCCTGGGGAGCCCCCACCACTCCCGGTGCCCCTGCCCATGGGGAGCTGCCAGCCCACACAGCGCCCTGACTTTTTTTTTCCTTTTTAAAATTTAATCTTAGAGTATGTTTTACTTTTATATAAAACAAGAATTATGTTAGTTTTCTTAGTTTGACAAAACTTGCAATTTAACCATGTAAAGTAAATTGGGAAACAGTAATATAATGAGATGAAGTATGAATTTTAAGCCAATGAGTATACATTAATAAATCTAAAATAAGAAGTGCTCACTCTACAGAGGAAAAATTTTAGATGTGATTCAGAGGCCTTCTGTTTCAGATAGTTCTCTGCTTCCAAAAAACTGCTTTATCAATCATTTCTGTAAGTGAGCCTGTAAATTGGTGTGTAAATGAAGTGTTGTATCTGTTCTCTCCCTTGTTTTCTTTTATACCCTGAACCAATCCTCTGCAAGGCAGATTCATTTGTTGTTTAGTTGGAATGGAATGACTGCAATTCCACAAACAAATTGGGCCTTAGTTAGGTGCACTTTGTCATAAATAATCTCTGAGGAGATTGGATTTCTCTCCTTGCTGATGTACTTCAGCTGTACGTTAAACTCATAGCTTCTTAAAGGCACTGAGTTATTGCTCAGCTGAATGATCACTGAGCAGCATGCACCTGTCCTTGTTCTCCTGTGTTGTAGCCATCTCTATTTCCCTAAAGCATATTCCGCAAAGTTTATGATAAAAAAAACTAGTAGTCCATTTTCTAGGATTTTTTTTCATTCTTTGTCCCAATTTTTTCTTATTCAACTCCATGATACACAGCTCTTTCGGCACATATTTCTTCATGATCTGGAGAGAAAAGCCATTTCATAGATTGGTTAAGGGCATTTTCCATGGTCAGGTCATCTAATACTCATATTTCACATTCAGCAGTAGGCCACTTTGAAATTTAACAGCATGTCTTTATCAGCTGCAGGAAATGTCCTTTCCATTTTCATTTATAAATTTTACAGTTACTTGTTTTGCTTTGTTACAGAAGTTTACTCTCCATTTCAGTGTACCCTTTTCCTTTATTTTCTCAAAAGCAAACCGAAACTCCTTAGCTCTGTGGCTGAGACGRCTGGGGTGCTGGCAGTGTGGTAGTGTAATCTCTGCCTTTTCCCAAGCTACCTTCTGCAGGTTGTGTTATGGGTTGAGCAACATCTGCAGAAGTATGACAGCTCTGATCTAGCCATTTCTGCACACGGCCAATCATGCTGAGCAGTCTGAATTATGCTTCGTTTAGATGGGATTACATAACTATCCCAAGGATAAAAATTGAACTGAATGATTCCCACAATGTAGCAAGCTTTGAATCTTTACATATAAATAGGGGATTGTGCACGTTTGATAGGTGGTGTGTTCATATTTTGAATGTCTTTGCATTTGATCTATTTTTTATCTGAAAAAAAACCCCAATATATAGAAGGATAGTGAAGAATAGTGTACTGTCTAATTCTTATATAAAATAGTAAAATAACAGATTAGCAGAATCACTTATTGATGAATGAGCTAATTTTTGATGCATACAATGTATATGGGGCTCATTTAGAAAACTAATGAGATACAGTTTCTCTCTGTCTCAGATCTGGTGTGTGATGTGTTGTTGAGGAGATGCAAGCATGAGCTTTTAATTGACAATATCATCTCTTCACTGTAGAATAGCATTTAGGAAAAAATAACCAAGAAAGCCATTAATATAAATCCAATTGATAGGCTGAGGATGAGTACCAGATATAACAGGCAGAGTGGCAGCTAGTCAGATGAAATGGTACTTTTCCCACATTAGCCAGTGGTGACAGACATTACATATCAGCTGCACCTAGTCTATAATATATTATTTTAGTAGTTCAGAAGTAGTGAAATTCTGTCATGCATCATATATGAACATGTGAACATGGGTGCAGGAGTGGGCAAATACTCTCATGACTACAAACAGTATGAATGTACTGTAAATGAGCTAAAAAAGCAGTATATATCATCATTTTTCTTTCTTCTGCCATGTTGTACTTCGTATAGCTCAGGTTGCATTTCTGATATAAACCGCCTCATCAGCTGTGTCAGGTTGTACATGGGTGTGAGTAAATAGAGTAGGATATAAGTGCATATACTTGTCAGAATGAATCAGCTGGCTGTTTTGTATGTAGGCTGAAGGTAGATATTAACAAGAGAGCAACTTGAAGGCAAAGAAGAAGAGTCCTTTGATGGAGGAGCTTAACAAAAGGGATTTGAAGGATATGTGGCCAATCTGTGGTGGATTGGATGGGGAGGAATTGGGCACAGCAAAGTAGGCTCAATGTGGTGTTTTTGAAGATTTTAGGACAGTAATATAAATCTAAATTTTGAAGTGGCAGCAAAGAAGGGCTCACCAGAGAGAGTCAAAGCCATGTGGTTTAACAACAATGCTGTTGCACAAAAATTGCCGCTGAGACAGAAAGGATTGGTGAGAGAATAGGTGACAGAAAGGATTGGTGAGAGCTCAGGGCCAGAACAAGACCCTATTAATAGAAGTGATGAGTTGCTGAATGGCAGTGCTTGCTGAAACGTGTATGGAAATAAAATGATAGGTGCTAGAGAGATATTTTGGATAACTGATGAGGGGATAGAGAAGAAGGAACAAGGAGAAAAGTATAGCCCATAGTCTTGAAAGGTTAAGGGAGAGTGATAGTTGTAATGGTGATGGAAAAAGGGGCAGAAAGAGTTTGAAAGTGAAGATGGGAGAATCATCTGTTTAAAGTGACAGTGGCATGCCTAAGAAGAGATATTAACCAGGCATAGGAGATAAGTTGGTGCGACAGGTAGGTTTTTGAGTCATCAGTAGATAGCTTTATAAGCTGTGTGAGTGGAGGAAAGTGTTCACAGTCGCTGCAAAGTGAGAAGAACAGGCGTTGAGGACCAGGCTCTGCTTTATCATCATCATCCTGTCAGAAGAAAAAATATTTTTTGTAGCAGAGTACCAATAGCTTTTCCGTATTTATGGCTCCCTTACTAAAGCTTGTGTCTTCTAGTTTGAAGCATGAGAGGAAACAGGTGGGAATTTCTTTTTTATCTAACTCAAGTTTGCACACAGTTCTGTTTCTTCAGTGGTAGTGTAAGAAATGTTGTAAATAAAGTTTCTTTCTTCCTACTTGAAGGAAGAATGCCTTTTAAAACTGTTCTTATCACATGTTTGAATTGATCCAGAGCTTTACAAAATATAAAATGATTGAATTATTCCTCCCTGAAAAATGGACTTAAAGTAGTGATGGGTTCCAGTCAGGGTGCTTTAGTGTAATTGGCAAGAAGCCATCCGTTTTGCTCACAGTGTGATGTTAAATTTAAATAGAAAATATAGAATCCAAGGCAGAGGATTTCAGAGGAATTGTGTAGTGGATTTTTCATAGGCTCACAAAATACTCCACAGTGCATATTATTAATTAGGTAAATACATTACATAGAGAAAAATCTTTCTATTATTGTGAAAAAAGAAGCAGGATGGTTTTAAAAAATCCACTGTGAACTTTTTAAAAGGGATTACTATGTTATTCATGTGGTACATAAAGGGTTTTCTTCCTATTTCAATTATACATTGCAGACATTATTTTAATTTTATTAGTATTACTACCTTGCAAAATTGTTATACGTGGTTATGACTAATCATTCCGTATATTAAAAAGAAACCAGAAATTTGTTCTGAACATTATATACTCCTATTTTCTTCATGCAGCCTATGATTCTTATGGTGCTCACTGAAGGTAATGACAATTACTTACTTTGTACCAAATATCATAGATACTAAATATCCATGATAGTTAGTTATCAGTCTTCTTTTCTTAGATGCATAATTTTAAAATGTATTTTAATATACAGTAAAGGTCTTTGACTATTCTGTGTGGTAAAATGAGATGGGCAGAATGCTCTGGAGGAGTAGGGCTTGAGGTCAGCAAGTTCTGAGTGTTGGTTTTCCTTTCTCCCTTAATTTCATTATGAAGCTCCATAGACAACTAATATTTTGCTTCAATTTCTTCACCTGGATAGTGACAGCTGACTAAGAGCAACTTAATTTTAATAGGCCTTTGAGTCAATTGATATGAAAAGCTCACTGTCTTTTCTCAGATAGGTTCATGTTATTATATTTTATTCAGATTTCATGAGGTTAAAAAAAGGACAGTGGCATACTCATTTCTCCTACTGTGATATGGGGCTCTGGTGTGGTTATTGCTCTCTGTTATCATATGTGTCTCTTTTGGAAAGTACCTGGAAACAGGTAGTTTCTTAAAATACCTTATTTTCAGAAAAAAATTAAGAACTGGGATCACTTCCTTCAGTTTCACCTATTTAATGAGTGAGGAAAGAAGATTGCCTTATGAGTCAAACCATAAGATAAGTTATTTAATTTATTCACAGCAAAACTCTGAAAATTCTTTTGTTGGTACTCATCATGCCATCACTGTGAGAATGTGATATTTTTCCCTCAAATTGCCTGGATGTCTTGCAAGAATTTGTTGAAAGTTCTCAACCCTCTTGAGCAGAACAAGTAGCTTCAGCCATTATGCTTTACTTGTTCTAACAACATTTCTTTCTCCATAGTAGACCAAGATTACTCTGCCTGCATTTCTTTACCTCTGTCACATGAAACTAATATAATGTAAATATTGCCCTGTTAAGGACCAGGCTTTTCTGATCTAATGTCATTATTTTTGTGTTTCTGTGTGATGTCTGTTCATCTTTTCCTGCCACTATTCTAGAATGCATTTCATACCTATATCTCCTTCTGTGCTTTAGAGAATGTCTGTGTAAACTGTGTATTCAGTAATATTTTAATCCTCTTCTCTATAAAAGGTTGTATCAATTTCACTTTTTGCTGTAAACTCCTTGAACACAAAGATCTTTAAAAGATTAATGACCAACTACCCCAAAAGGAGCAACACGTTACAAGGGGATTTATTTCTGGTTGAGTTTTTCTTCTGTTGTTTTCTAGCCATGTAATGGTGTATTGATGGAAGTTTAGGTTTATTGGAACATTCTACAAATGTAAACTTCTAACTGTACAGGTAAGATGAAGAATTTATGTATCAAGCAAAATGAATAAATGCAAAATTTAATTATGAAGAATTTTAGAGTGATTTCTTTAGAATTATATTTTCCTTGTACCATGGAGTATAACTTGCATGTTGGCTGGCCACCCAGCTATAGATCTCTGGCTGTTTTATAAGTTAAAACATCTTTTCAAAATCCTCTGTGCTTTTCCCATTATTTTAGTTTTTCTGTTTTTTTCTAGGCTCCTATAGGGTGTTGAAATACATAGTAACTTGATAGATGAAAGCTTCATATTGTGTAGATATATTTTATTATGGAGATTCAATATTCTAATAATTTTATAAGAATATGAAGGGTATAGAGACTTGTGATTCTTTAAGCAATAATGTTATTTTAATGGTAGGATTTTTCTTCTCAATGCAGCTGAGTTAAGAAATATGGAAATAGTAGCAATAATTTCGTTGATATCTCACACTGAATATGTGTTAGTGAATAGGCTTATGTTGACATTAATAGCATTCCCATGTTTATTTATTGGCATAAATACATTCTTGAACTGTAATGTAGTGTATTACATTATATTTTAGGCATGTTTATGTTGTATAAACAATGTTCTTTACATAGTGATCTGCATTCTTTGCTTTAGTACAAATTTAAACTCAGAGTTTTGAAATTGTTTAATATCCACAGTGGGGCCACAATTACAGAAACCTCATCATCCATCTAATTTCCTAAACCCAGTTACAAAACCAGTCAGTCCTGGACAGTTTCCACTGAGAAATCACTGTTATGAAGGCTTCTCACTGCCCTAGTAACCAAACCTCTCAATACACTCACTGTTGTTCATCAGCTAAACTCAACATCAGCACTGAAAGTGCTTCAGCTGTTTGGCCTTTTGGAGGCTACCTTGGTATATAACACAGACCTGTCACAACAGTCGTGGCATATTTTACTGGGCATGGCAAGCAAGAGTTTCTGCAAATATGTATTTGTATAGGAATTTAACTTTGAGTATGTCTTTGAATTAAAGCTTATGCTCTCACTTGGCCACTTAAAGCCTTTTATGCCTATTTCTGAATTAGGCACCTAACTGGTTACATTATTCAAAAGTGCTGAATGTTATTAAAAGCCTTTTTGCTTAATTCCCTTAGTTACTGTGAGACTTTATGCAGAGTCGTAATTATTAGATGTCTACAAGCACAGTAGAAATTGATCTATGAGGCCTTTTAATAGCATGTTGACTGTTTCTTATCTCCGTCGAATCCCATGATACTGTATATTTATCTAAAGTAATCTCCTGGATGCCATAATAATAAAGCTTAAAGATTGCACCAATAATATATTTATGTCAGGAATTCATGTCTTTTGATGACATTATTAAAGTCATTATTAAACAGAAAACAACTTAAGAGAAGAAAATATATTTTATGTTTGTGCCTGTACTCACATGGATTTCTGAATTTATTCTTATTATTTTATTTTTATAAACTTTAGGATTTAAACTAAAATAAGAGAATGATGTCACGTACCGGAACAGCTATTGCAGAAGTAATACGTACTTGGATACAAAGATAACGAAATGTCTACAACTTGAAGAATTTTTTCTCTTTATCAATTATTATTTTGGAATAATATAACTTTTATATAGAAATATCTTTAAGAGTTCCAATTCCAGATTTTTATCTTGCGTTTTCATAGACATTTTTCCTTTTTAATAACTTAGTTTCCTTTTTGCATGTTGGGAAACATAACATGAATTTAGAGTATACATTTCAAGATAGAAAAAACACAAGAAACTTCTTTCTTGTCTGTGTTATTATCACCTTTAGTTTTGAAGAACAGGAGTGAACTCCTTTCTAGGGTTTACAAGTAGTTGAGTCTTCTCTGCTGAGTGGGTATTATTAGTATTTTAAACAGCCTGAACAGTTACTAGAGAAGATGTTTTAATGCCATAGAACAGTGATAGCTTGTTAGACTCCGACAGTTACTATGAAACAAGCTGTAAAACGGTCTGGATTACTTAGAAAAATTACAAGTGCATAGGCAGGGCTTACTATTTCTTTGCCTGCAGTCTTTCTGGTTTTGATAGAATTAACAGTCTGATTTTTAATGTCTAAATTGTGGCAATGAAGCATGTGATACTAACATAGTACAAGGCAACATCTTATTGGGAGCATTCTCTAGCATTTCAGTTTCTAAGAATTAATTTTTGCTGAGTACTCCTTTATGAAGTGTATGTCTTCTGTCTCGCCGTGCTACTTGTCACTGTGTGAGGAGATGCTGCTGCAAGTTTGCCATCTTCTGCTGTAACATTACTGTCTTCAAGGCAATACCATTTGGCCATGGTGTTCACTTTTAAAGATCTTCCTGTTCTCCCTCAACACCCATGTCAAATATATTTGGCTTGATAATAAATGTGATTGTACTGCTTAAAGGCAGAAGCAACTGTGCTTCAATGGCTATATAAGAAGCCTGGGATACATATGCAAGTGAAGCATATAAAGTAGTTGGTGTGAATAATCCCCAAGCAACTTGGAATACTCGGTTTCCGAAGGTCACACCTTTAATATGTCACCACCTTCAATTAAAGTAGTTCGGGTACATACTGGTGGGCTGAAACATCTGGTAACACAGCATGCTATTGTTTTCAAAGATAAAATGTAGCAGTCTATGGTTCTTTAAGTATTGAGTGCATCCACCAGTCCTTCACGGGTATTTTCTTTTGCAGTGCACACTAGGAGAAACATAGTCTGTGTATCTGAAGAGACAAGCGAGATGTATGTCTCCGATTTTCAAGATTCTGCTGGAAATCAATTGCTGCTGATTTTTATCTGCCAGCTTGCCCTTGGCTCTCTCAAGGAGGTCCCAAATGATCCATCAGGACAATCCATCAGGAGAGTGTTAGTGGTGATTGTCATTGTTAACCTGTGATACACTGGTGACACAGATAGCCCACAGCTTGCAGGCAATCTCAGTGGGGCAGATAAGGACAACTTCCACTTGCATGAGATGCAAAGCTTCCAGAAGCACATACAGCCTGGAAAAAAGCTATCAATTAGTTGGGACTACTTTGACTAATAGTAAGGAGTGGGGTAATTGGATGATTCATATGGATTTAATGGAAATGGAACAAATCACTGAAGTACAATGGCAGGTTTGTATGAAATTCTTAACACTGAAAATGATTAAAGGAGGAAAATTGATAAAAATATTAAAAAACCCAAATCAACGATTTGTTTTGCAGTTTAATGAGTTGTAGGTTATGCTATGACTTCAAACCTTGCTTGAACTTGGTCAGAGAGTGCATATCCAGTATAATTCTTAATATATGCATAAATGTAAGCATGTGAGGAATCCCATTAAGAGCAAACACTATTGTGTTGATTAAAGATCAAAGGAGGCCACTTCAGCAGTCCAATGAGAGCCCCATGGGGCTGGGTGAGTCAGTAGCCATGAGGGACAAGGCTGAGCTGCAGCCCCTTGCAAGAGCAGACAAGGGGGGACCCCACAAGGCTTCCCGCAGCTGCAGGACCGACAGTGACACAGCTGCACTCCATCAGAGCTGGCCATGTCCATGGACATGCTTCTGGGCAGCCAAACCCATATGAGGGGGGAAGAGGTAGCAGAGCCTGTGGGTCCGCTCAGGGCCCTGATGCTTGTTTTTGCATTTTAACAGAAATAGTGTTTTTAATTAATAGCCAAATAATTCTGACATATCTATACCTTACCCAGTTGGATACCTATTTGTGACCAAAGTAGTCTAAGAAAATCATCCAGGTTTGCTTTATAAAGAGGAAGGACTCACCCAAAGGGCAATTTGTCCCATCCTGGAAAAAATATCTAAGGCAGGTGGTTTTAAAGCCCCTCCAATGTACTGTCTTTCCCAGTTCAATTAATCAAGAAGAAAGCCATGCTTAGCTGTAAAAAGAGCTAGCTTTCAGTCACAAGAAGCTCTTCAGTCCAGGCAAACCCATGATAAACTACGGTATTTCTGTTCTCTCCAGCTGTTTCAGTTACCTGTATTTGACCTTTAGCAACAAAATAATCTCATGGATGCATCGCATGGACATCGTGCAATTAGTTTTAAAAAAATAATTCAGGAAATTATTTTTCTGTATTCATATATATTTTAAATACATCTTTAAAAGTAAGAATTAAAAAAGGTATTTCTTAGTCTTCAATATACATTCTGTCTCTCTATATATGACAGCTACCTAGAAAATTAAATGAAAATAGACACATCTAGTCTTGCATCCACATCTCATACAGCCAAAAAAGGACTTTTATTTCCTGTTCCATGCACCTTGGCCAACCAAGCTTGAGAGTTTTCAGGCATTTGTGTGTAGCAGACTTTAACTCCCAAATGAAATTATTTAATTAGATATTTGTCCTCATTCATGGGTTGAGATGTGTATTGGAAGTCTAGCTGAATAGAGATACAGTGTTTTGTAAAATTGTTGTAAGATGTTGAAGAAAAACATTTCAATTTTGTTTTCAAAAGGGAGTTACTTCTGAAGTTCTGATATCTATACATGTGTTGATGGAAGAATCGCCCCCCTATCGTTTCTCAAAATTTAGGAAATACAGTAAAGCATATAAGCCTTACAGACACAGCCTCAACAGATCTGCGTTTCTCTCATAAGGAATATATTTATTTTCATGAAGTACTTTGACAGTTGTATGGATTGAATGTAAATGGATGCACATAAAAGCTTTTCTCTCTCTGCTGGGTAATTAAAGCATAAGACAGAATATCGGATTTTAAAATATTCTTTATTAAAATAGTSAAGTGACAGAACATTGACAAATGTTTGCTTTTGGACATTTACTTCATTAAGAGATGAAACTATGGAGACCAAAACTTTAAGAATATTTGGTTTGCTTACATATCTGAAGTAAATATCACCTGAATATAGTTAAAGTAAAAAAAAAAAAAAAAATCAGCTGCAGATGCTGGTATATGATTTTGATCATTATTTTGCTTTTACAAATCTTTTAGAATGAAATTGAATTGGATATGAATTATTTCTCTCCTCTTTTTTTCCTAGCCTACAACCTGGGCTCTTGAACAAAGTGCCGTTTATTATTGATTTTATTTTGTTATTCTATTTGAAATCCTGAGATAGAACGTGTCAACAACATGTTCCTGCTACATCCAAACTACTTTTTTTAAGATATTGTCAAATTGAATCAAGGGAAGACTTGTACATTCATGGAATAGATCCAGATCAGTTTTTCTGGTGCTATGGTAAATTGGTGAGGAATTGTTTTCATTGATCTAATACTTTGAAATGCTGTGCATGTTGGTCCATCTTACTGCTCTAACTCAATACAGAAATTACATAACTCAATACAGAAATTACGTAATTATCATGCAAGAATCACATTTAATAAGGGTCTTTTGTAGTTCTGACTTGCTTTACTTGCCTCTCAAATGCATGTTGTACACCTGTTTATCAATATTTTAAAGACTTGATATAAATAATAATCATTATTGATATAAATAATAATGACAGAATATTGGTCTCTATTAAGTAAACAATATATTTTTCTCTATAAAAATAACAAACCAGAAAACTGTATTACTTGATGGACTCCATATGTAGTTTTAAATTTCTTATTTAAATGGTTGGGTATCAGATGTTTAAATTAAGCATTTTGAAGCTGAATGATCTCTCTTCTGAGTAACTTTTTTCTGATAGGCCTTTTTTTTTATTTGAGATGTTCTTTGATTACAGTGTTCACCTTCCTTTATGTAGAATATTTGTAATGAATAAAAATGTATTAGGCAGGAAAGACATTTATAGTAAAGACATATTTTAATGGATTTTTTATATCAGCTGTATTATAAGCTCTCTGTTCACAAATCACAATTCTGTCTCTCTTATTCCTAGAGCTGTTATACGTCAACTAATAAAACTAGGATTATTTTTTCTGTCCTCAGAGTTAAATTTCAGAAGGATAGCAGATAAGACATTAATAGACACTAATTTTTGCTTACAGTTTTCCAAACCTGATAGTGCTGAGATTTTCGTAATGTATCTTTTGGACCAGACTTTTCCTGGGGAGGGCCTTCTAGAACAACCAGTAAGAAAAGTAGTTATCTAGTTTTGATTACCAGCATGTTGTAGTTGTGAGGTGTATCTGGTACCCTATATTGTTCTAAAAACATGATGTTAGCATTAAGACACCAGAGTGGTAGTTACAGAAAATGCAGTTGAGGCAGTTTGGTTGTAAAAGAATGTGGATTTCAGAAGTCTGAATGAATTCTGTCAAAATTCTAGGAGTGGGGAAGAAATACTCATTAGCAGGTGAAAAGTAAAGAAATAAGAAAAAAATACAAATATTTTGTGAGCGAAGTTGAAGTTTGATATAATGAGGGTGATCTGCGAACAAGAAAATATACATCCTAACATATATGTTGTTTAGGAAGATTTGCCTTGTTTTAATGACTGGTTAGGAAGAAAGTATTTTTTAAACCAAAGCTAATTCTCATATTTAGATGATATTTTAATCAAAAATTAGTGGATAGTGATAGTGGATCTAATGGTTAATCTTAAAACAGAATATTTAAATGATTCTAACATCTACTGGTATCTGAATTCCAGGAGTTTTTAAAATGTATGAAAGAAGTACAAAGATAGAGAGCATTATATTTAATATAGAAAAATGATCATGCTATGTCAAATTATAGGTTCATAAAGATATTATTGGATGTAGTCTTTAGAAATACAAACTGAGTACTAAAATACTTATTTAGGTTAATTTGTTTGTGTTATTAATTTGAAACAGGTACCAGTTGCATATTACCGTGTTGCGTACCTGAGATGTGAAGTCTTCATCAAGTGAAATGAGACTAAGTAAAACTTGCCCTCTTAGGGCATGTATATAGCAACATGAAGGTCTGATTGTTGCATTGATTAATAGATTCCTTTCAGCTCTTCCTGGATCTGCTGAAAGTAGCAGTATTAATAAAAACATGCTGACACATGCTTTGTTATGGGCCAGCATCCCCAACATGTACCAAGTCAGAAGACTAGTTTATTAAATATAAGACAGATGTATATGAAAATCTTAAAGGCCACTCATTAACAGTTGTATAGCTCAATCATTTGAGAAGTGGCATTATTCCAGGCTATGGGGAAGAAGCAGGTGTAGACAGTGTAAATTACATAAATCAAACAGAAAAGCAAAGATAATATTTTTTAAAATATTTAATTTAAATGGACAAGTTGGTTTATTTCTTCAAGCCTTAGAAAGTCTTGAAAGAAAAACATAGACTTAAAATTGCAGCATTCGGCATTCTGACATTTTATGTTCATGCATGTTCTTCAGTGCATAACACTAATTTTATTTTCTTGTATAGTATATAAACTGTGGCATAGCCCCCAGTAGTAAGGCAATGAATGTTTAAAGCATTTATGCATAAAGCTGCCTCAAAGGATAATTAGATGATTATAATGGTACTTGCTTTGAGATAGCTAATTAAAAAAAATCTATTGCTCCCAAGCTTAATTATTTGAGTAATGATAACATATTAGCAACCTCCAAATTTCAGTTACAGCCAGCTACAATTAAAAAAAAAAAAAAAAAAAGAAATTTGGGATTTCCTCATGAAGTCCAACAGGGTGAAGCTTTACTAAATTTTGATTTTAATAATTTTCTTTCTTATGTACTTTTTCACTATAATCTTAGAAATTCCATAATCAGCTAATGAGTGCTTTATAAATGACCCTCTGCTCTCATGTCATACATGAATGCCAGAGTATTCTGATGTGTTGTATGGAAGTTGCACATGCAGCTGCTCACCATTATTTCAGAGGTGGCAGGCATCGATGCATCAGCTTCCATTGCCAACTCGTGTTACAACTTGTGTAGTTGTGAATGCCGCTCTAATTTATGTCTTTAACTAGCCAGTCTATTGCCACCTCAGTGTTGCAAAAATAGCGGCATGCATGCAGTTGTTGAAAATTACTGTTTGTGTCATGTCCCCTTTAGTTACAACAAAATGAAAAAAATAAAATTTTGTTTAGTTTTTTAAAGCTAAAGCTTAAGCCGTTTGTAAACATTTCTTCAGCTTATTATAAACACTTTACTGACATCATGTCACTCAGATATACAGGAAAGAGCAAGGGGGAAAATAGGTTTTCATGGTTTTTATACCAGGAGACTATACCTGACAGCTTTGACAGCTTTGCCTTCTATAAGTCAATTAGTAGAATTTCAGGTTGCCAATGTACTTCAGTCATTTGTTTACTAGGACATGTCTGGTGATGCCAGAATTTCACTATTTATTAAAGATTTCTCACAATTTTAAAAAGAGGCTGTACAAATATATTGTTCTTTTCCCATTTCCTCTGTAACAAATAAAATCAGAGAAGAACAAAACACACTTTTATGATATCAGAGCACGTCTTCCCTGTCTAGTCCAAAACTCTAGAAAAAAATTAGTCAGCACTTCAGGAGCAGTATTTTTAAATTTCTGATGCTTAACTATTTAAACCACGGGAAAAGAAAAAAAAGAACAGAACAGAAATTCCTCTTTTTCTTCCCCTTGAAATCTGTATCAGTCTCCTGGTTCACTTTATAGAAAAATGTTGATGTCCCATTTTTCCATTTTGTGATCTAAGAAATGGATGGTAAAACTCTTACTGATGTCAGTAAGGGCCATGATATTAATATGTGGGAAATATATTAGAATGCTTTTTCCAGGAAAATTTGAAGAGCAAGAGAAGTACTGAAATTGATGTATAACAGTATATATTACCTAACTCGGTGTGATCACTGATAACCACTTTGTAAAGCTTATATTCTTATATTCTCAAAAATGGTGTTAGCTGTATGAGCCTAGAAAAGTGATTAAATCTTTTTCATTTTCCTATGATTTTCAAAATCATATATTGTATATAGAGGTGAAAAGAACTTCATACCTTTATTAAAACCTCAGTATCTGCATTTATATTTATAATGTTAGAAGCATAACATTGAAACCTGCAAGTTGTGAAGGATAAAAAGTCATGTTTAAATAGAGAAGCTAAATTACTCCTTCCAAGAGCCAATAAAACTGAAAAGCATTCATTATAAAAGTAATAAAAACTTATGAGTCCCATTTTATTAAAAATACTATCCAGTTTCCTGATGGAGCTGGATTACTTAGAGGATAAACCAGTGACATTTTATGTCTTACAATGGGGTTTACGTCTAAGGTGAGGTCTCCTGGAATTAGATCGACGGTTTTAATGTGAATCCTAATGGATGGGTTTTTATGTCATAAGATCACAACTCCCAGTTTAACATGAGCACCTTCTTTTCATAACATCATTCTGCCTCTGTTTGTACTGGCACAGAATTATTTTTGTCTCTTGATTAGTGAATGAGAAACCACTAGCTTTTTGGAAGTAATATATTAGCACTTTGTTTACTAAGTCTCTGGGTCACATATAACGCAGTTCATATTTGATATCCATGTTGMTTCGTAATCCATGCTAGATATTTTCTTGTTTATAATGTATCAGTCTTTCAAAAATTACCACCAAGGCTAGTTCAAGTTTAACGTAAGGGATTTTAATATTAAAAAAATTGTCCTTTCCAAATATGTTTTTACTGAAACCATTTTTATATCTATATAACAGATAAATGTCAGCTCAGATTAAAAAAAGTGAAACTGGTTGCAAATGTGAAATTACTTTGTATATATCAAATCCACACCAGTATTTTTTTGTCCATGTTTAATGAAGTGCACTAAATCATCACAATAATTGGTAAGTACAGCAGTGGTGTCTGTAGTCATTAATATGACTAGCTGAACTAATCCGTTGAATATTTTTAACCCTTCGACTATCCACATACCTTGACTGAGCTATAATGAAGTTATAATGACAGGCAAGGAAAGAAAGAAAACAGAGCATAGTGATGGGGAGGAAGAGACTGATTTAGATGGAACAGATAATGAAAAAGAGTTCAACCGCTGTGTACAAACAGCCCTATATTGGTATGAAAGGAAGAAGTATGAGGTCAAACTTTTTTCTTGGTTTGACAGAGAGGAAAGCAAAGAGAGTTAAGAACAAAAGTATGTATCAGCCAACAGTAGTAAAAAGTTCTTTTCCATGTCAGTGATCGGACATCTACCGCTTAAGTAGTCAGAAGTCTTCCCTTTAAGGCATTCAAGTAATGTTATTGAAAGCTGCACATTTTAAAATATTTTGGTGTATATAAAATGACCAAAGAAAAAAGGTATTTAAGAAAAAATGCAAAATTCTTTTTGATCTGCTTGTTTACTACATAACATGAAAGGCAGAAAGGGTCCATTTTTCCAATGAGTAGAACTGCATCACCAGTTATGGTCCATCGGGACCTTATTCTTTGTTTTTGGTATTTATGACTRTAAAGCTTACAACAAGCACATTCTTTTAAAGACACTTATTATCTATAAAGAGCAATATAGCAACAAAAATCCAAAGAAAACTGTGTGTCACAAATGTGCAGCGATTACACAGAAACTGGAAGCTTGGGCTATTAATTAGCCTATATTGAATTGCTTTGCTATTCATTATGAAATTTAGCAAATAACTGGATATGTTCTACATGCTGTTTTTGAATAAAATTGCTTTTCTTTCAATTCAACATGATGTAAACAAGCGAACATAAAACACAGAACTATCATTGAAAACCAATTAAATAATGCATTAAATAATGTAAAGGTGCATTTTCATGTGACCAAAGGTGAAGAAAATTTGATCAAAAATTTGGTAAATTGTTGAGTCTATTAGCATTAATTAGTATAGTACTCATTTTCTGTCATCAGATCTTAGAAACTGTCTGCTGTGTCTTTTAACATTTATAGAAACTTGATGTTGTCATGAAATTAGTCTTCAGAATCTGTTGGTTTTCTGTCAGCCCAGTTTGTACAAGGTGAGCAGTAGCAGCTGTCAGATGAAATACAGACAGGGTTCCAAAGTGCATCAGATATTCCATAGGTAATAATRGGATTTCAGTTCCTCCTGTCTGTATCGCTTAAAATCACAGTAAACAAGCTCAGACAGTTGTAATGAAAGCACCTTTGATACGTACATCATAGTAAGTGTAAAGAGTAAAATTTTGAATTATTTACCCAGTTGAGTTTAAAAATATTCTAACATATGACAAATATTAAATACTGATTCGTCTTAACAAGTACTGGCTAGGAAAATAACCTCTTTCAGAGAAAAGAAAATTTATGTTTAGATCATTTCAGTACACAAATACTCATGGTTCRTTAAACAGAAAAGGAAGTTATCTAAAATTTATCAGCTTTACCTATTGAACCTCAAAAAAATTGTGACTAAAGTGTTCTCTTAGATTTCATTTCCTAATGTGGATCATTAGCTACTTCAACATGAAATCAGTGATTATATTTAGTGTTATTATGTGAAATTCTCTACTATTTTCATTAGCTGATATTCCAAATTTGAGTCACTTCTTATTGGAACACACAGCTTTGCGACTACAGCTAAATTCCTTTAGTAAATTGAGTATGACATCGTGAATATGTTGAAATATAGTTTATTAGAAGTTAGAAGCAAAATAAGTATCACTTTTAGTTTATCTGTTACTATTTTTATATGATTTCATATATGTAGATTATTATTGTCATATAAAACAGCACTGAAACTCAAGAAAATGAGAAAGATAACCTTACCACATTGTTTTAAAGTTCCCATATATGTGAGAAAAAACTTGGAAATAATTTTAAGAGTGTTATTTGTGAGGTGAGAAATTTGTGACAATGTTTTCAAGAGATGAATGATTATGGAGATGATTCAGTATAGAAGTAGCCCTTTCTGAAAATTAAGCATCTTTAAGGTGAGTCAGATTGTACTCTCAAAATTCTGGCCTTCTTGGCTTTTGCATATATGCTGCTAAAGGCAGAAAACCAGCGTAATTTAAGAGAGGTGCACACAATTATGTGTTAAAAAGAACAGTGCAGTGACTTGTGGCTTAGTACTTGATTTGTTCTCTTGAGGATCTAAAGGTTAAAACAGATTGGCATGAAGTGAAATAGGAGGCTGAAAACAATGGATAAAATTAAAAAATCGTATTGAGCAGTTTGGGCTACAAGGTCTGGAATCAATTGTTGGCTAACGAACTACAATAAAAATAATGACAGGACTACATATAGTATCTACAGCTGTGAAAAATAGTATCAGGAGGAGTAATTTAGGTATTAGTGGAGTTTAAAAAGCTAGTAAGTATTGCATGATGTCAGGAATTCTGTCCACATCTAAGGGACAAGACTTCCTATGATAATGATAGCAAAATATGATTCTCAATGTCTTGAGAGACAGGATGCATATCTTTTCCTCCAAGCTGCTTTTTCTAGTAATTGATTATCCATTTCTTAGCCTGGTTTTCTGAATGCTCTAGAAAAAGCACTGCAACATGCGTAGCTTTTTGTGTGTCGAGGCAGAGGGTCTGTGCTCTCTCTTATTTCAGCTGCAAACCTTTCATGCCTTTGACAGGCAATGCCCATCCAGGAGTTTCTATCCAAATTCTTCCTTTTATAGTGTACAACATTTCTTGCCTCCACTTCAACCTTGTGCTTTCCAGGTTCTCTGTAGTACTGAAAGCTGGCAATAAATATGTTCCAGCATGGTCTGGCAATATGTAGGAGCCACACAGAGTTTTCAGGAGCAGACAGGGGAGCCAGTTAGGCAACAAGATTGAGTTATCTCTTGTCTTGGCAGTCCAAGACTCTTCCTCTGCCCAAACACTTTGTTTACCAGTGATAAGTGGTGGTTCAGGAGACGACTGGCATATTTACAAACATCTGCAGTACTTACAGTATGCTGCACTTGACAAGTGCAGCATATGCATAAAAGACGGCACAAATTTTTGTACGTATTTGTACAAATGTAAATTTTTGTACTGTGCTCTTTAATAAAAAGAGTTAACACCTCTATGCAATGAAGAAACTGTTTATTCATCAAAAAACTATTGGCATAGAGTATCTGGAAGCTCTTAGAACTCCCTGTGTAGCCCTCATGGCATAAAGATCTGAGGTTATTTTCTAAAACCTAAGAGAAGGTTTAAAAAAATGAAAAAACATAATTTATGTCAAAAGTTAGCAATTTCAGATTAGAATAAATTTGCTGATCCTATCTCATTCTGGGCTAATTTTATTTCTTTATCAGAATAATTCAAAATGGTTAAGTTTTTAGATTTCTAACTGAAATATTTTTGAAATTTCTTTTCTGTGAGAATTTTTATTCTTTCCTGTTTGAATGAAAACAAATTATGAAATGTTAAAAATGTCTTTTCAATAGAAATTATTTTTTTCTAATAAATTCTGATAGCAATTTGGAAGTTGATCCTGAGAGATACTTTAGCTTTTATTGTCATCTGTGCTGTCGATCTATGGTTATGTTTTATGCTTGGGAAGCCATTTGTACAGGCAACTGTTGAACAACAAAATGTGAAGAAGGATTGTTATTTTAGTTGGTATTTTAGTTTTTGTTGTTATTCTAAAAATTGTCACAAAGTAGCGCTAAAGCCTTGCAACAGAAAAGCGTAGGCAGAAAATCCTAACATGAAGAATTTGGCTTTTAAGTACTTGTCTCTTCCATCCACCTAAATTTGCGGGCTTTTTGTTCAAATAGTACAGAAATGTATCTCTGGAACTGTTTTACTGTACAGCCTGCTTGCCATCTCCATTATGCCATTTTATTTTTATTTCCTTCCCTTCTCCTTTCATCACTGATGTCTTCTACTTTTTCCACTGTAGATTGGGTGGAAGACCTTTGTCTTCGTTGTGCTCAGGTGTCACACAGAGCTAGAAGCCAGGTTTCCTGCCAAGTTATGATATATCCCCCTAGACATCTCAGCTTCCCCCCCATTTCCCCACATTATCCTTCYCACTGCAGTATGCTCAGTTCTTTCCTCTACTGTCTACCACAGCAGTAACTCCATGTCTTCCCCAGGTTGCCACTGCTTTGTCACCCTATAGTACTTCTAATTGCCATCTAACACATTGTATAATACCCACCACTGTGTTGTGAATTCCTGCGTAGGGTTGYGGAAGGGGCAGAACTATGTCATGGCTCATCCGGCCACAGTGCGGGCCATGTGGAACAGAGAATGATTATGGTCGCTCCTTAGTCTTTTCCCATGAGGGTCATTAATTTAAGTGTCTCCTTTCCCCCACTGTTGATTTTCTTACAKTTGCAAAAACTTAACACTGTGAAGCTTAATACATTGACACTTCATGCTCCTCTGCTATATTAGGTGAAAATTTTCAAAGGGGTGGATCTGTGGAGATAGGCAATGCAATCATATCAGAGTTGATTCCTTTTTTATTTCATGAAGAAAATCCAAGATATAAAGGTATCACTTTTGGCTCAGGATTCTCTGGACTGAAAATTGCTCAAAGCTAGAAACATTTTCTAGGGTATTTTGAATACACAGCTACCCTATTATTATGCTTTTCCCTAAACATCCATTTTTGGCCATTGTCAGACAGGATCCTGGTTTAGGTGGGCTATCCTTACTTGCTTAAACTGAACTACAGTGAGACTGGTAAGTCAGAGATTTTATTTTGTTACAAATTGGAGAGGAGGCTGGTGGACAGATAGGAAAAATGATGTAATTGTGTCGTAACTTACCCTGTTAAGAGCTGGGCCCCAAATCAGCAGAATTAAACAACTATTAGGGAAATACAAGGAAAAGAGGGAGAAACAGAACAGGATGAGTAGATTGTACGTTGAGCAGCCCTGCGGAGAAGGACTTGGGGGTACTGGWGGATGAAAAGCTGGACATGAGCYGGCAATGTGCGCTCGCAGCCCAGAAGGCCAACCRTATCCTGGGCTGCATCAAAAGAAGCGTGGCCAGCAGGTCAAGGGAGGTGATTCTGCCCCTCTACTCTGGTCTGGTGASACCCCACCTGGAGTACTGCGTCTAGCTCTGGAGCCCTCAGCATAAGAAAGACACGGACCTGTTGAGCAGGTCCAGAAGAGGGCCACGAAAATGATCAGGGGGATGGAACACCTCTCCTATGAAGAAAGGCTGAGAGAGTTGGGGTTGTTCAGCCTAGAGAAGAGAAGGCTCTGGGGAGACCTTATTGCAGCCTWTCAGTACTTAAAGGGGGCTTATAAGAAAGATGGGGACAGACTTTTTASCAGGGCCTGTAGTGATAGGACAAGGGGGTAATGGTTTTAAACTAGAAGAGGGTAGATTTAGRCTAGATATAAGGAAGAAATTTTTTATGCTGAGGGTGGTGAAACACTGGAATAGGTTGCCCAGAGAGGTGGTAGATCCAAGCCCCATCCATGGAAACRTTCAAGGTCAGGTTGGAGGGGGCTCTGAGCAACCTGATCTAGTTGAAGACTGTTATTTCAGTCTGTTAGAATCATTTTAATAACAGTATGAGTGTCTGAGCAGCTGTTTTTGGCTTTGGAGCACTTAATGAACATTAAGCACTGTTCACAAAACCCCAGTGTGATAGGTAAATTACTCCCTTTTTAGCACTTTCTATCATTAATGCAAATTATGGAAAAAAACTATTAGATTATTTGTCCTTCTAACTTGTGGGGTAGTTTTTTTCTTTTACGGGAGTATTTTTTTAGAGCTTGTAGTTCTCAGTCATTTCACATATTGGCAAAAACATTTATTCTATCTGCGTGTTCAGTCTCTTTATTTTATTTTTTTGACATTGCTCTCTCTCTTTTGGGATTCACATGTACGCATATCCTTAGATTTCCTTTGTGCCTAAAAATAGTAATACTGCCTGTTCTTAACCTATTTTCCCACATTATGCCCTTGTAGATTCAGATTCACTTTGAAAATTCCTTGAGTATCTAAACTCTTYCTCTAGAGCTAGAAAGTTGACCTGCACTCATACTTTGTTCTAGTTATTCAATGAACACCAGATATAGCTCACTGTATGTACATTTGTCATTTTTAGAGGCTGTATGTTTGCTATGTATTTTTGAGTGGTATGTGTAGACTATTGTTGTCCCTCTGTTTAGCTTTCAGGTGGCATTCATATTAGTTCTTCTCCATCTGAGTGGTATCTTGTCTAGAAAGAGTGATCATAATCCTGATCATAATCACAACTTTTTAATAATATCTCATTTGAATATAATAGAAATTTGGATGACTATATATTTTCTTTTCTTGTCATTCAGCATTGATCCATTAAGTCAGATATAGACATAATCCCTACTGGGCAAATTCTGCACAAAAAGAAAATTTAATATAAACTGAAATTCATTCTCCCTGGTAAGTATAGCTGGCATAAGTGTTAAGTATGAAATAAATAAAAAGAGTCTTTTCTCATCTACCTCAAGAAGATTTGTCTGTAAATTACATAGATCTATAAAAATTATCTTTATAAATTTTCTAAATCTCTATATAAAGCACCTCTCCATAAATTGTGTAAATCTATAAATTGTAAAACTACAAAATGTATAAAAATATAATCTTGACATGTTTATGAAATGAGATTTGATAGCAGAATTCTAGCAAGCTCTCATGGTTCCCTGAGAAGGCCAGAGCTTTGAAGAGAATCTGCCTTGACCTTCTCTTTATAGGGAGCTCCTGAAAAAGACCAAAAGATTTTTAAACTCATAAAACCAGTTTATATTGGGTAATTRTTTTTAAATAGAGAAAAAAAAACCCACATGGCTAGGTTAAGCAAAACAGAATAAACAGGGTTTCAATATTACTCTTCCCTTGTACAGCGAGTCCTTGCAAGTAGGTCCTTCATTCATCCCATGGTTGGTTTCAACTACTGCATGGTTTTCTGGGATGAAGAAAATTCTGAATCATCCCCTCTGATCCTTACTAATTTTCTTTCTCCTCTGGTGCCTGGTTGCATGTGCCCTGCTCCCCTTGGCACTCCCTGCTCTGCCATTCCTCGCTGCCTTTGGGACCTTCTGTCTCTTGGTGCTCAGTTTGTCACTATGAAGGCACAATCTTCTCCTGGTTCCATATGGTTTTACCTGACTCACTCTACTTGAAGAGACAAAATAGGCAGTTAAGTAGGTCACGCCCATCACAGAAGCCATAATTTAAGTGAAAAGTAATCTCTGATCTATAAACTTTATATTATATACCGGTGAATGGAGGGAGATTAAACATATATTGCTATCGATGGTCCTTTTAAGACTGAAGTCCTGAGAAACTCATCCCAATATGGTTTCTTGGAACACAAGAAATATAGTTCCATGGTCAGCATTCGTAGGCATTAAATGGATGTACGATTTAGTATAAAGTTGCTGATTCTAGTGTCATTCTTTATTTTGACAAATTAGCAATAAATGAGTTCAAATAAATTCAGTGGGTAATTACAGGGAAAAAAATTATCAGCACAGACCTCACTGAAAGCTGATACGTAGAAATGTCCACTAAATAAAACCTAATGATTCATGTATATAACTTGACATGTTGAGGTTAATCTACCATAGCAGTTTATATCTGTGCAAAATTTGGGTCGAGAAAAACAACCTTTGATGTTTGAGTATAATTCTTTGAAACAATGTTAGAACAGATGAAGAGCACCAGCACTTTTGGTGTCACAGTATGTGGAACATTGTTTACTGAATCTGTTACAAGGGAAAAAAGTCTACTACTAGCAGAATGCCCCATTTATTTGTGCCATATCACTAACAATCAATGAAAAACCAACATAACTAAAAAAGAAAGCATCACAAATGTTGCATTTTATGGGGTTCACATTTATTTTTGTCACTCTCGGTTACTTTTATTTTTTCCCTGCAGTAAGTGGGTTTTAAGAAATAAGGAATTTTCTTGACAGAATGAAGACACAAACAGTATTTAAAAACAAAACAAACTCCCATCAATCTGCCCAAACTATAACATATGGAAGAAGAATCACGTGTTTCTTCCCCTAGTGAATCTCACTTCCAACAGATAGGATTTCAGGGACTGTCTGAGCCACTGGTTGCATTTGTATTGTTTTGTTTAATACCTCTGATGTAATTTAATATTCACCCTCCATTAATTCTGGTGACCCCTTTTGTATCTCTTCCGACTTTTGGTCTGTAAAACATCCTGTGGCAATGAGCTTCTCATGGTAATAACAGTTGTACCACTGATGTTGACAGTAATTCAAAGTTGCTTTGAAATGGGAGTTTGTAGCAGACATGACTAAATTTAAGTATGTTGAGACATTTTCCCTTGACTTTGCTGTGCTCTGGATCAGGCTGTTTTGAACTTTGTGTATTTATCAGTTTAGTCAAATGTCTATGTAGCAGAGTAGAAAAGCAATAAGAAAAACTCAGAAAATAGCTATGCTCTTTTTAGTGTGTGTTAGTGCAATTTTACTTGTCCTTAATGTTGAGCTAATTTCCTGACTGGCAGGTGCTACCAGTATTTCACGAGAGAGAGAGAGAGAGAGAGAGAGAGAAGAAAGTGAGGGAGATGTAGCAGATGATGTAGATTACAATAGTAATTGACACAGTGGTTTAACATGCCATTGGGATAGTGTATAAAGCCTTCTGCCTTTGAAAACTGCAGTTCAGCTACTGCTGTTTGGGAACATGAACAGCGATGAAATTTAATTTTTTCTAAGTTATTTGATGGAATCCAGATGAGAGGAAATGATATTTCAGTTATGTGAACCACTCACTGAAACTACCAAATATCAGTATGTGACTCCTTGCTGGTGATATTCCAGTCGAAAATTGGAAGCAAAGGAAATTTTAGTCTTAGATGAAAATGGCTGCTGTCATGGTGCCCCCCATTCTAGCAAGTCACATTTATAGATCATTTATCTCAAATAAATTACCATTCTCAAGTTTGTCCATCATCATATTTTGGTTCTATGAAGAGCTATTGAGGTGCATTTCTTATTTTCAGTTATGTGTTTGCATAATGAGTATTTCTGAAGTCATATTTTATTTAAGTGTAAGGATGAAAATCTCATGTACAGCCACAGTGATTTTTCACTTCTATGAAAGTGAAATGCACTCAGGAAGTGCATTTCATTGTGTAAATAAGTGTGGTAGCAGCCAAGCCTGTTTAACTGCTGGCTGCCGTCTTCTTTCACCCTGTTCACTTACTACCCTCTTCCTTTCAAATGCTTCAGTTCACACCAGAGGCTGATTGAGCATCTAAGCTATCAGGAAGCTAACCTGGCCACCAAAGTAAAAGTGCCTTTGATAACTTAGCATGCTGAAATTACTCAGTGATGGGCCCAGTGGGCATCAAAGCCAGAAAAAGGGTAGGGAAGGGCCAGAACTAACTTCCAGCAAAGCTGGCTTTGAGGGATATCTTTGATATGTATTTGGTATGTTCAGCTTAGAACTGCAGACCAAATTACATGCTTGGGCTCATCCAGCAGGTAGTACTATTCAAAAAAGTATCTTTACCTGGCAATGGATAGCACTGTACCAAAAAGGATTGCGTTGATACAGGTTGTCCTACCTGAATCAGTTATTGGTAATGAGAGGTGTGGGAAACCCAAGGGTTAATTTACATCATCAGAAGCAGAAATGCACCTGAGAAAGGGTGACCTAAAGCAAGCTTTTACCACAAGTCAGTGTCCATTTTGTGGAAGAGGTGGGTCTTGCTTAAAAAATGCATCTCATTTCTGGGTATCTGTTCAAATTTTGTAGAAACTTGCCAGTAACTGGAAAAGAGAAATCACTCTGAACCCAGACCAGAGTGCAAGATAGCTATCAGGCATGTTATTGTTTCATGTTTCTGTCACTAAATATAGCAAGTAGTATCCTAAGCTGTGCATTTTTGGCAGAATGTGCTAATACTCTTTCACTTTAAAATTTGTCATGTATTAGGGACTGACAGACCCCACATGTGTCTTTGCCCAGGGGGTTGGCAGTTCAGAAATGGAATAGAGATGAGGGACTTCCTACCAAAAGCTTGAGGTCCTTCACAGGTTGGTGGAACTGTCTTTGGCTGAAGTCCAGCACCTGGTTTGGAAACTTGCTCATGTGCGGTACTGGTTACTGACAATTGCCTCATGTTGGCAACTGTTAGCCAGAACTTCCATGGCATCCATGCGAAAAATTTGAACTTTTCCCCCCTTTCATTTAAATAAATGTTATAAAAGATAAACCGCAACTTGGAAATAAAATGTATAAAATTTGTATGAGTTTTCTTCATGCCAGATTACTGTGATTATAGAGTTTGGTCAGATAGATACCCATTCTGTTCTAAGTACCTAAGTATCTTGAATCCAGCCAGTTTTAGCCAGTGAGTAATTCCTGTAAGTATGTTTTCTTCCATCAGGAAAACCGTATGTTTAGGGACAGTTTTGTAGTCTTCAAAACTGTACATGTTTCCCAAGTGCTTCTGGACTCTGTGCTCGATTATTGAAGCATTTATGTATTGCAGTAACTTTTCTGTTGTCATCCCCTTTTTGGCTAATGGTTGCATATCAGTAAATGAGGATGGTATTTGCATGATGCTTCCAGTTACTGAATTCAAGAAGTACAGATTTGAAAAGGTGAGTTATAGGTGATTGCTTTTATGTATTAATGGTGCCTATGGAGGGTCTCATTAACACTCACAGCATGGAAAATTCCTGCAGCTACCCTACAGAGCACTGGAAAACATGACTGCTGAGCAGGCTTTATTGTTTATGCTTCATTTTTCCAATTTATTCTCTAAAAGAGTATTTTTGCAGCCTCCATATGACAAATAAGATACCATATGGGAAAAAAGAACTGGACAAAGTCAGCAGGAATAGTTATTTGATTCATTTATTTATCACAGATTTTTTTTTTTTTATTTTGGGAGTGGGGGTTTCATTTTAATTGTATTCTTGTGAATGTTTAATTTCCAAGCTGGTGTTTGGTACATTATTAGAGTAGCAATCAGTGGTAAAACATCTTGTTGCAATGTTTGCACTTAGAAAACTAAATTATATATGTATAATGAATACATATATTTTATAGCAGAGTTATTTTTTCAGCTATAATATGAATTACATATGTTCTTATGAAGGTATTCATCCAAATCTAATGCTAATACTTCTTGTTGATATTTGAGGGTAATTTTGTAAATTTAAATTATCTTAATTTAATTAAAAATGATTCCTTTTTAGAACAAGAAGGAAAAATATTTTTACACTCAAAAAAAGGAATTCCTTCCTTCTCCTATCAATAAGAAGCAGGAGATACCCTGCAATTCAGTGGTTCAATATGTATACAGTAAAGGGCAAGGAGACCATATTCTTCATTACATACCATAATGCTTTGGATTGCTATCTATTATATAGTGTCTGCCCCTTTCTGTCTTGCAATTGCATTCCTTGATGTTTTGCTGGAAGAGCAAAATGGCCTTCTTGTGTTAGAATTGATACCATTGTTGCTCTATAAAATAGTCAACAGCAGTACAGCAGTATTTGGATACACATTACCCTGAAGGCATTAGTCTTCTGTGGTCGACACCCAATGTATCCGTTCATGAACTAGGAAGTTGTAGCTGGCAGCTAAGCCTGTAGTTGTCGTGACACTATACCAGCCAAAACTTTTTACATAGGCTGCTGAAAACCTCTGCAGCATAACATGCAGTCATTTCAGAGATAATCTTATCTTTCAAAAGGATTTACTACTAGAATGTATTTGGACTTTTGGGGTAGGAATTTTTTTTTTTTTTTTTTTTTTTGTGTGTGTGTGAGAGAGAGAGAGAAGGGAGGGAGGGAAGGGGGCAGACTGCTATGTGCTTGGAGATGGTCGTATTTCTTCTCAGGAAAGCTGGAAAATCTTGCGTTGACTCCCCTTAGCTTAAATCTAAGATCTTGAACAAGATTTATGAGTTTGATTGCCTGCACTTTTGGGGCTCATGCATGCTTTTTTTGTTTACGTGTTGGTATTTTCTGTTTTACATTCTAATGATGTCTGCATGAATAGTTCAGGAATACTTGTGTCGCTCTCAAATGTGGCCTCTTTTCCTGATTGTGACATATACCAATTGTTTAATTGATTATTTTCCCTACATGTATTGAATAAAACAACATAATCAAATTGTTTGTGAATATTTCCTTGTGAAGTTTGAGTATTCAGTGTTCAATATTTGTGCTGAGCTACTAAATCATGATTTTGCAGTTATATTGTTACTGGATAAAGTTACAGGTCCTTTATTGATTGAATGTGTGTGTATTTCTGTAAATAATTATGTATGTTTATACATTTACACATAATATTCTCTCATATGATTTTTGCTCTGGTTTTTAAACATCATTTTATGTGGCTTAAAAAAAAAAAGGAAAATAATTCCTTAATTTCAATATAAGTGAGAGTTTGGAAGCTAGAAGTTGCCATCTGTTGTTGATGGCATGAAGATGTATGTGAGGAGCCTTTTGATTCCAGGTATTCCCTTTGCACAAACTCTTAATGTTCCATCTTGTATGTCTTGAATATTTTAATGGTGAGAGCATGTCAGAGAAAGATCTGCCAGAACTTTTGAAATTTTGTAGCTTGGGACTGTGATACAGTGAAGATGGGTCTGTGGACTTGACATCCTCTGGGAAATTAGAACATCTGTCTGCATCCGTTCAAGAAAAGTACAAACCCCACAAAAAGACTGAGGCAGGTTTCCCAAGTCCTCCACTCCTCTTTGTTCTTAACTAATTTACAGCTAGCTGCAGTCTGGGTGCATCATTATGCTTGTCATAGGGCCTTTTTCTGGCATACAGTGATTAAAAGATCAGATTCCAAGGTCTCTAAAGCTGAAGAGAGTGAGAAAGATGTGACACTCACAAATGATCCCTGTCATTTATCAGGACTTTCCAGGAACATTTTAAATATTCAGTGCTTTAGGAAACAGCCATTTCGGTGCTTCTCATCTAGAGAAGAATTTTAAAATCAAAATTTTTGTGGGTAAAGAAAAAATGGAAAGTAATTCTGAAGAAAAATTCTAATCCCCTCCAAAAACTATATGATATATTTTATGGGGTTTTTTTGCTGGTTTTACCTTCTAGGCTATATTGGAATCCATAAGGCAATGACTGTAGTTTATCTCTTTATGTCCCACAGTTTCTGATGTAAAACTAGCAAGCTCATAAAACCCAAGGAAATATGCACTAAAATGAAGGTGGGGTGCTGCCACCTAAAATACATTTGTTTAGTATATTTTTAATTGATTCTGCCATCATTTTTCCTTTATTGGTCTGAGGCAATTAAGTGCTCTGTTAGTTTGATTCTTGTGGAATTACGCCTTTTTTTGTAATCTGGTCTACTGAATTTATTTCTAATATCTATGATAAATGCTGAAAGTAGCATACATCAAAATGCTTTATTTCACTCAATTCAAAGAAATGTTTACTGGTGTGAATTTAATGGAGATTTTATAGGTTTGTAATTATACAGTGATACAAAGTATCACTGAATAGGATATTAGCCAAGTGTAGATAATGTGTGTTTTGAAAATGCAACTGTTTTCTTGACTTCATTAGTTTAGGTGTGTCACATCTTAGTGCTACTCAGCAGTGTTGGAAAAATTGAATTTTGCCCCCTTGAGAGGAAAGATAAAATGCCTTATTTTGCCTTCATCTAATGAATAGTAAAATTTTGCTGAAGCAGAACAGCTGCTGTTCTCTGTTGTCCCTTCCCTACCTGTTGGCATTGATGGCCTCTTTTAAGTGAACTCACTGCCCCAGCAACAAGCCAGCTGCGCTTGCCTGTATCCCAGCTTCTGCAAACGTCAGATGTTTGTACTTCATGCCTTTGAACAATGTAGGGACATTGATTAGATGGGGACATAAGAGGTGCTTCACTCTGTCCCTGTGACCACTGGGCAACTCCCTGCCTGCTCAGCATCTCTCTCCTTTGGCTGTGGAAGGACTAGATGAGAGCAACTACACAACCATGTACCCCATAAACTGCCAGCTAGTTTCATTACCGTCAGCACTGTGCCCTCCTTAGGGAGGGTGATGCTTCAGATCTGCTCTCCTCCTGCCATATTTTGTTGCCTTTACTAGCCTGACAGCCCGAGTAATGGCTGCCTTTGATGATGGCTAAATATAACTCTGGTGAGACATATGTGAAAATATATCAGTTTAAGCATTCAGTTCAAGTATTAAGTGGATGTTTTAGAAATAAATATCACTAAGTGGGAAAAAAACACCGTACAGCTAGATTGCTGGTATGCATTGTAAATAGGTATGTGCATGTTTGTTGCTGCGAGATTGTCTATCATTTTGTACTAGTAATATAGGGAGCCAAAACTATGAGTGATGAGCAAATTGCAGTTTGATGTTCAACTAATACTGAGTCATCCAGATACTTAAGTTGGCATGAAATCTTTATATCAGTTTGCATTTTTTCCATAGTTGTTTTTTTCTTTCTGTTTTCTTAACCTTGTCAAGTTTTTTTACTGACTCATATGTTCCTTTTTCCTGAATTTCCATAATGAGAGGTTGCAGATGTATTCAAGTCCTAATGGATGGAAGAGACCATTACTTTGGAGGGAAAGACAGGGAAATAATAACCTTTTTTCAGCTCTGCTTTTCAAAATGTGGTTCATCCTTGGTAGCATGGCTTTTTTTAAAAAAAACCCAAAGATTCTCTGAAATAATTTGCCTAAATGCATATAAGGAAAAACAAAAATTATTTCATTACCTCATTATATTGGCAGCGTTCTTAGCTTTGCAAAGGTCCACTTTGTATTTCTTGAAACAGCTGTATTTGCAGGGCAGAAATACTAGTGTGCAGAGGGAGGGAAAAGTTGCTCCATGCTATTTCTGCTCTAGCTCACACCTTTACATCACAAGGCAGGAAGAGACTTTGTAGCCTTCTCCTCTCCCTCTCAGACAACACTGTGACTATATCTAGATCTTTAAAGTGTTGTGCTTTCATCATCAATCTTTAGGTAGCAAATCTGGATGATAATTCAAATAGCAGATACAAACCAGCTGGAAATCCTACAGATGCTGATTTAATAAAAAAAAAAAAGAAAAACAACAATAATTTGATGATAAGAAATCATCAATTGCCCCTTTTAAAAAGGATTTTAGGGAGTTTAAATGCTTTGGATTATTGGACTGTGTTTTGTCTTTAGCAGCTCTCTAACATACAGAGATTAAACATCTATACAGTGTAAGTGTTTATGCAGGTGATTATTTCATTTTCCATTTGTTAGAGTCCACACAATCAGTAATAACAAGCCATAAATCAAAATCTATTGTGCCTTTTTGCTGACTGAGGAAATACTGTATGCCCCAACCATTCAAAAATCACAAGAATGCTCCTGGAGAACCATGAAATTAGCTTCCTGAAGGATACAGGATGCTTTTTTTTTGTCCCCAAAGTTGTTTTGTTTTGTTTTGTTTTTTTTAAATGAGGAATGGATTTTTTTTAGTTAAAACTGAGATTCTTGTTTCATTATTTAGTTTAAGTAATTTGTCTTCTAAAAATTGGATTATACATAATAAAATTAATATTGATTTATCAATGCTGTAARTAGAAAGAGATATTAACTCTGAATAGACAATTATCTGTTTTTTATATTAGCTAATCTGCAAAGCACCTGTGTATCCTATATTTTCTTTCCCCAATCCACTAAAAACCAGGACCTATTGGAAGGCTGATGGATCAGCCTGTAGTATTTGTATTGATATTAATATTGTGTTGATGCCTAATATCCAAGTCTTGAAGAAAAATTCTTTTTTGCTGAGTTCTAAACAAAACCAGTTTCTGTCTAAGGCAGGCTGTGCTCTTCAGTGGAAAGGAACAGATACATATGGTAGCCCAAGGGAACCGACACCTTAAAATGTTTATTTATTTAAATTCTGTATTCTACAAATGTGAAACACATATTGAAAAATAGCCTGCTCTTGGCTGAATAAACCTTTCTCCAATATCTCCACTTTAACTATGTTAATATTTTTCTTTGATATATTTTCCAGGAAGATCTTTGAAAACCCAAAAGTTCTTCATGAGGAGGACTTAACTGTATTTAGCATGTTTGCTTCGCAGTGTTTTGATATTCAGGATCTCCTTCTCCCAAAGGATTGCAGTTGCTAGAAAAAAAATTCAGAGAGACAATGATCATCACAGAATATTTAATGTTATCCTTTTTCCCTTGTTTGTTATCCTTCTTCCCTTGCTAACAAGTCAATTCCTGCTATTGTTGAAGTAATATGTTTTAAGGTATCATTTTCCTCTAGATTAAATATTAGTGATATTCATATAGATGTCATGTCATCTGACCTCCAGTTAGTCTAGTCAGGTTAGAAAAGAAGTTGCAAGTGTGATTCCCAAGATATATTTGAAACACAATAAAGAAATCTTAGGTTCCTCATCTTTTGCTATCTGACTTAGCTAATTTTACCTGGTATTAATTATAAAGCTAATAATCTTGATCTATGGCAGGAAGGACTACTGGGCTTTATCTTCTACTAGATGAACTACTCAAGTTCATCTGAAATTTATTCTTAACGTGCAGAGCTACTTCACAACTGTTTTCTGCTCTTGGGAACCTGATAGTATACACTTTCTGAAAACTATCCTGGTTTATTATAGAAGTTGCTTCAAAAATTCTCTCATTGGAAGTGGAGATACATTTTAATATTAATAGCATGATAACTGAGTCAGGACAGAAATCATGAGAGGACTTGAAACAATTTGGAGAAAGTAGTTTATTCTAGGGATCTTCGCTTGTGTCTTTTGTTCTCGAGGTTACTTCAGACTAGAAGGCCTCATTTAAAAGAAAGAAAAGTCTTTAAGAACAGAGAACAGCTTTTTACTGATGTAGAGGTGGAATAGGCAGCTTTATCAAGTATGCTGCATCTCAAAATACAATTTTTTTTTTTTCAGGTGGGGTTTCAGTTTTTTTCAAGTGTTTGTCTTTAGTCAAATAGAGTAACGAGAATCATATTGGAGCACTGTAGAAAAGAATGAAAATAGTTTATATCACTTATGTTAATCATTTATATGGGCTAGCATTAAAAAAACCTCAAATCTGCTAATTCAGTCACAGGGAGGGAGTATTGAATGACAGTAGTAGAGTGGTATCATGAGAAAATTTCATTCAGTGACTCTTTCAGTTTCCTATTTTATTTTAATGTTATAGTGCCCTATAAAAGAATACAAGAAGAGGTAACCTCATAAAAATATGCTTAATTTGCTACCCTTAACTGTTACTCTGATTGTGGTCTTTCCTACTTCTACTAAAGTGACTTAATACAGTAGCTTTAACATATTTTCATAAAATTACCTGCACTGGTCAAGAATCTTTATAAGGTTAGAAAATACAGGCTTAGACCGTTTTGCTTGAGTGGAGAATGTTAAGAAGTGATTTCTGACTGTATAAAATATTCTCTTTGATTACGGTTTTATAGATAGCACATACTGCAAATTTTCTCTTTCCTGGTGACCCCGGCGTCTCTTTTCTGTCAGCAGGTGTATTGCAGTACTTGATACGGTACATAGTATCTCACAAGATAATATTAAAATATTTTTGTTGTTCTTCAGTTTTAAGAAGAAAATTAAAGCATTGGAGATAAAGTAGTTTTAAAAGGCAAAGATATATTATGTTTTGTTCTTTATTAATTATTTATTGATTTTTCATATTTCTGTTTATTTCAGATTGGAAAACAAAAACAGAATACTGGAGTTTCTTTTTCCTGGCTATGAAGCTTTAATTTCATAGTCCTTCTTGCTTGTCATGCAAGGATTGGATTGCAAATACTAGGAGAATGTTTGATTTGAAACTCTGGTTCCCTTGGAATTTATTGAAAACATAGCAACTGTGGATCCTTATTGGTAGAGAATCTGGAATCAATTAGAAAAAAAACAGTTTTAAGTTTGCCAGGAAGATGATGTTCATGGCTACATGGATAATTTTCTGGTACCTTAAGTCAGACAAATTTCACTCTGACTAGACATATTCCTGTTTTACTTTTTCTATACCTAGATTTAGATCAGAATGAATTTTGTAGTCTCTAATGCGGAAATACTCAGTATGTTTAATAATTTTTTGAAAAAATTCGAACTTTGTAATCTGAACTTATATCTGTCTTCATATGAAGTTTCAGAATACCCAGATTCCTAGAAAATCAGTTGGGTTCCTGCTCAGTGTAACCACAGAAAAAAATCTTAGTGAGTGAACAGAGTAAGACTACACTATCCAACTGATAGCAATTTTCCCTGATGCGTGCCTATGTAGCAACAGTTTTTTGAAGTCTTGCTTGAAAATTGATTTCTGGTAAAGTCATAGTAAGCATATGTCAAGCAGAATAAACTTTCTTACTGTGCTGCCAATACCTACTACCGAAAGGTTAAACAGTTCATTTTTCATATGATCTAAGGTTTGTGTGAAATCAGCTTTTTAAATACAAATGTAAATTTGTTGGTGTGGATTGGCTGGATTTGGAGGCTGAGGCCTGTTCGGGCTGGGAAGAGTGAGGCTGGAGAGTGTGAAGAATTGGACAGGTTGGGGAAGAGAGATCCAGTTTTGAATTATTTTGGCGGAGTAAGTGAAATGTTTTTGACTTTTTTGCTGATGGCTTGTCTAGGAGGCTTGACTAACAGGGAATGGTAGCCAAGGGGAAATTGATCTGTGTATAGAACTTGGGCTACCTAACCAGGGAACTGTATATTCCTCTAATATTAATTTTTTAGGATGAAATGCTATTCCACTGAAGTCAATGAAAACGTTGACCTAGTAGAGAGATTTTTCTTCTTACGTATTGTATAGAATGTAAAGATCTATAGAAGACTGTGATCTAACCTGAGTGTACCTTTGATATTTTACTGTTTCTGTCTAGCTGCTTAGTTTCCATCTGTATGTCTCTGACTTTCTTAACCATGCAAGAATTAAATATACTGCTTGAATAGTATAAGTGCATAGAGAGGATCCTGAATAAAATTACGTGCTGTGCTCCTTCTCATCAATGGCGAGAAAAATTTAATCTTTTGTGGAATTCATGCCTCAGTCATATGTAACTAACCCTGAATTTAGTGTAGTGAAACACACACTCATCCATGTAATGTGTTTCTACCTGGGTGAATCATTACTTAGTGATCTGGTTCCCAGCATTAGGTTTGACTAGGTGGAACAAATGAGTAGGAGAAAGGTCGGTATCCAGAAATGAAGGCATATATTTCAAACTGTTAATTAATTTAAAAACATTCTTAAATATTTTTTAGCAGTTTACTTTTAGGGACTACTTCTTTGAATGTGTGTTTTCATTCTTTATCCAGATAGTTTTAAAGGAACTGTATAAATTATTGGATTTAGTAATCATTAATTGCTACTCATTAAGTTTTCAGTCAGTGATTAGGGTTTCTTGAATTTTTTAACATCTGCTACATAGCAGAAGGCTGAAATAATTCTAGCAATTGCATTTAACAGGACTTAGGAAATGAATTAATTCTTGGAACATTTCTGATTTGCAACCATATCTACTAGTTCCTGGTGGCTGTCCCATTATCAATGAACAAAAATAATATGGCACCATAAATATCAAAGGCTTCTGTTTTATTCAACCAACTATAGAGATGTTAAAATATAAATTAACAAATTAAGAAGTCTTAAGTTCAGATAAGAGTAGTAAATGCCTAAGAAAACCTTAGAGTATCTTCTTGCTCAAGAAAAAACCCCAAGCCCCTCAGATAGTCCAAATCTGTGAAGCCTAATGTATGTGTACACTAAAAATGTCTATGCTACGCTGACAGGTTAAAAGGGTTTTTAATGGCATAAAAGTTATACTTACATCTTTATGGACTGAAGTCTTTCAGTGATGCAGGACTGGAAATGCAATATCATGCGATGTTCCGGTCTTGAGCACAGAAAACAAGGAAAGCCTGTAAGTATCTAATGGCTGTATATTCTCTCTGCTTCCCCTCTGCCTCCATCTGTTTGCTAGAAAGATTAGGTGCATTTGGATATTCTCAATTAAGTTAGAAGTTTTATAGGTTTTTATGTACACTTTCTCCTCACTGATGGTACTATTCAGTCTAATTTTATGTAGACTAAAATCTACATGGTAACAGCTTTCTGTTTCAGAAACGCTCAGCCCAAGCCAGCAATGCTCACAGTGATGGTGGCAACTCTTGTAAAATATCTTAATGTTTTCAGGCCAAAAACATTCTTTAGGCAATGTGATATCATTATTCTGTCATTCACCCCCCCTCCTCCTTTTTCTGCATTTTCATGAAATATAAATTATCCAACATAGCATCAGCTGTGAGAGGAAATGGTTACATTTTTTAATTTAAAAAAAATGTGAGCAGGAAAATGACATCCTGTTGTCAGATTTCACATCTGTGCCCGTCACATATTATAATATGGTTTGTTATGATATTCAGTGGACTTCTGATCAACAAATCTAGTTACAAATATTCTGAAAAGAGAGCTTGAAATCCCACCATTATCTTTTGAGTCCGTGGCAGGCATTTTTTACCTGCGGGCTGCTTGCTCATGTGAAAGCAAGCACATTTTACATTTAAAAGCACTTCGGTTTTTGCTTGGATTAAGTTTCTCTTGCAGCTGGCAAAGTCAGGATGACCTCAAGGCTTTACAAATAAATATGTTTGCTATGTTTTCATTTTACTAAATATGGAAATTGGTAAACATAAAAATTGTCTTTTAAAAAATAAAACAAAACACCAAATAGGCCCCAAAATGAAAACAACCACAGATTAAAAATAACTTCTGTCTGGTATGCCAACTTTATCATTTCATGTAGCAAACATAATTTTTTTTTAATCTCATTTATGGTGAGATTTGAAACTTATAAAACATGGCTACAAGTCTCCAACTTTTAACTCAACTTAATCTCTGTGATTTTCAGAGCTGCATCTATAAGTAAAAGCACTTAGTGGCAGACTTACCCCCTCATATTCAGCAGTGAGTAGTGTGTATGAAATTTACTTTTTTGGTGAGCAGACACAGTAAAGAAATTTGTGTTTTTTCTTGATTTGATTGTGATTGATGGAGGAAATACCTAAAAATGCAATTGAGGGAGAGAGATTGTTATATTCTTTAGAACATGAAGCACAATGTTAATGTAGTTCTTAACTTCCAAAAAAAGCGTGTGTGGTATAGGATCGTTTTTCTTTAAATTTCCATTAAATTTCTTTGTAACATCTTTATAGAATTTTTAAAATTGTAGGGCCATTAATGTAATTGTGTAATATAAACTGTTGTGTTTGGTTTGAACATTTTGAGTGCATTGTTTTTGTTTTAATGCATCTTCAGTGTTCCCATCTATTATCTAAAATTTTTTTTAAAATACTAAGTTGTGGTTTGAATAAAAGCGTATAATAATTCTAAACTTTCATAAAGACCATTTTAGAAATATGAGGTCATGGTAAATTCATTACTTCTGATATTGATTACGTGAGTGGGTTTGACTGTTTGTTGTTAGAAAGCTGTTTTTCCTCTAAATTCTATTGATTTAGGCAGAATACGCTAGACAGTAGCAGTGTACTCCATTTACTGTTGCAGCATGCAAAGGTTCTCATCTATTATGCTTTATTAAAGTATGTTTTACTTATTATCCTTTTTGTCTAGACAAGATATGGTTATTTCTTTACACAAGTCCAAATCGTATTCCTTCCTGTCCTGTTGTGTTCCAAAATGGGATTTCCTTTTTGAGGCAACTGAGATTCTTTAGATTCATATAGCTTATAAAAAATAATTTCTAAAGATACCACTATCTTCAAAAATGTATTACAACTAATGGTCTGAGTACATTATGCAGTGTCTGTGCTAACATGACTATGCTATCTCAGCAACCGAACTAGCCCATTTGGAGCTACTTTAGGCATCTCTCTGATGCACTGACAGCAGAAAATCACTTGCAAAAAATTCATTATATGGGTTTTGTCTATGCGTATTAAGTGCGTACAAAATAAAGTAGACTGCATATCTGCAGAAATGAGTTGTTTAATTCCTTAGTTATTGGTATGATTTTCAATGAGGACATACTTCACAAATTTCTCAGGCTATTCAAGTTCTGACAAAATGGTCTGCCTCCTTACAACTTCTAACTTCTGTTCATGAATTCATGTTTATGAATTTTTTTTGTTTGTTTTTTTCTTGATGCAGCAACAATGGAGACAAGAATATTAATGAAACGAGAAAGTACCTCTGTGAACTTAAAAAAATTATCGGGAAAACTCAGCCAAATAGAGCATTTAATATTATTTAGTCAGTTAAAAAACACAAATTAGCAAATAATTGATGGGCAGGTTTAAGAGGATATTTCGGTGCCTAAATGCCAGAATAAGAAAATAGCATCTGGTTCAAGACGGGCACCTGTTTGCTGTTTGCATATGAACTTTCTAAGCTTCCAGTGTGACTAGGGAAGATCTACCCTATGTCCAGGCTTAGGAGCAAAGCCTTCATCATTCATGTAAAATCATGAATTAACACAAGTATGTTCCTGTATCTGCTGTCAGGGAGCAGCAAGAACAGGGCAGGTCTGCGAGGGGGACGAGCCAAGGGGACCCTGTGCCCTCACCGAGGGGTGCAAACACGGGAGCAGAGCCAGGATCTGGTATCGGGGTCTGTCGACAGCCCCACACGCAGCAAGTGATGAGCCAGGGCCAGGGGCCATCACRGGAGTCCCGTCAGCAGCAAAATCTGAAGGGACCAGAGACAGGRCTGGAGACAGGCTACAGCAGGGGTCCAAAGTCCATCCATGTGAGAGGGCTAGGGACATCTGCCCACAGCATTGCTGGGGCAGGGACTGATGGCCCCAGACTGAGGTGAAATGGGGCTCCTGGGCCGTGGGCAGGGCACGGGGCAGGGGGGAAGCCCCAGGGAAGGCAAGCAGGGACATTAAGGCCTCTGGGTGCCCTCAGGGCCCAGACATTTGTCTACAAAAAAAAACCCCAATGCACCACTAACAGTCTGATGGTTGTGTTCGTTAAATGCACATTAAGAGGCAAATGCCATGTTGCCTTTTCATCACAACATGTAAATCAAGTTTCTTAACAGAATTCCCATAAAACTAGCAAACGTCAGGTATCAGGCTTTGTCCTTGCTTGTTCTTCTATCAACATAGGGTTTACTAGTATCTGGTACCTAATCTTTGTCTTTTAAATGCAAATTATAATGCCAAGTTTTTAAGAGAAGTTGAAAAACGTGATGTTAGTACCAGCAGGCTTTTTTAAGCACTCAGGGTTTTGTAAAAGGGGGTCCTTTAATGAGCCCTTCTGGCATCTTTGTTTATGTACATAGATTAGATGGATTTAAGAATTTGCTTGAGTAGAATCAGTGAGAGGTCATGAGTTAATTCTGCTAATCTTGCTTCAAAAAAAGCCCAAATAACACAAGGAGGCTATTGTTTGTAAAACTAGAAGCGTAAGTTACCATCTTGGCTGTTCAAGCCCAAACATATATGCGTCAGAGATTTTAAATAGTGCTGATAGCTTTGTCTGATGATATTTTCCTCAAGAATTGACAGGGTAAGTAGACAAATTCTAAACCTTCTTTCAAGATTATAGTAATGTTACAAAAATAAATTTCTTTGCTTGAAATTTTTTTGCACTTCTGGAGAAGTAAATATATACAGAGTATCGTGTTAAGACTGAAAAAATCGTACAAGGACCAACAAATTAGGCAGTACAGCAGATTATCTAGGGTTTAATTGGGAAAAATGTTGCCACTGTTTTCCTTGCACTTGATAGTGATGAGAAATCCCTGGCATTACTGTCATTGCTTAAATCTCTGTACCTTTGACAGTGGTGATCTTTCAGCTTATGCATTTCCATTTCTTATATCCAAAACCATTTTTCTTTTTCTTGTACCTGAAAACAAAGGTTGGAGATTATTGGTGCACTTCTACTACCATAGAAGTTAAAATGTTACTGATAATGAACAAACTCTGAGAACTAGTTGAGATCATGAATGACTTTTCTTTTGTGATGATACAGTTCCAATAATATGTATTTTAACACCTATTTTTTTCCCCTAAATGTATAGACTTCACAGAGGAAATTGTTTCTTCAGCTCAGAAGTGCTCCAATGTCAAACTAGTAACTAAAGAAACCTTAACGTATACATGCCCAAGCCATACATTTTTCTTGTGGATCTGCCTTGATTTTTCAATTTTGCATGCTGCTTTCTTTCACTGCTGCATTTCCAGCCTGTAAGAACAATGATACTGAAATCTTCTCGTTTCTGGGAACATATTTATTTATTTCTGAACTTACTAATTGGAGCAGCAATTCTTCCACATGGTAATGCAGTGTGGTCACATCAGCAGGACTCTGCAGTTTGCTATTCTCAGATGGTGTTCTGTGTTTGAATTAATATAAGGATCATTCTGAAGGGTTTATGTGCTCAGTTTCAAGGTAATGATACATTACAGCAAAGAAACAATACTTCAGTCTAAGACATGGCATGTTCCTGAATCAGATAATGTGGTAGCTGGCTAATTTTGTGTGAATACATCTGCTTTGATTTATTGTCATTAAAATAAAGAAAAGAAAGAAAACACAATACATACTGCTTACTTAGGGTTAAGTCCTCTGTTATGTTATATGTGCTCTTCAAGTTAGTAAGCTAGAAGTCTGTTGCATGGTAATTGTACATGTTTAACATGGCTATGACTGTATTATTTCTAAACACTTAAAACTTTCAATAAGTAGAGAATTATACTCTTCCAGTATATGGAAAAATACTATACATATTGATGCCTTTGATTTAGAAATACCCATTAATGAAAACTTAGTGTAGTATGAATGACTATCGGTCTTTTCAGAGAAATGAAAGAATACCAATCCTAATAATTACAGTTAGCAAGACTAGTTTCTTCTCTAGTGATATGAAGGTTTACAGTGTAGTGACCTATAAAACTGGCTCCCATCCAAACCTCCTGTTTTACAGTTGCTACTGGACTGTTTGCCTAGCAACATACTTGATGGACCCATAGGGAATTTAGACTTACAGCTAAATGAGTGTAGAATGCTGAAGAGGAAGACCAACAGTTCAGGTAGAGGAAAATGAAGAGAAGAAAGCATCTTCTCTGACAGAATTGTGAAACGGCATGGGTTTTGCACAGAAACAGCTCCTTCCTACTGTTTCTTTCACTTGCTTTCTAGATATTTTTTAAAAAGTTCTTACTATAAGGGTAAGGAGGTAAACTTCTGTTATTTTATTATCTTAAAGTCTAAATGTTTTTTCTTTTTATCACCCCCCCCCCCATAGGTTTTTGTTTAACGAAGTTGTCTTGGATGAAAAGAGTGTTTGAAAGTAAAATGAGTGAGACAAAAAAAAATGCCTGGCAGAAATAAGCAAGGGAATTTCTGCTGATAATGGATGTCCTTGATTCTGTTTGTCAGTCTTTCAAGAGAACTGCTCTCTAATAAAGGTTTTCTATGAGCTTGCCCACTAAATTAACAGAGGAAAAATGCCTTTCAACATTTTATGTGGTGTCTTAAGTGATGCCTTAGATATAAATGAAAACACAAATCAATTCTTTGTATATGGCGAAGTAATACTTTTAAGACTGTTGAAATCTAAATTAAGTTTTGGTTAGTCTTTTTTGTAAATTTCCCTCCTAGATACAAATCTCAATTTGTTTTCTTCAAAAGATATGTCGTCTTATTTTTTAAAATTTATTCAATGAGAGGTTTTGCTGAGTTTCAAGTAACAGATAGTGGCAGGCATCGTTTGGAGATCATTTGCGTTAGTTTTTTATTCATAACATATGCATCAATCAGTTAAACTAAAAATGCAACCCCTTTTTTTATTGTGGCCTTTCGACTCTGCATTATAACATTGAAACAGAAGGTTCTCCATATTTTAATTTTTTAATTAAAAAAATTAAACTGTTTGAACTATATGCTCTAGGTCAACAGTAAGTTGAGCTCAGGGACTGAAGTTGTGTGATTTGTAGGAGGTTAGACTAGATTATGTCAGTAACTTAATGTCACTTTGAAAATCTATTAGTACTGTTTTAAGATGATCACCAAACTCATTCCATGCACAAACAGCTCAGGACTATAAGGCAATATTATCTTATATGCAGTGCTGCAAAAACATGTCCATACTACTTCAAAGTTCTGCTTGGGTCTGAAAATGGGCTGCTTTCATTTGGCATGGAGTCAAAAAGCAAAATGTCTGTCCCTCGTGTATCCTACAGCATCCTCACTGCAGGTTGTGTTCGCTGCCCTCTTCAAAGCCTAGATTTCCTTCTGAGGAAGCCGGAACAAATAATTTGGGAACCTCAGCAGATTATCCAGATTAGGTTATAGATTATCCAGGTTATTTGTTTTTTCCCCATGGATGATTGAGAACTGACTATGCTTGAGAAGGTCTTGTCTCTTAAGAGTTATTCCCAACACTTTTGGATCCTGGGCATTATAAATGTGGAAGTTATGCCTTAGATTTAGCTTGCTTTATTTTCCCCCTGAACATTTCMTTCTTTGTTACTACTGGCTTGTTTTCACTCATGAAGCGGAAGTGGAGCACATAAACATTATGTTGGCTTTAGTGTTTTAATTTTTAATTACTGCTAATTAACTAATAATTTAATTTTTAATTACTGCTATCTGAGAAGGGTTACCTAATTCAGTAACAAAAATACCCCTACTGGAGCTGAATCTATTTAGCTAAAATGGCTTTTTGGAGAGAAAACTTTCCCTGAGATATTGTGAAATTTGTTATAAAAATAGCCACATTGCTATTTGGTTTTCACCACTTGATGACCTAAATAAATAAATCCACAGCTGTTTTTTTAAAGCTAGACAATGCTCTGTAATATTTTTACATTCTCAGCATCACAGAGAAGAATTCTTTTTTGCTTTCTATAAAAATTGGCAACTAGCAACACACTTTGGAAAAATGTAAGCTGAATTCTGAATTTTCTGGTACTTTCAAACAGAAGGAGGGTCTTTTTCCCATGCACAGAAAAGTAAATTAGCGTGACTAACAGTTTAGTGTATCTACAATCATTTCCTCCAGAATAATATATATAAAAAAGGCAAGTTGTGCGGTATGATACAGGAAAGTCCTATGACTGATGGTCCAAGGTAGCCTGAAGAATTTAAAAATGAGAATAAAGGATTCAAAGAAGATGTGATACAATAAATTAATAAATTTTTCAGAGTTTGTCTAGGGAAGGCCATGAGCAGCCTAATCAAACTATGAAGTTAGCAATGATTTGAGCGGGATGATCTCCACAGGTCCCTACCAATCAAAATTATTCCATGATTCATTTTCAGTAAATTTAGATCAAAAGAACAAATTCATATTTCTTTCCACTGAAGCAACATCCATTTTAGTGATTGAATTAAAATATTTATATTGGGGTTAATTTAATTATATATAAGCCCATAATGAAAAAGGTGATTCAAGAAAAGTTTGCAGGAAATTAAGCTAGAAAATGTCTATTACAGTTGAGGTTTAATAGCACCTAGAAAGGATTTTTTTTCATATTTTGGCTTAATCAAAATGTGACAGCCRTAAACTGGGGTCACCTTTTGCTTCTGTAATTGGTTAGGCTGCTTAGTAATAACTTACATTATGGAAGCAAGTAGATTGTTTTCTCGCAAGAAATTCACACGTGATTTATTTCCTTCATCAGATGCTTTTTCTCATTTAGCTGTTCTATACAATGAAAGAGATGTATACGTCATCTGCAGTTCAAAAATTTATTGCTCTAATCATGACAGTGGTATATGACATACTGCATCTTATTTTGTATTATAAATTGCTGTGCAGAGTAGTGACAGAATAGAACAATAGTGATGGCTTTAGTTTATGATCAGAGTACTAATTCCACGTTACTTACTGTTGCAGAATAGTTTCTGTCATAATTCCTTGTTTCTTCATCAAAAACTTTTCTTCTTTTGATACTCTAAATCCCTTTTCTTCCTTGTTTAAAAAAAAAAAAAAAGGTTCTTTGAATAACTATAGTTGTAGCTGGAGCAGATTTGGCCTTTTGCTGGATGCAGCTAACAGGCCAGCACAAATTGTCTGAATAAACACATCTCAAATAATAAAACATTATGAAATTTTGAAGATTACGCGATTACTACAAATTAAGAAAAATGGAATAATGCAGATTTTAAACTTCTAGAAGAGACAGAGTAGATCTGAATTTTGACATTATTTGAGAAAAATAACAGACTCATCCCTACAGTAAGACTTTCTCAAAACTAAGTGACACCTTAAGTATTCCTGAGTAAATGTGAGAGACTCCATTAAAATTGCCTTATTGCTATTGATTTTGTACAGATGGTACTCAGATACTGTGGTAGTAATTCTAAGATGAGACTGGAGAGATCAGATAAATGAAGGAGTAAGGTTGAGGGGTCTTTTTTTAGTATGGAAATTTAGTAAATTAATATCTTGTTCTAATGTTTGGGCTGTTTAGGAATGGTGCTATTGAAGAGGAGACAAATTTCATATGTAATACCAAATTATTTGAATGAGGTAGTACCATGGCAGACTGAGGAACTCCAGAAAAACAGCCAAGGTGAACAGGCAGTCTAATGGAATGTAAAATTCATTAGTAACAGATGAACAGAAGAAGTAGTAAGCTGAGTTACCCTAAGAGTTCCTAAGTGAATTMATTAAATTTACTATTACCATATAGTCAGGCAGAACGATGAATACAGGGAGAGATTTTCTTGAGAGGGATTAAAAACGGCAACTATTTCATTTGGTCAGTAGATGAATAAAAATGTTCTCTGGAGAAGTGTAAAAAATAATGATTGGTGCAAGGAAGGTAATTGAATTGTGCTGGTTGCTGCTTCTGGAAACACAAGAGCAAAGATACCTTTAAGAAATTCAAAAGCCACAGAATTATAAACACCATAGGGATTAAATTTGTCTTTCTTTTCATAGTGTGTATACTTAACTTCTGGAACACAGGACATCACTGATACTGAGGAGAATTACTCAGATATAAAATACTGTCTTTATTTGCTTATTCTTCCTGCCTTCTTTTCCAGGACAAATTGCATCAAGTGCGGCTATACTGGCAACTGTAAAGTAAGGGGCCTTTAACAGACATGTTATGCCTGTGTAGCTCCCTTGTCAAATTGAAGCTGCATCTGAGTCTACGTGTACTTAAACATACATAGAGAGAATTAATAAAAATACATTTGATATGGCATAAATGCCAGTCATCAGAGGAAAGCAAGAATAAATTAAATGTATACTAGGTGGTAAATGTGGGGGTGTTTTCTCAGCACATCTGCTGTGTAATGCATGTGCTATTTATTAATATAAAGTCCTTAGCAAGTGTTTGAATGACTTTTTTTAACAAAGTGATTTAAAATAAAAGATAAACTCTGATTAGCAGGAAATTACCATTAATTTTCATTGTTATACAAAAGGTAGTAATCTGGTTTCATGATAGTAGTGTCTGTATAGTGATTCTGCAATAAAGTAGTCATTTTGTGAATATAAATAAATGAAACACATGCTAAAGATGCAGAAGGATAATTGAGACCCATCCCCTGGAAAAAACAAATATTATCATCTTTTTGTGTCATCTTGCTAATAACAGACACTGGGTTTTTTGCAATACTGTTCTCCTAAGCCTCCGTTGTGTTATGCAGCCATTGCATGTCACTGTATCAGAACAACAGAGAAAAGATTTAGGGAGATTTATAAAACTCTGCTGGGTTTGAACCTCACTCTCTCCAAAATAAGATCTGCCTCTGGCTTAAGTTAATTTTAATTCTAAGCCTGCAGAAAGTTTCATGAAATTGCTTCTTTTGTGGATTTCATTTTTTAACATGTCTGTGTTGTTTAGCTTGCATATTGATAGCTAAACTGATACCACTGAATTCATACCTTTCTGGAGTTAAATTTCAGTGAAATAGTTTCCAAAGGCTAGTTCAATTTTTGTAGCATCCTTTTAGGTGCTGTAGAAGGTAAGGCGTTTTTGGAGCATTCCATTTTAGACTAGTAATTAAGGCAGTTAATTTTATAATTATTGTTGTTAGCCATGTTACTAAACTTTTCAAACTCTCTAATCTAGAAAAAAATCTCCATTCTCTAATGCAATTACAGTTAATTAATTTCTAATATGGACATTTTTTTCTTTCCTGCTTTTTGTCCTTTGCTTATAGAGAAGTTTTATGTCATGCTATGATATTGATATCTAGGAAAAAAATAGGTGTTTTGTGGTAGCTTAACTGACTGTAAATATTATCGCTTCAATGTTAATGTTGAATCTAGCAATACATGTGGAATAAATAATTACATATTGCCCAGAATGCTTTTCCAAGTTGCATATAGTTCATAAGAAGCTTTTCTAAAGTAAATCAGGGTTTTTTGGTGTGTGTGAAATAGAGCATTTCCTGATTTTTAGGAATGAGAAATTTATTTAGTAAGTTCTTCCGTTGATAACAGTGCATGTGCATTTATGAACTCAGAATCTTTTGAACGCTTGAATGTCTCATATTGAATATAGTGGTGCTTGATTTCTACTCTGAACAGAAGTTGATAGAGCAAATAATGCAACCACCACAACACTCTGGGTCTGAGTTTATGGGCACTTACATGCCTAAGTGTGTGCTAAATTTTATTCTAGTATCTAGTCTTAAAGTCAATGATTGCAAGATTAGAAAATTGCGAACATGTCCTTATATGAATTAACAATATAAAGGTAATCTAAGTGCTGATTTTTGTTGGTTTTGTTGTTTTTAAGGTGGGAATCAACCTTGTAATTTCTGCCATTTGTAGTAGTTGCTGGTTATTATAAGTAACAATAATGTATGCTACAGGACATATGCATATATAATTTTTTATATGTAATAAGTAGGCTGGAGATTATGAATGACTCCTTCTACTATGAAATTACTGAGAATCCTTTTTAAATAAAATGAAGAAAGCAAAGGTGTATGAGCTAACTAGTGGCTCATAAAAATTGTTTGGGAGAATTGTTCAGTGTAACATCTTGAGACAATTATTCTAGTACACAAAATTTGAATAAGCAGTAGAAAATATGAATCTTTCTCTCCTTTTTCTAACTAGATACAGTATAATGTGTTGCGCACAAGGGAAAAATATCCATGTACTTTATAAAGCAGTAATTCATGCTGAGTGGATATGAGCAGTCATTCAGAGAACAATTGATTTTACAGTATTGTAGACTGGGTTGGAAACTTGTGCATTCATTGCACTATACACTATTAAAATTTATATATAAAGTTCACATTAAAGTGGCTGTTTTACTAGGAAAATATTTTAAAAGTGAAACTTGACCATCTTAACTGCAGAAGAGGATTTTTTTACCAGTATCTCCAAATCAATTCAACTGTGAAATCTCTATAAAGGTGAAGTAAATGGAGTAAAATATTAGAAATTACTAAATATTTTGCCTTACTGTGTTTAAATAAATTGTTAAGAACTATGAAAAGTCTTTAAGAGCTTTGATATTTCCTAGAGTAATGTGAAGCGTTTAGTCACTACTTTTTATAGATATTATTTTGGCTATAATATCAAAGCCTCAAGCTTTCACAGTATTTAAAAAAAAAAAAAAAATCACAGAATCATAGAATAGTTTGGGTTGGAAGGGACCTTTAAAGGTCATCTAGTCCAACCCCCCTGCCATGGGCAGGGGCATCTCCAACTAGATCAGGTTGCTCAGAGCCCTGTCCAACCTGACCTTGAATGTTGCCAGGGATGGGGCATCTACCACTTCTCTGGGCAACCTATTCCAGTGTTTCACCATCCTCAGCATAAAAAATTTCTTCCTTATATCTAGTCTAAATCTACCCTCTTTTAGTTTAAAACCATTCCCCCTTGTCCTATCACTACAGGCCCTGGTAAAAAGTTTGCCGCCATCTTTTTTATAAGCCCCCTTTAAGTACTGATAGGCTGCAATAAGGTCTACCCGAAGCCTTCTCTTCTCCAGGCTGAACAACCCCAACTCTCTCAGCCTTTCTTCATAGGAGAGGTGTTCCATCCCCCTGAACATTTTCGTGGCCCTCTTCTGGACCCGCTCCAACAGGTCCATGTCTTTCTTGTGCTGAGGGCTCCAGAGCTGGACGCAGTACTCCAGGTGGGGTCTCACCAGAGCAGAGTAGAGGGGCAGAGTCACCTCCCTCAACCTGCTGGCCACGCTTCTTTTGATGCAGCCCAGGATACGGCTGGCCTTCTGGGCTGGGAGCGCACATTGCTGGCTCGTGTCCAGCTTTTCATCCACCAGTACCCCCAAGTGCTCCTCCGCAGGGCTGCTCTCAAAAGAAGAAATGGTGGCTTGTTTGCAATTGAGATGAATGTAAAATTTAAATCAAGGAAAGGCATCAAGGTAATGATGCAGTTAAATGCATGATTAGTATGAAATTACACTAAATAAGTTGCATTTGCTGGTCTGACTAGCATGGAGCAGGAAGAACCTGAAGCTGCAAAGAGAATGGAGATTTCCTTGTCACTTACCTATCTGATACTTTAGTATGGAATTAAAAAGTAGATTCTATGGAGGACACTACACAAGTAGAAAATTTTGAACAAACATGGACTTAAATATTACAAGTTCTTCCATCATTAGCAACTTGACAAAACAAAGGAATTATTGCTGCTGTAGCATGATTGACTTGTTAGTTTGAGGAACAAGGATTAATGGAGACCTATATGACTCAAGACTTCAAGAAACAGATGCTCTAAATACAACTTAAGTCCCTGCATCTAGTATTTTCCATTGAGTTTCTGAGGGAGGCTAAGAAAATATCAGGGACGGGGATAAAGGTAGAGCTTAGACTGTCTGTAACTGGGTTAAAATTTGGCAAGTGCTTAGGAGAGAATGTCGAGATTGCAGGCATCAGCTGTAACACAGAAGTAAGAGCTAGTAGTCAAAAAACCTATTACAAAACTGGCTTTTTGTGAGAGAAGGATACCAAACTCAAATCGTTGTAATTAATTATTGTTTTAAATGAAAGGGCACAATAATATCAGAAGGTAAAATGAAGGCAGTTGCTTTTTTTTGAATGTTCTCTCACCAAAGGTAGCATGATTAATTAAGGTGTGGCTCTCCTAAATATGTTCCTCAGGACACAATAAGATTTTGACCCTGGTTGGTGCTGTCAATTTGAATGGTTAGTTATTAGGATCTCAAAGGTAGAAGCAAACGTTGTTCGCTTTAGTAACAAGCAGTTCTTTTGCCTGTGGACAAAAAGCAAATTATTTCAGTGGTGTAGTGTGTTTGAAGTCTTAGAGAAAACTAGTCAAAGTGTTTGTCAGCATACGTCAGAACCAATAAGCCTACCCCTGATCAATTCTTATTGCCTGTGGTGGTGATGTTGCAGTGAGAGTTTATTTTGTGCTGTAAAGGAGAAAGAAAATGTGAAAATAGTTTGGGAAAGTTTTGTAATGAAATATTTTTAATCTAGAAGGTATTTTTTAAACTAGAAAAGCACACTTTTTAATATATATAGTGATTGTGAGATTAAACCAGTCATCACCTCAGATATTATTACTTACGATATATACTTTTATTGATAGGGTAACCTTAGAAATTGTGTTAGAGAAACTGGATCCTATGAACATCAGGATGCAGGGAGGTTTTTTTTTTTGTAGTCTGCTAGAGCCAACATTGGTGCATTGTAAGACCCAGGGTGGGCCTCCTGTCCTGGTGCGATAAATGTGAGGTTGCTGTGGTTCTCTGTCCCAGGGGTCCAGCCAGTGGCGAGGCTAAGCGCACATCCTGCATAGGCATAGGCACAACACTGTGCAGTACGCACACTTGGCTGGCCACACAAATCAATGCAGACAGAAAACAGTTTCTTTACCGGCACCAGCATGAGCACACAAACATGAACAGCATGGATAGCCTGATCTTGTTCCCCCCGTCCAACTGATCAGGATTGGAGTTTGCTATTGCTCACATCCAAACCCATACACAACACGTGGGTTTTAGACATTCAATTGTTCCACCCAGAACTGTGCCCCAGGTCCCAGTTTCCTACAGTTACTGGCACCCAGAGCTATGGGCCCCCCAGACCTGCAGTCCCTCTTGAGTGATTGGCACTGAGAAATCTCATCCAGCAGAGGTTCAGCCTGATGTTCTCTAGCAGATCATGCACATACACACACAGACTGGAAAGCATACTTACACAGAAAATAKTTAGGACTGGAGTTTAATGAGATAGGACAGACTGTGGTGATCAGGTACAGCACTTGGCCAGATAAATGTACTGACCAGCCACTGGCTTACATGTGAGTGGCCCCTTTTTTCCTTATGTTTTCCTTACTTAGAATCATAGAATGGTTTGGGTGAGAAGATCATGTAGTCCAACCCCCCTGCCATGGGCAGGGACATCTTCCACTAGATCAGGTTGCTCAAAGCCCTGTCCAACCTGACCTTGAACACTTCCAGTGATGGGGAATCCAGAACTCATCTGGGCAACCTGTTCCAGTGTCTCATCACCCTCATCGTAATGAATTTCTTCCTTATATCTAATCTAAAGCTACCCTCTTTTAGTTTAAAACCATTACCCCTTGTCCTATCACTACAGGCCCTGCTAAAAAGTTTATCTCCATCTTTCTTATAAGCCCCCTTTATATATTGAAAGGCTGCAATAAGGTCTCCCCAGAGCCTGCTCTTCTCCAGGCTGAACAACCCCAACTCTCTCAGCCTTTCTTCATAGGAGAGGTGTTCCATCCCCCTGATCATTTTCGTGGCCCTCTTCTGGACCCGCTCCAATAGGTCCATGTCTTTCTTGTGCTGAGGGCTCCAGAGCTGGATGCAGTACTCCAGGTGGGGTGTCACCAGAGCAGAGTAGAGGGGCAGAATCACCTCCCTTGACCTGCTCGCCATGCTTCTTTTTGTGCAGCCCAGGATAAGATTGGCTTTCTGGGCTGCGAGCATACGTTGCCGGTTCATGTCCAATTTTTCAGCCACCAAATCCTACCAAACCCACCTTGATTCTTTCCTCCTGCCTTTCCTCCTTCTGCTTAAAAATCCCGTAATAAATTTTACACAATCCCCAAATTCTTTTTTCCTCTCTGTCCCAGAATGAATCTTAACACCTCTTTAGGTAATAATCTCCTTTAGATTGTAAAGTGTTTGGGGAGACAGTTTCTTTCCTTGAGTCACCTTGGTGGGTTTCAGACTAGGAACAACAGTCTAATCATTCTGTAATGGTCTCAGGAGTCTTGATTTAGTGCACTTTGTTTTCACAGATTAGTTTATTAGGGTTCCTCCACCTATCCCTATTAGGATGTTGGCTACATTAGAATTCTAACATAAGTTTTACCAAATATTTGAGAAWGTTGACTCTTTAGTTAAAAGGAAAAATGTTTTGACCCCTCTGCGTTTACTAAAAAATAAAAGCCTCTGTAATTGCATCTGGCTGCAAAAAAATCACGTATCTCCTTAGCATGTTGTTAAAACGTCATTAGAACTCATTGGCACATCAGGAGGATGCTTTGAATGCTAAACACTTGCATAGATTAAAAAACTGCTCATATGAATTCATGAGAGAAGAGTCCATGAAAGGCTGTTAAACATGAAGGTACATGAAAGCTCTCCTGGGTAAGGAAGTCCCTGAGGTCTGGAAATTTGAGGAGATGGTAGGGTGTATTACGGGAAAGTGTCATGGAAAGTCACCCTGGTCCTGTGCTCTTCACTAGGCATCTTCTGTTGAATGCTGTCAGAGACAGGATAGGAAGGCTTGTGATTTGAATGTAATTATCATTGTATTCCTATATATATACTTGATTGTTAATTGATTGCTTAATAATCAGAACTTAATATATCTGTAGCTTAGCTTACCAGAAAATTTATTTTCTAATGTGTTCCTTATTCCCACTGGCCAATGGTATTATCTCATATCCATTTATAAGCTCTACTTATTATCAGCTTTCTCCTTTGTGACTGAATGTCTTGATTTCTGCTGCATTTTCCATGTATATTTTCGGCAATTTTCCTGAAGGAATAGGTGGATTCTATCTCCATTTTTTGTTCTTGTTTGTATCCTTTTTTTTTTTCTCTCTTTCCACTTGTCCATTTTACTGTTATTAATTACCACATTTCCAGTGGACTATCTAAAGCTCTGAGCAAGGTATTGTTTGGGTTGAATTTTTCCTCTGGACCACTTTGGAAATAGTTTTATGTTGTAAAGTAGTCTGTGCTTTTCCAAGTTCTTAAATTTCTTGGCACTGTCATCATAGTGGTGAAACTGCATGTTTAGGTATACAGTCTGGGACATTACCTTACTCATAAGAGAATTATCCTTGATCAAACTGAAATTTCAGGTTTGAAGACAGAGTGAAATGTTAAGAAGGAAGGACTGAAGGTATAGAACAAAACCGTGCCCCAAAGAAATGGAATTTCAAAATAATTAGTAGTACAAGAGGAAGGATTTTCTGGATCATCAAAGTTTCATACTTTTTTTGGAATGAGGAAGGTAATTTGAATCTTTTTCTCGTGTTGATGGATTTATTCTAAATTTTTTATATTCCAGAAAAATGGATGCTAGTTATAGCTAGTTACTCATGTCTGCATTGGAAAAAAAGTAGGAAACATTCTTATATTCAGTTTCACAGTCTGTTGCTCTACATTTATGCAAAATCATGCCATTTACATATATATAAGGAGCATCATAATGAAAATGGTAGAATATGAGAAAAGGCATGTAAGAAATTCCTAAGAATTTAATCCAAAAAAGTAGACTAAGTATATTTGAAATAAAGTATGGCCACATATTGAAACCATACGGAAATAGCTGTCTGCATTATGAATACAGTTTTAAAATTTAGACATTTAAAAGGCCTAACAACCTACCCAAACTATAGCATCTCTGCAAGAAGAACTCTGAATCATTTAAAAAGGAATAAGAGGATGTTCCTGATCAAAACTTTGGAGTCATTTCAGCTAAAATATTTCTGCTTCTCTGAGCAGGTTACATCACATGTATAATCTCTGGGGATATAGTTCCTCTGCAGAATTATTCAGGTTGGAAGATAAGTCATCTAATTCAACCTCCTGCTCAAAACAGGGTCAACTATGAATCAGATCATGTTGCTTATGATTTTGTCCAGTGGGTCTTGAAAACCTCCAAGAATGGAAATTTCATAACATGTCTGTGTGACTTGTTCCCAAGATTATTTTCCTTATAATTAATTATTTTTCCTATATCTCGTTAAAGCCCCTCCCCCCAATTTCAATTTATGGTTGTTGTCGCTCATTTTTGTGCTGTGCACCTCAGTAACGTGTCTGGCTCTGTCTTCTTAGTGGCCACCTCTTAGATACTGGAAGGCTGCTACTTATTGCTCCCAATCCTTCTTTTTTCCAGGCTGAACACGCCCAGCTGCCTCAGACTTTCTTCTTAGGGCAAGTGCTCCAGCCCCTGACAGCTTGGGAGCCTCCTGCTAAGCTCGCTCCAGTTGATCAGTGTCTTGTATGGGGGGGCAGGTGGGGATCCAAAATTAGACACAGTATTACAGAGGTGGTCTAACAGGTGCTGAGTAAAGAGGATTAATTGTTTTCCTCAATCTACTGGCTACTCTCATGTTAATACAGCCCAGTATACTGTTAGCCAACTGTCCTAGGACCCCCAGGTCTTTTTCAGCAGAGCTGCTTCCCACTGAGGCACTCCCAGGTTTGTACTCATTCAGGGGTTAGTCCATCCTAGGTGCAGGACTTTACATGCCTCCTTGCTAAATTTCATGACAGCCTGTTGGCCTAATTCTCCAACCTTTCTAGATCCCTCTAAATGGCAGCCCTGTCCTCAAATACATTGACTGCATACTCCAGATTAGTGTTGTCAGACTGATAAGGATTTTGTCTCCTCCTCCAGGTCATTGATAAAGATGCTAAGCAGGTTAAATCCCAGAATAGACCCCTGAGGAACACCACTTGTGACTGGTCTCTAAACAGTACTAATCATTAACCACTACCCTTTGAGCGTGGAGTGTTGTTGTCAAAACTACCATGGCTAGTACTGTGTATTTTAGCACCTTTGTGTATACAATCTAGGTATATGAATGTGGGGTCTTTCCCAGATAATTGGGGCTGGTGGGAGTGATATTAAGCTAATGTGCCTTTCTGTCAGACTAATAATGTTCAAATGTGCTTGGATCCAAGCTAGTAAAAGCCTTGAAGTGCTGCACAGCACTTTATGGACTTGCTAATTCAGACCTCTCCAAATTGCATCTGAGAGGCATCTTTAAGTGTAGGTACATCCTCAGAGACTCAACAGATCAGCTCTGTTTTTACATACAGACACCTAGTTGGCTTATTCAGTCTCTCTTCCAAGTTTTCACTGAGTTTTCAGTTAGTTTACTAACAGTTTTAAAATAGGTTTAAAAAAAAAAATCCCTTTTTAAAAGAAGTTTCTGTTACTGTATTCTGTCTGCCTCTTTTGCATCAGTAAGTATTTTCATATGTAACTTAAAATATTAACTTAACTTGTATAACTTAATATTAAACGGAATCATTCTTGTCTTCCATCTTTCCTCTTCTTAATTTTATTGGTTTTGTTTTCTTAGTTCTCCCCTCTACTCCTGCTCTTCCCTTTTCTTTTTCTTCAAGCTTTTAGTCTGTGTGACAATGATGGGCTTTTTTAGTGGAATACACTTGCTTTGGATATGATTTAGAACAAACTTGAATACATTCCAGTGTCTTTTGTTATTGCCTTTAAATGGATTTTTTTAGTTAATCCTTTAGAATTAATTATTTTTAAAGAATTTTGAGGCTTCTTAAAAGCAACAATAAAAATTGCTGTGGCTCTGGTAATGTTTAGAAAAATCACAAACTTTAATTGGTTATTAGTGGCATTATAACTGATACTGTTAAGCAGCTCCTGGACCTTGAGCTCTGTCTTTAATTAGAGGCAGCAGTGTCTCCTTCCCTCTGAGATTTCTTTATGATAGTATTTGGCTTAATAACACAGGGTTATCAGTTTCAATTGTCTTCTGGATGAAACCTCCCAAATGACACTACCTGTTGTATCTGCCTTCCCCATTTTAGCCGGAATTTCCAAGCATGCTCTTCTTCATTGCTTAAGCATTTACTTCTTTTCACTTTCTAATAAATATTTTTGTACTCCTTGTTTTACAATTAGTATTGTAACTTTTTCCTTGACACTTGGTGAATTATGACTCATAAGGTACAGAAATTATAATTTGTCTCCCAAGCATGATTGTTTCCTGTTGATTTCAGAATACTCATAAGGTCAGACTTCTTACAGCTTTTTTCTGTACTAAATATTTTGGCCAAATCAAAGCACATACTTCTGCTGTCTTGTCCTTCTCCCCCATTCTTGTTAAGTCTTGTCTTCATCTGAAACTTCTGGATATGTGTATTTCATGGTATCTCAAAGCTCACTTGTTTTCCCTGGCTGTTCCTTCATCTCTTTATCATTAATTTTTCTCAGTTTTTGATAATACTGTCACTTCCTCTTTTAAAAATTTGCTTCCAACTACTGACTCGTCTCTCGTTACCTTTAATTCTTGTGTTACCAGGGTGGGCTGTTAGACTCAGTGTCTTAACTCGTTCCGCTTCAACAATCTTTCCTATACCTTTCCTCTACCCTACTTTTCTCCTTCACCATCATTAAAACTACTTTTAGCACCTCTTTGTTCATTCAACTTATTTTTTCTCATATTTATTGATTTGATGCTGTTGCGAACTTGATCTTTCAGCAATTTTGTCCTCTTTGGTCGCATTTTTCCAGCTCTCTTCTTTTCTGGTTTGTTCTAAAATATTTCTATCATTCTGTGTTACAATTTGTTTTTTACCATTGACTTATCTACCATTGAGTATCTACAGTTTCTGATTTTTCCTCACTTTTATTTCTATTACTTACATGGTCTGCCCTTGATTTGTTAGCAACATATGATAAGGTTTGTAATCTACCATTTTTTGTTTTAAATATTTTTTTCTTTCCTTAGACTTTCTCTCTGTTTCTGAATATTTATGAGAGAGTTTCCACACTCTTGATTAAAGTAAACCCCTACTCACTGGAAAGTCATCTCATTATACATACAGTTTGGCATATGTAATGTAAGGGTTCAAGCAAGAAGAATTTAGATTATTTTATACACATCCAGTGTGATGGAATATTAATTTTGGGAAGGGAAAAGTAGAGTTCTGTGCCAGAATGTTAAACAAAAGAAAAGATGCTGATAGTGGGAGAATGATGTTGCATGACATACAAAGACAGGGAACTTTAACGGATAATTGAAGCAAAAAGAAATTTTCAAATGAAGGAGACAAAAGGAGGAGGAAGACAAGCTGAAGCCTAAGAAATCCTTTAGGAAGATAATTGATAGTTAGAGATGAATAGCAGGAACAGGCTCTTGCAAACTTTTTAGGTTAGGAGCAGTAAGAATCTGAGGGAAACCTATATTGTTTGTGGTATCTTAAAATAAAGTCATTTAGAATATATTGTATGGCATATTACTTTTGTTTGTAATTAGGTAATATCTGAACATACAGAACATTCCTTTGCTCGTACTTAAAATTTTAGACTGTCCAATATTTCTTTGATGGATATTGAATTATTTAATCCTGAAACAGATGCTCTCCACAAAGTATTCTGTTCTAAGCATTTTAAATAAATAATACTGTTCTTTTCCTGTTTTGTCTTAATTAAAAATATATTTAATGTTTTCAATTAAATGAATGATGTACATTGCTTTTATACTGTCTTTAGTAGAGCCATGCATATGCAAATTTTTGAGGGCTGTGAGTCAGATAGATAGGTTCATGGGGCCAGGCTTTTGATCATCCAGGGGCATGCTTCGTAATGTCCAAAACACCCGGACAGGTCAGAGTCTAGTATCTGTTAAATTCAGTGGAAGTTATGCACCTAAATGCTTTTGCTGTATGAGGAAGTACAGGTGGGCACTTATCTACCTCTTGATGTGGTAGAGAAAAAAACCACAACTCTTTGACAATATATTTTTGTTTCTTTTATTCTAAACTATTTAGTTAACCGATGTTCAGGGCAGCAGGAGGCTTTTCTGTTTGGTGTATGTGCTTTGGTGTAATGTGTTTATTGATATATGCTTATGAATTGTAATATGCTTTTGAAAGCCTGGATGAATAAGAAGATTATTCTCTTCCTGTTTTCTCTTTCTAATAATCCAGACATTACACAGGCTAGAAATAACTTAAAATTACTCTAGCAACAGTAGACATCCTCCATTTTAATCAGCTTTTCTAAGACCAAGGGAGAGAAAGTGAGCTTTAGTTAACATAATGTCGTTTAAGAAGAGTTGACCGTTGAAGCAGGTGGGGGAACAGACTCAGAGTTTTCAGGGTTGCAATGTTCCTCTGGCTACACTTGAAATTTGCACTCAAATCCACAGAACAATTCAGCTTTTTTGTGTTCTTTTTTTTTTTTTTTTTTTWTGTAATTGGGCAGAAATGATAACAAATAGCATAGAGAAGGATACTCTGAAAATACATTTCATAGGAGACCGGGGAAAAGATGAACCATTCATGAAGTAGAATGTAGTTAAAAAGGAGGGCTGCATGCCCACACTGGTGTGATTTAGTGTAAGAGCGAACAGTAGATTAATGCTAAATGAATGGAAGAAGTGAGAGAGGTTGAAGTTCCTGGAAGGAAGAAAAGGAAGGAGTTTTGAATTGGACTCTTAACAGCCTGAAAGGCAACAGGGTGATTTGGACATGATAATGCAAATATACATTTATAAGTGTTGTGACAGTGGACAGTGCTATTCTGGACTTGTCAAACTAAGAGTCTGGAAGTCACAGGGATACGTTTCATCCTAGCTTGAGTACTGCAATCCTCTTACATGGCTGTAGAAGAAATGGAATTGAAGTAGTGGTGTGCATGTGTTATATAATTTAGGTATAGGTAGGCAAACTTGTGCAAGCAGGTATTTTAGGAGAAGAAAGCGTTGTTTCACATTTTGGAATACATTGTGTGGCACATGAAGATTCAATATAGCACTTAGTTTGCTAAAAATGGGCGTGAACTTCTCATAAATACCTGCAGAGCATTTATGAAATAAATTATGTAAGACTTTAACACTTAAGGTTGGTAAACACTTTAATTTTTGTAAAGCACAAAACCAGTAGTAAATTGGTAAAATGCATACGACCGCATTTTAGTGTGTCAAGTCAAAGTAATATAAAATGGATTTATATAACTTAATTTTTCTCAGAAGCTATCACTGTGTTGCTGTTTACACAATAGTCTGACTAACTAGACAAAAATGCAGTTTTTAAATAGCTRCGTAAAGAATGTATTTTTACCTATCCCATTTTCTAGTAAATGTTAAGGTAACATTAAATTAATCTAAGAGAGTATAATTGATAGTAGCAGTTTGATTTAATTTAATCCTTTTATTACCTGATATGTAAAGAAAGACATAGCTGATTACCTGTAGTTTAATGATGGTAGTTACTTTACTATAGTGAGAGTAACTTTAAATGGTTGTTTTTTATTTTGCATAATTATTGGACTCTTTGCACTTAATTTAAAAGTGATAATTCTAACTCTATTTGTAGCCCTTTTATCTTCCATTTAAATGTTAGAATATATAGGAATAGATGATTTTCATCATATGGTTCTATGTCCTATAAAATTCCACCATTATGTCAAAGCATTGTCTTTTATCTGTCTTGAGTAGTCTTCAGACAGTAATCCAATTTCTTTGGTGCTATAATGTATTAAGCTGTATGTTTTTAAGTATAGCTTAAATTCATGCTAGAGACAGAAACAAAAAAACATTATAAATGTTAACAGCACAGAGTGCAATTTCATACAAAAAAATAAGAATTTCTGACAAGATTCTTCCCTCAAATGTTATCCCATCAGCYGTCTCAAGGAATCTGACCTGTGCTCACATGCTAAATGACAAAACTGTAACCCCTTTGACCTGTAAAGTGTAGTATATGAATGCTATAATGCTTTCTTTATAGAATCTAGGTCTGAACTGGAATAAATGTGTATAGATGAAGACTATCATCACTGCTTTTTCAAAATCAGTATTAGATATTTCTCTTTGAGGTTTGTCTGTCTTTGACCAGTGCAAAGCCCGTGTTTATTCTACTTCTGAAAGGAGCACGTTCCTTCTTCTCTGTTGAGGTTCTGAAGCACAGCTGATTAACTATCAGGAAAGCTTTGAGATTTGTTTTTGTGTTTCCTAATTATTCAGTTAGCTTGAAAAGCAGCATTCATTTTCTTCTTAGTTTTGTGTTGTCCATTCTGTTGGACACCTCAGTTCAGGCATGCATCACTCCTTTTTTCGTCTTGCAGAGATAATCTTCCCATTTATTTATCTATCCTTCAAGGTGTAGTGATCCAGATGGTGTAATAGCTAGGCTTAAAAAGATGAACAAGGTAATTCTTTCACTGTTGTGATGTCACTAGAAACCATATTTAGTGAGTTTAATCCTTAAAAAAGAAGATAAATAGGTTCATTTTTGCATCTTGATTTCTTCCTTGACTTCTGTCTTCTATTGATAGAAGAGACTCTTATTGCCCTACTGGCCCTTGTTCTGGCACCTAGCTCTCAGGTCATCTTAAGTGCTGGAGAGTGAAATAAGTACATGCTTCTGTAGGAGTCCAATTCTTATTTGCTTTTTCATTGGCAGCAATAGTCTGAACTGAAGGGATCACCTATGAATACCTTGTTATTAATATGGGACTCTTCATGTTTGCTTCCTTATCTGTGTGAACCTGAGAGCTGTCTATCTGGCTAGCAACAATGTTGTCTGATCAAATCCACACTGTGCAAGTAGTGACAGGCAGTCTCAAGGTGATATATTACGCCAAATGTCATGGAGGGATCCTATCCTTCCATTGGTCCTGGGAAAGAGTGTAAATCTGCATGACATATGGAGATAAAGAGTAAAGTTGGGTTGGGCTGTCAGAAGGAATCAACCTGTATATTTCATGATGATGGCTTGGAAAGTAGTTTTGTCTCATGTGTGGACAATTTGAAGCAGAAAGCAGTATCTAGGACAGGAGCTATAGCCTTCCTTGACCCTTAATTTAGCACTGAGCTATGGAAGACTATCATCTCCTGTATGTACAGCTGTCCTCAGCACTTGTTTTCACTTGAGCTCTAGCCAGGACACACAATGAGAACAGTCCTGTATTCAGAGTAGTGCTTAGAACTCGATAATCTATAGATCTTGGTAGTCTCTTTAATGGATAATTCTTGGAAGGAAGAATATGATTATTTACCATGGCTGTTACATTCTTCTAAGAAGTCATTTTGGTATGGAAGTATTTTTCCATATACTTCCCTTACTTTCCTTTCTCTATTTCAGTAGGGAATTCCTACTAAAGGAAATACTGTTCTATGACTGAGGTGTCTTCTTGGCTGTTTCTTCTCAGTGTCTTGATTTTATGTTTACTGAATGTTTAGATAATCTTTCTCTTGTTTTGATATCCTTCTCTTTTTCTGTTGTAGCTTACTTAGCATTTTCTCTGAGTATCTATTTAGCTTTTTTCTGAGAAGATTGGTTCCAATTATTTCCAATGGTATTAAACTGGAAGCTATTCAAATGACATTTGGTATGTCAACCAACTGACCTACCAAAATAATTGGTTTGGAAGGTCAACCAATATTCTAGAAAGATGCATTTTTTTTTTTCCCTATCTAGCAGTTTATTTCAACATCTTTGTACTGTTGCTCGTGGGACCCAAAGGTGCTCTAAAAAGATCACCTGTATCTATTGCTTCCCCAAAAATTTTACTCAAGATGTCTTTCTGTAAGTTATGTTGTGATGATGTCTCATGATCTTCAGTAGGCAACACCAGTAATTTTTTACTCTGGGTATGTTTCTAGTCATGTTGTTTCTTACCTCTACAAAAACTGCACACAGTTGTTAATCTGTTTCCAAGCACATTTTCTCATCTTTAGCGTGAGGTGAATTGTTAGTCTTGGTTTGTCTCTAGTGGTTTGTGTTCAATGGCTATCTTCTCTATTCCACTTAACTATATCCTTCAAAATGTCTTCTGTACTTTTCATACTGAAGTTTTCATACTTAGYGTACACTTTCTGCTAGATTATTGTTGATCACTGTGTCTCTTCTATTACTGGCCAGCACAAGATTGAGGGAAGAATCTCCATTTCTTTTTTAAATTATCTTGAGGTCACTGCTTAAGGTTACACAAGCAGAATTAATTTTATTAGTGAATTTTGGAAATGGAAATTTCATTTTAGGATGTAAATAAACATTTATTCTGTGATCTTTTATCCAAGTTTTTTAGCTACTATTTGGAGTTATGATTTCACATCATTGTAGATAAAACAGAAATTTAAATGTAAGTTAGCATTTGGCTGTGTTAGCTGATGGAATATTGGAATTGATTTTTGTAAATGTTTTACCAAGAAGTAAATGCTTAATCTTTTTATGAACAGAACACTACTTTTCAGTCTAGTAGCTGATAGAAAGAAGTAAGGTAACAGAATTAAAAAATTGAATTTAAAAGTCTTTTCAGTCTTAGGTTTTGGGTATTGCCTAGCCAGACATTTCAAACACTCATGTTTGCCTTCTCTCTTTCATTAGTAGCATGTTTCAGAATGAGGTTTGCTGTGAAATGCCAAGATAAAGTTAATCTATTTCTGACCTACTATTTTCTGGTTTGAATAATCAGTAAGTACTGCTTTTAATGTATTGGATTCCTGAGAGAAAAGTATTAAATAAATGGAAACACAGGTGTGTAACAATGCTTTTCTCTGTTTCTGAGGAAATTAAATATAGCTCATTGTCAGTTCCTGTCTCCATTAAAGAGAGTAAACATCCCAATTAATAAAAGACAGAAAAAATATAGTCCTATGCCTTGTGTGGAAAAAACAACCTTCCTGTAAATGAAGAGATTATTAAAAAGTATACTATACCGCTATTAGGAAGTTCTTCCTGTACTTTTTCAACAGATTCTACTTTGCTGAAAAAATTGTTAGATTTTTTTGGCATATGTCTGTGAAGTGGTGTAAGTTAAATATACACTAAGCTATAAAAGCTAAAAGGTGGATTTACTACTTCCTAAGGACCCTCAGGTTTATAGAGTAGTATATCTGTGGAAGGAACAGCTATCCATTTTTACACACAGCTACACAAGAATCCCACTGCTCACCTGTAGCTTCTGTGGGGATTTTAACATGAAGAATGTCTTTGGATATGGAGAAATAATGAATCTTTTTAGAGATTTGTTAGGCTAATATCATGGAGATGTTTCTGTGTGGATATTAAAGATGTTATGTTTATATGCATAGTAGGTGGTTCACAGTACTGCCATTCAAAGCATTGCCATGTGTTCTACAAGATACTTCTGTATAGTAGATAAAATAATGCAATACAGATATAATGAAATAAAGGTCTGCAAACAGGCTAACATGTTGCTAATAGAACAGAAGTACTTCGCACACACACAAAAAAGTGTATATAATAAAAGGATCAAACAACCATTCATTGATGAATATGCATATTGAAGTCTAGTTTAAGTGGGTTTAAACAGCCTCACCTCCAACATACTTTTTGCCTTTAACATGTTCTTACAGTAAATAGAATTTGATCAAAAAAATCACTAAACTTACTTTTCTGTTAGAAACATGTAAAATTTGAATTTAAAGGTATTTAAAACCTCAGTAGAATACTGAAGAATTGTAATGCTGTTGACATATAAGTTCATGAATAAATGGATGTTGATATTAACTTGAATGTGCTAGTAAGTATGTCTTTTTCAAGTTTTAATCTAATTCTGCAAGCACTTCTTTCTGCAGATCCTTTGGTAAGAGTGAGAACTCTTTGAAGGGATATCCCTGTTCTCATTATTGCAGTTGTATTCCTCCTTTGTACCCTATCAGTTAAGCACCCCTACCAAATGTCAAATGTTTTATTCTATGAGTCACTAAAAATTCTGTGATCTTGTAACCTATTGTAGAGACACCGTTGACCCTGTTCTTATGGACATTTTCCTAGTATTTCTTACAGTTTCACTTTTGAGTGATAGCAGTGAAGGCATATTTGCACAAATAAACAATATTACTCAATGATGGTTAATTACAGAAGATGTGTCTTGTTGGTATGATGAAAACAAAAGCTCAGTATATTCTTTCAGAGATACTTTCAGAGAAAGAAAGGTATAAAGTTGTAAAATAGCTTCCTCAAGGTCGTGTGAGAGGAGGATTGCAAAGCTACTGCAATTATATTTCTCTTTTTTTGGGATATAAAGGAAATAATTTACATCCTAACAATTAGCAATAGGATAATCTATTTCTTCTTAAAATGTAAGGTATATTTTCATTTTATATGGTACGATTCAAATATTTGTGAGATATATCTAGTTACATTTTAGCTCTCAGAAGTTTAGTATGAAAATTCTTCTATATAAAAATGCATTTTATCTGTCAACAAAAACTTTTAATGAGATATTTAAATAAGGTAAATAAAGCTTGTACTTATTCTGGGGGGGGGGGGGGAAGTCTTCTTATCAGTGCTCCCCATTAGACCTGTATTTGTGTGCTGGTTTATAACATTGTGCAGGGAAGTTTTTGCCTGAAAAAATGACTTTCTCATTTCTAAGCTCTAAGAGTTGTAAGTTCTAAATGTACCTTGATTCCAAAGGTAAACATACAAGATATACCTACAAGTTCTTGCTGACAAGTACAATATCTGCTTGGTGATGGGTCCCATTTTAGCTACATTTTCTCGAGGAACAGCTCCGCTCCAGGAGCTGTCCGTGGCGCTGAAATCTGTCATGCCATCGCCGCGTTTATCTAATAAATGTCAATGTGCCTTTATGTGCGATAGTGATTCATCAGGTTTGTAAACTTCCTTCCTCCCGGGAAATATATCGATCTATGAAGATCCTAAGTTTTGGTAGTTTAAAATTAGTATCAGGTTCTTCTTTCTGCCTTTAACAACTCTGAAAATTACCTCTACATAATTTAAAAATCCTGGGATTTAACTAGAAAAAGGACATCTTTAACATGAAAGCAAGTTATTCATTAGTACCAGGTAAAATGGAATTATTTTTCCATGTTATAACTGTTTGTAGACCAATAATATTTTGAAAGTATGCAGCAAACTATAAATAAGTGCAAAAGTTAATGTCTAAATACAAGAAGTAACTCCTCTTCTTCTACATACAAAAATTCTGTCAGCGATTCCACAGAAGTGTTTACTTCAACCAAGTCTAGAAAGATAAAATTTTAAAAAATCTTAAAGTCTACTAAAGACTTACAAGAAATGTTTGTTACTCCTACTTTTACTTTGTAATTCAAGCTACCTATCCATTCTGTGAATATTTACTTCCTTAAGCACAATATTCAGAGATAACCATTTTTTTTTCATTCTTCCTATTTGTTTCGTATCTATGAACCAAAATAACATAAAAATTTTGCTGTTGCTTTCTATGTCAGGAGGTACTACATCTTTTCATAAGGTATCTTAATGGTCAGATATCTTTTCTCTACTGGGCTTAGGAGTAGTCACTTTTTSCATCCTAACAGAATTGGGTTTAGCTTGTAATCAACACTCTGATCAGCAGCTTCTTGTGCACATTTGCTGCTTATGGGCCCAGTCCTACTCCCGTGAGAACTTTAGCTTCAATATGAGTAGTCAGGTATTCATTGTTYTCTTTCGTTTTGTTTCATTTCATTTCTACTAATGTTTCTGTCAGTCATTTATTGCTTGTTACATTGTGAAAGCTGAGGAGGTTTATAATCTAGTCAGTTGTTGTTATAGCTGAACAGAAGTGTGCAGGTCAAGAAAGAAAACCTTAATATCATTTAAACTGTTCAAGCTATCTGAGTTCCCTGTATGGCCAGCGTAAAGTTTAGACATTACTAATAACTGAACTACCCTTTTGACTGAAGACAAAATATTGGATTTATATTATCTGAGTCTAAACATTGCATTTAGTTTTCAGGCTTCTGGGAAAATACAAAGCAGCTCAAAACTTGACGTTACCAGTAGCTAACAATCTATTTCCCTCTCATTCTTATGTCTCCTTCCCACCCTCCTCCTCTCTTCTTCCTCCCACAATAAGCAATGTGTAAAATATGGTTGTTATTATTATGTGTAAATACTTTATAAAAAATATTTATTGTGTGGTTTATTGCAGTTATACAGCCTAAACCCAGCAAAAATCCTGTATGCTAAGATTGGCATTTCAGCAGGAGAATATGTAAGGAGATATTTTATCAGACATTAGAATGAGTTTGTTTATTGTCAGACAAGAGCTCCCAGAATGTTTTTTTTAGAAACAAACAAGCCAAAAACTATTTTGATTTTAATCAAAAATGTATTTTCCTCATAAAAAAAATTCACATACTCACTGTGTCTACTCTACAGAATTTGTCCATTTCATTACACCATGTGTCAATCCTAGTATATCTGTTCACTGCAAAAACTCGTGGCTAGTGTGTGTAATACAGCACAGGAGGAGGTATTGCTCAGTTCCACTACTTTTATATAATAATAAAAAAAAAAAAAATACAGAAAATGTTCTTGGCTACTTGCACTGTATTCCAGACTTAAAAGTCCCATGAAAGTTCTAGAAAATGAAGTTAATTTTATTTGGTTGGTAGAATACCCTTAGAAGCCAGTTAATTAAAATTCTTCTCTTATGCTGAGTCAGTACATATTCCCATTTGTCAGCAGCAGCAAAGTCCAGACATCTAGTTCCTAAAAGAAATACTTTTTCTTGTTGCCTTTTTATTCAGCACAAATGCAGTCATGTGCTTTTTGTTTCAGAAATTAAGTGATATACTGACATATTTATGACATATTGGTTGGTACACCTATTACAGTTGCTTTTACTTCCATTGCTGTGCTTTTTTCTTTGCCCATGTCCCAAAGACTGATTAGAGGAGGATAAAGCTCATTGAGTGAAAAGGATTGTTTCTTCAGGTAATTCTTTAGATAGCTGTGTCCAACGTCATAGTTCATCTCTCGTGAGCTGCAGCTGTAGAGATATATCACAGAGATGACTCCCAGAAGAGCACCAACGCAGGCAAGGAATCCTATTATGTTGTTGCCTTTCACTGCCACGTCCAGTCCTTTTGTGGTTACATTGACACATTGTTTCTTATTCTGTGAATAGATAGTGGGAATATCTATACAAATTTTGTATTCAGTTGATGGATTTAGAYGTGTAAGATTATATAACTTTATATCAGATGGTATTCGAGCACTCTGTGCAGCCTGCGAGTTTTCAGCTTTCAGAAAGGCTGTCCATCTAACACTGGACTTCAGAATTTTAGAACTTGCTTTCCATGAAATCAAAACAGAATTAGATTTTATATCTTTTATTTTAATATTCAAAGATCCATTGCTGTCCTGAGGGAAAGAGCCGTCCACTTTAATCATGACTGACTTTAGGTCTGCCCCAACTAAATTCGTTGCTATACATGTGTATAAGCCACTTTCTTTTTGTGTTACATCACTTATGTCTAATGTTCCTTCAGAATGAATGTAGTATTTATTAGAAATAGTATTAGGCAAAAGTTTGTGTCCTGATGGTGTTATCCAGTAGATTTCAGGTTCTGGTTCTGCTGTTGCTCTGCAGTGTAAGGAAATATGGCTGCCAGTTTTTAAATCCAGAGTAGATGGAAAGCTTTCAGGAGCTATCAGGGGGAGACAGATTTCCATCATTTCCCGGAAGTGTATCTGTCTCACATTCTGGCCTTGGAATTCGGGAGGGTCTACACAAAACAGAGACTCTGGCTCCATGAAGCGAATGTTCGTTTTATTCATGTTAATCCAGCGGATGACACAATCACATCTAATGGGATTGCTGTGTATGCTAACTTCTTTGAGGTTAGGCAAGGATTCTACTGTACTGCGGTACAGGGCACTCAGCGCATTGCTGTTGAGCATGAGTGATTCCAGCTTGGGAAGTCTGTAGAATGCATTTGGATGAATGTATGATAATCTGGGGTTATTGGTAGCTTCTATTTTTCTTAAATCTGGCAAATTATCAACAGCAAGACTATCTATGGAAATCAGTTCAGGCATGTTATTAATTCCTAACTCTTTTAGGTGCAGCATATTGCTAAAATCTCCTCGTCGTATTCTGTTAATGGGATTCTTATTTAGATCCAGAAATTTAAGATTTGTAGCCTTTTGAAGAGCAATGTGGGGCACTCTAACAAATCTGTTGTCATAAAAGGAGATGCTTTCTAAATTGTCAAGGCCAACCAAAGCATTATCTGGTATTTCAGTGAGATTTATGCCTGCTAAAACTAGGCTGCGCAGATTGATAAGAGGCTTAAAGTTCATGTCTTCGATTCTGATTATTGGGTTTTCTCCAATCATGAGAATTTCAAGATTAGGAGTAGCTTCAAACCACTTCCTGTTGATCATTTGCAGACCATTTGAATTGAGGTGAAGTCTGAGAAGATTATTGAGGCCTATGAAAGCTCCCGGTGCAATCACAGAAAGCAGGTTATGATTAATATAAAGCTCTTGTAAATTGTGGAGTCCAGAGAGACATTCTTCAGGGAGTTCAGTGAGTTTGTTTTCTTCAAGGTACACTGAAAGCAACTGTGGTGTCTTTCTAAGATTAATACTGGTCACTGAGGATAAATTGTTCTGAGATAAATCTAGACCAGTTAAATTCACTGGGAAGTCTACTGAATGTTCAATTTTTGCAATATTATTAGTCTGTAGAAGTAGAACCTGTGTGTCAGCAGGCAGTCTGGCTGGAAAATTAAAAAGGCCTAAATCATTACAGTCCACTGTTGGAGCCTCCATATACACAGACCTGGGGGTGAACCATGGTCTGATCTCACATATACATGACTCTGGGCAGTCTGCTTTTTTTTCTACAGCTTGTACTAGTGCAGTGATAACTAGGCCAAGTAGAAAATTAATTTTGAGTTGCATGTCCTTCATCTTAGCTCAAATGTTCAGAAAAGTAACAGACCCTTTAGTATTCCACAGTTATGGTTTTGGAATTTAGTATGACCTGGTCAATTGATAAAACACACACTTGCATTTGTGAAATGATGATTGCGAAGGACTTTCTTCCTGAGGGTAAGTGATAAATTTGCAACCAACTTGTCCAGTAGTAAGAGGCATTTTGTGGAGATGAAGGTCACTCTGTCCTTGATGACATAAAATTGATAAGCTTTGTGAAGATGAAGTATGTATAGATGGTCATAGGAGATTAAGCAATTCATTTATTTAGTAGTATTAACTTCAAATCCCATGATTGATTAGTGTTTGCAGGAATGACAGGATGACCTAAAATATAAGAAGAGGAAATAATTAGTATAAGAAACTATAAAGTTATAAATTAATTTAGCCATCTTTTGCTCTCTAATGTTAATTGTTGCAAGTAAGAAATGAAAATGACTGTGGTGCCTAGAGTATTGTAGTGGTATCCAGATAGCATAAATGGAGTTAATATAGTAATATATCTTTAGACTTGTAGCTTGTCATACGTCCAGTGGAGCATTGCTGTACAGAAAGATGAAGATCCACAAAGTATAAAGCAAAATATATCCGTGAGATTTTTCTACACATTTTATGGTCCTTTAAAATATTTCCTTTTTTCTTTCAGTTACCACTAGAAGCAGACTGAGTTCTGTTGGCTTTGAAAATGTAAACACTGAACAAAATCCTACAGAGCATGAATATTTAACTTTTGAAAATGAAGTTTATAAATATAAAGAACATAATTTACATGTAATCAAAGGAAAATGGAAAGGTTGGATTAATACACATTCCTAATGATGACATTCTTAGGCAAGCCTGTGAGATATTTATACAGAAATATACAAAATTGATAATTCACAGGTTTTATAATTTTCTAATTCTTTTTGTAGCTGCTGTTYGGGAAGAAAACTTGTTTTTTTCTTTAAAGCCATAATTAGAAAGAAATATGTAACTCATAATAAATAGCTTGTCATCTTGGCAAATTCAGGCTAATTACTGGCTTGCTTACTTTGGCTTCAATAACTTCAATTGTAAGGAATAATAATAACAACAGAAAAGTGACGTTAGAGTGATAAGAAGGAAAAAAAATCTGCACTAGCAATTGCTTCTTTGGTCTGTAGCCCTGCAAAAATCTGAAATTTGCTATGAGGTTGCAGATTGTCTTCATGTCCCAAATCATAGTAGAGACTGAAGCCTTAGCATCTTGAAGCATCAAATGTGTCCTCTCCAGAGTTTTGGTACGTACTTGCTTTTTCTGGAGAAAAAAAAAATCCTACTTCGAGTTTACATTGTGTTCCAAGCCATATAATTCAAAAGCTCCTGTGTTTTCATATATGAAGTAGTACACATTAACTGCTTCATTTACTTCAGAATATAGACTTCACACTAACTTTAACCGGACTTTGTCTCAGAAGACTGTCATATGATACACATTTATGCCCTTTCTCCCCTTGCCTCTAGTGGTAAAATTCACAGTGATGTTTACAAACTGTAAGATAAGTTCAATGCTTCATTGACATTGATAAATAACTTTTGAGGTGTTGCTGGTATAAATAGACAGGATTATGAAAGTCAAGTGTCAAGGATTTGGATTTTAGGTTTCCTTTCCAGGCCCAGGAGGATTGGGTATATTGACCACATCGGCATTCCATATCAGCTCAGAGGAAAGGTGTTGGACCATGTTAAGTGATATGAGCATTGGGCCAATTTGCAGTACATTTGGCAAGTCTTTGAGGCTGCTGTCTATGTTATGTACATTTAAGGACATTTAATATTTTATTTTAGCATGTAAGTGTATTAATAAAGTGAACAGACAATGTGTGAGATAAATATACAGAAAACATTCTGCTGTTTTGAGGATTAATAATATGTTTTTATGCAAATGACGCAGTTTATACTGAATTGCAAAGACATGGTGACTGAAATAGTAAAAATGTAATCTGTTCCTTTGTTCTGGGAAATGAGATGAACTTGAGGCTTGCAGAAAAATAAAGGTTTGCGTTGGACAGTTAATGCCTATAACTTGCTCTTAATTTTGCCACCAGGAGGCAAGGTGATATGCCTGTATGGAGTACTGTCCCATTTACTAAAGATTTCGGTAGAAATCATTCTATGCCAAATGCACAGATGTAATTTACTATGTAGGGAGAAGAGAGGATGGGTGTGGGTGGGAATTTTTTGTCGTGTTCTTGATGCACTTTCTAAAGCACATGTCCCATTGACTTCTGGAATTTTATTTGGATTGTATATTAAACATGTATCTGTAAATACAAAATGTAAGCTTCTAATAATTGAAAGGCTGTTGGGAATCTTACCTGAATAATAAATTAATTGAGATTCAATGGACTGCTACTGCAGCTATCAAATCTCAGCATTTTGGTACAACTATGACGCTCAGGGACTTGTGCTCAGTAGAGGTACTGGGAAAGTATTCTGCGGAAGTATAACTACATTGCTGACCTGGTTTTCTGCTCCTCCCTGGACATTTGCTATTGGCCACTGTGAAAGATAGGATGTGGACGAAGATGGACTTTTCATGTGTGTCCCAGGTACCTGAGAGGCTGTACCAGTTAAAGCATGTAAACTACTACATTTTCAGATACATAGAGCTGACATCCTCCTGGATTGAGTTTATACTCCTCCTGAGTTTATACTTCAGCTTCTGTGGGATTCTCAAGCCAAAAACAAGGGCACCAGTGGACATTTTCATGTCATATGTACTAGAGTGGGCTTTCCACAAAAGGCAGCAAAAAAGAAGAGGTTGGAGATCCAGGCTGAAATTCTTCTTCTTTATGATTTAATCTGATGTCTTTTCTCTTTCTGGTGAATGCTCCAGCTAATAAGCCACCAGCTCAAGCTGATATGGTGTTCTAGCATAAATCTTTCTTATTTCTCCAGTTAAAGTGCCTCTGCCTTGTATAAAATATTCACTGGGGTTGAGTGCCTTGAATAACAGATTGTAGAATAATTTTCACACTCCCTCCCAGCCTGCAGAGTCATCATTCCAAAATACACTGTTTCACTTCAGAAAGATTTTTGGTTTAAATAGTGTCATATCTATGTATTATTTTACATGAAAATGATTTGGTATTAACTATCATTCAAGGTGTGGAATAAAAGAATGTTTCTCGAGTAGTATGGACATCCATGGTGGCTTATGAGGTCATAGAATCATAGAACAGAGTATGTCAAGTTGGAAGGGACCCACAAGGATTGTTGAGTCCAACTCCCTGCTCCTCGCAGGATAACCTAAAACTAATATGACTGTAGTACACATCATATGACATATTACACAGAAAAGTGAAGTAGTGAAATGCACAGCAAAAAGTGTATAGAATCATTTGAGTGGCAAAACATTTTTGTTGGTCTTTTTGTTTATAATAGTGTTACTGTGTGACTCTGATACGCARTGTTGACAGAGAAGGTAAGAAAACATGGATTACTGATGCTAAGTTTTCTGGTCCCACTTAAAGACATCAGAACCCAGGATCGAGTTATGCAGTATGACTTTGCTTATGCCAACTGGTTGTATTGATTATGTGTGTGTGTCTGTGTGTATGTAATTAATTTCTAACCATTTTGAACTGAGAAGTGAGCTGCAGTTTACCGTAACAAAATAAACCTCAGGTAAATTGATATCTTGCACTCAACACTATAAACTGTAACTGAAGTTCAATTTCCTTGAAGAATGTAGCATCACAGAGATAAATGTTTGTATTGGAAAATAAGCATTTAACTTTGTGATACTTTGAACTTTGGGAATGCGTTGATTCCTTTTCTTCATTAATGTAATGATAAGAGTAAATATGTACTGATAACACTAAATAAAGATTAAATTGAAATACTCTTACTAACRGTGATTTTCAGAATTTTTACTAATGGGTTCCAGTGCTTTCAAGCTAAGTGCTTTGTACCATCTGGAGTTTTATGTGAAAGTTTTGCATTTCGAATGTCCAGTTTTAAAGGTACTAATAAGAAGGACAAAGAGAGCCTGAAGGTTATTTGTCCTGTTCCTTTGAGTAGTATTTAAAGTATCTGAGATTTAGATACATGGAGGTTTCTGTGCAAAAATAGATATTTTCTTTAAAAAAAAAGTTAATTCAAATAATGCAATTATATCAGCATTATCTGTTAAGCAAAAATACTATTTTTATTATAGCTCTTTTGTTCGTGGGTTTTGGTGACCTCTCAAGATTTTTGATGTGATGCAAGCGATTCTTAAAACTTGTACGTACTGTGGTGCACAGTAGAAAAGCTTGTAGAGATGAGGCTCAGCAGCAAATTGTCATCACTAAGCTGAGCTGTGGGATAAGTGTTTTCACACAAGCAACAGCAGGATCTGTGCATCATAGTTTTGGAGTCTTTGATGTAATTCTTTATCCAGCTGCATTTATAAATCTTTATGTGCACTCTAATTGTACATATATTTCCTCATCCAGATAAAATGGTATGGTTTGCTTCCTAATGTTGCAATTAAAAAGTCTAAATAGAGTCTGCATCTAAAAAGTTACTATTGCTTATTAGTAATGATATTTGGTATTTTTATTATTGTTTTCCTGTACTAGAACTTCTGTCCTAAAACTGTTTAAATCTTTGTGGACAGATTATTTAATTTCTTCTGGAAGTCCATCCCTATTGCAATCCATACTTACTGTCTTATTAAATATGGTGTGCCTCTAGCTTTTAAGGTATTATTTCTTGCTTTTAGAAAAATGCACCCTGAAGTGTGAGACTTTTTGCAGCCTAATTATCTCTTGTGTAGACAATGATTGGTGTGTCTTAATTAGGTTTGTTTCATTTACTGCTGTTGACAGCTGGAGCCTTGGTTTACAAGAGGGTATCACCATTATTTGAGCTGGAAAAGACATTCAGTGAATGAATAAACTGAGCAACGTTTCTCATCACTGGAGCAACAGACAGCTAAGAACCAAGTCAGAGTGGGCAGAAAGGAAAAGAAACACGTCAGGTTTTGGCAATCTTTCTTTTCCACTTCAGCAGTTAGAGAGACAGTGATAAAAACTAAAAATGCAGCAGCTACACTGCAATGTGCCCTGCTGGCAATAAGGCAAACAGTTCACTTCACAAGGACCAATTTAGAGGTGGCAAGCATTTTGAAAACACAGCTGTTCATACAAAGCTACCTTTCAAACACATCAACTAAAAGAGGCAGTTCTCAATTCTTGTCATTATAACCACTTAGAGCAGTTCTATGGACAGAAATCTGGAAAYGTCACTAACCAAAAATTGGGCATGAGACATTTCATACCTCACTTGATTGCAGTTACAGCACTTAGGGTTTTTTTGGGTTTTTTAAGTGTTAGTGATGGAAATATACAGACTTAAGTTTGAACATTTAGTATCTTTCTGATAATTTTACAAGGCAATTTTTCCTTGTTTGTTCTATGATCAAAACTAAAAAAACAATGTTTCCTTGGGGAATTTTTTATTACAGCACGATTGATAAAAAGATGCAACAACTTATTTATTTGACATATTTCAAGAATTGGCACAAAAATCTGTTTTTTTTTCCTCTATAAAAATGTAAGTGGGATGTTTTTGTTGAAATATGTACAGAAAGTTTGTGACTGAGGCAGGAGTACAAGTTTAGGTTAAAGAACAGAAAGATAATATAATAGATTTTCATAACAGAATCAGTCTTGAAATAAAATATTTCTAGAAGTAAGCTCTACTAGCTGGTCCGATATGATTGCTGGAAATTGTATAGGCTTTTTAAAAATGGAAGGAATTTCTGCTGGTGTATGTAGTCTTGCTTTCATTTCACTCTCTGGAGCAAAGAGTTTCATGCAGAATCCTGTTTCTCTTTACAAATACAAATTAACAGTTCACTGTAATATGCTTTTAATGTTTTATATTCTTACATATAGCTAACATAGAGTCTCACATTAAAACACAAACGAGGATTTTTGGAAATTAGTGTGTTTCTGACAATATCGCAGTTCTGAGGTGTTCAACTTGGGCAGCTGACAGTATCAGATGACRGTTGGATTTTCAGAGTCTTAGGTTGAAAACCTCAGAAGTGAGTATCTGAAATATCTGGACATGTTTGAAAAATTTGACTAGGGCTTCCTGTTGGGATATTGACTAATTTTGGAAATCTACTTTACTTTTTTTCTATTGATTGATTTTCAGAACTTCAGGCTGGCCCTGAATAGCATTAAGTGCAAGATGTAAAGGAAATGGCAAAGCTACTTGTACTTAACCCTAGAAGCAGTGTCTGAATAATTATCTCAGCATATATGTTTATATTTATTTTGTGAACTTGTTACACCTCCTTTTCATTTTTTTCCTTACTTGGAATAAATTTGCCTGAGGGAAAGCCACAAGCTTAAAATGTTTAATATGACYGTGAAACAGGACAAATTCTCACACCTTAGACCATTACAAGGTAAGAATTGCAAGATTTTATACATCATTAAAAGTTTTTTATATCCATGGACATCATTTGCATCAAGGTTACTTTAATCTACAAATAAAGATAGATTCAGAAAAACATTATGATCAGCTAGATTTACATGAGATTTACCCTTTCTCTTTCACTGATTGAGTCGGGTCTACTATCCTTGTGCTCTTGTTTACTGCATCTTAATGCAATTTAACAGATATCAGAGGAATTATCACCATGTACAATTCATTAAGAGCTTAACTGTAGTTCTATTTCTTGTATCAGTCAAAAATTACATTACAGTATTTTGGAAAACATTGCAATATAATAAATCATAAAGTTTTGAAAATACAGTATTTAAAATAGATGTGATGAAAACAAAAAAGTAAAATGGAAGCCAAAGGAATATTTGCATATGGTATGTGATAATTTATTACATATGCTATTTTAGAATAACTTTTCAACGGACTTAAATGAACATTTGGTAAAACCTTCTTTTAAAAATGGGAGGATGGAAAAGATATAGCACTTGTTTCCTAACCTATTTTAAACTGGATTACCATGATTGACCATGGAATGGCAGATAACTATGGGACCACCTGCATGTGAAGTAAGGTGTTTGTCAATCATAATCACAGCACTTAATAGAAATAGTATATGGTTTTGTTACTATTATTAATTTGGTGGCAGCAGCAGCATTGTGCATTGGAGCCATAGTGGTGGATAAGGACCACGCCGTCTTGTGTGGTAACTTGCTGCAAAACTGTGAGCTTTACTCCATGGAGCTTAAAATTTAAATACAAGAAGAGGGACAACTGATGATTCAGACAGGGCAAGAAAAAAAAGAAGTCACTATGACAATCTCTGAATATCCTTGGGTTTATTCTTTTCCTCTAACCATAGTCTAATAGTTTACTATCATGATCCTGGATTACTTTTCCAGGCTTTGATTTTAGATTTTCTGTCTGTGGATCTCTCTCTCATGTGCTTTTAGCTTTTAATCGCACAGTCCCTAGCCATTGAATACATCTGACCTTTTCACAAATGTCGTAGCAAAAGAAGATGAAAAGTTTGTTTGATGATACTTGGTAAAAGAATTAATCATTTCAGTAATTACAGTTACCTCATACTTTTACTTCTTCTCCTAATACGAAGTGCACAAAATAATTTTTAGGTATTCTTTCTGAGTGAGCAGAGATGTTAGAATTAGATGTTTTGTCATCCATGACAAAAGGATGAATTTCAATGGAAGTTGCACATTTCTTTGCCATTTGTGTTCTAATCTGTCTGTTCTAATTTCTATTATGGCATTCCAAATCCTCTTGCAAAATTTTTAATGTGTGGCAGTTAGACTACATCTAATAATTTTATATACTTGGACTAATTGTAAAAGAAACTTTGAAAAGAATCTGAACTGATTTCTTATTTTATTTCTTCTTCTTAATCAGATATTGAATGTATAATTCTGATGTTTTTATCTAAAAATTTAACTCATTGCTAGTATTACTTGTTTTGATTTTTTCTTAAATAATAACTGCACATATATATTTTCTAGTTGTCAGAGAAAATAGCAAGGATTAAATGTTAAAAACAACTTTTCAAAGTACTTAGATCTTTGGTATCCTTGTTATAGTTCTTAGCCTTAGAAAGGCTTCACTGTGTAAGTGACTTATTTATCGTTGCCATTATCAAGCAATTATGTCAAAAAAATTATTGCTGTTACTTGGGAAGGTAACGTGTTAGTTTAATTTAGATTTATTCGTACATGTTCAACTTCTTTTTGACAGTTGTCATGTTAGGAGTGGAGAAGCACATATTGGCAGTTACCTAGGCACATAGTTGGCAAGAGAGCAGTCACGTTCTGGATGTGGGTGAATGTACCCAGTTACCAGATGCTTCAAGCAGATGGCCAGAACTAAAGATGAGTGAGACCAGTTTTGGCTTGATTTTCTAGAAAGCTACCATACCAATTCTGGGGGTCTATAGTACATTTGACTAGTAAAGAAGCCTAGCCAAAATCCAGCAGAACTGTTGGCAAAATCTGCATTTTGTGATTTTTTTTTTTCTTTGTGGCTCTTGAAATGTAAATATTAAACATGCCTAAAACATATAAATAGGTGTGTTCAGGTAGTTGTAATAAAAGCAGAGAAAGATAGTGGCTGTACTTAGCACATAATATTTTCCTTGGGAATTTATTAATTTATCTTTTTTTTTAATTTATCATGGGAAAAAGGTCACTGTAATAAAACTAGCATAATAATAAACATGATAATTTTAGGAGTTACAATTTCTATTCCATAATTTTTCAATAACAAAAGATTTAGGCTTGAAAGACCTAAATTCATTTAAATCGTCAGTCTTTAATGGCAGACTCCTAAAGTTTAGTGAATTCACCTTTTAGTTTTTGGTGTATTTATGATTAGTTTTGGGAAATGGTCATGTCAAGGTAAATGCTCTTATAATAATTAAAAAAATTACCATTTCCAGTGTGCACTGTATTGATTACCAACTATAATAATCTAAAGATATAAAAGGGCTTAATGAATGCAGTTATATCAGGAACATCCTGCTACAATCCCAGCCAGTACTTGATGTATACTTATAACATACTACATGGAATGTGATTTGAGATCCACGAAGGGAAAAAATTTATTGCTTGTCGTTATAGTAAGCAGAAATTCCTTACTAAAAAATAGAAATAATTTATTTTTGAGGTGCCAGTAGTGGATGAGATAATATTTTCTATGTCATGAATTTTCCTACCAAATTAGGCTGAGTTGCTTTAACTTTTTAATTGTGAATATATTGGGTGATTAGTTTCATTTTGAGCCACCTGGGGAATCAGGTTCACAATGTATTGTTCAACAGAACTGGATAATTTTTTTTTAATCTTGCTTGAGGCAGCGTAGAGAAATGGATTGATGAAAAAACAATTTCAGGATGCAAAAACTGACAATGCGTAAAACAGAATATTATTGTAAAGATTAGGACATAAAAGTTCTGTTTTCTGCTGTGTTTTATATCAGTTGGAGTGATTTATGCATACTCATAAATTACTAGCTCATAGAGATACTGTAATTTCTGATTGCAGAAAGTATTTTGATTTGTATTTAGTTTTAATTACAGTTTTTGCTCAGCTGAGCATCTCATAAATAACATTACATGTGAAGTTTTTTTATATGATTTGCAAAACTAACATTATTTTCAGACCTGGAATTATTGCTTTTTGTGCTTTTATGACCCATTCGTCAGCTCTAATCCACACTATAGGATTATCATGGTTCATTTCTTATTTCCCCAGAAGTGAATACATTAAAATGCTGATCTTATTTTCTCTTCATGATTTGCTTTTTAAAATAAGACCAGAAGAAAGAGGATAAATACAAGATAAATAAATAGCAACACTTATAGTTAAGTACAGTATCCTTTCTACTGTGTGTGGCACTACAGCTGAATAATCGTATAGTTCCTGGAAGAGTAACAGAATCCTCTTTCAAGTGTTCTTCTTTTCCTTTCAAAATTGCAAATTTATTTAAACCGTTGTACCTCTCCAGCATGTATAGATTCATAGCCACCTTCCCCACTCCATTTCTTCCCAATGTACAATCCTTCTAGTGTTTCCTATTATTTTAAAAGGATTTTTTGTATTTCGTCTAAAGTGAAAAATTCATTCAATCCCTTAATGTTAGATGATTTGGCTCATTAGCATGTCACTCAACAGGATTATTTTGATTATGAAACTTACATGACATAGCCACATCTTGATTTTGTATTTCTTTCTTAGCTCTCCAGCATCTATCATCCTTTTACATCACCTTTCTGCATTTTGGATGCCAAATCCGACAGTAGTGTTAAAATTAATGTTCTGATCTCCCAGAGAATTTTGACCAGTATTTACTGTTCAAGTATTCAAGTCAATCAGCCAGATTGTGATCACTGTACTCAAAGCTTGCGCTAGATTTTCCTTGACAAGCATAATTTCTCTTGCATTTTGCTGTGATTCCTACTTATGATTCAAAGACTAGGCATAGACATATGCCTACATGCTGTAGGTGCATATGTAAAGACATGTAGGAACACTACCTCATGTATTATGATAAGAATGTTAGAGATGCACAGATGTATTTGTGCAATGAAATGCATCTTGCTATGGGAAAATGGCTCTTCAAACTGAACAAAAGATAAGTTTGGATTAAGATACTGAAAAGTTCCTATTAGTGGTGATTATGGAATGATAGAATAAACAGTTTTGTTCATCACTGGTGTTGAAGTGGGATAGATGAACCATTTCAAATTGTCCTTCCAGTTTGTCCTTCCAAAGATGGATTAGGCATAATTTTGTAATAATGATAATGTTAAGTCGAAGCAACCTGCTTTTTTATTATAAGACATTTATTTTTAAGTCTGACTTCAGCCTTTCTGCTTTTGACAATGGCATGGTTCTCTTTTCCAGCAGTAAACCAAGTTGAATCAGTAAAGAAAGATAGATATTTCAATAGTGTGACATTTCAATAGTGTGAAATGACGAATTACGCTTTCAGGGTCTAGTAGTAATTTCTGCTTCAAAGTTGGAAGACATCAGAAGGAGTATCAGAAGTAAGGAGAAAGACATGGTATGCTTGCTTACTCATAGGAGGACCCCTGGCACTAGAATGCCAAAACCCATTAGTTTCATTTATCAGCTACAGGTAAGAACTCTCATGAAATGCTGTATATGGTTCTGGTCACTCAGGTTCAGTAAAATAAATTGGAATTAGGGCGGAATCAGTTAGTATGAGGAAAATGATAATAAATCTTTGTGAAAGGAAACAAGGAAAAAGAATGCTGCTTCCTCTGTAAAACAATTTTAGATTTGTTGACAACAGAGGAGAAAAAGCTGTTAGTTGTTTGTACAAGTATTAAGTACAGTGATATATCATTTACAGGTAGATAAGGAATAGTTATATATATTGAAAAACCTGGAGTTGTTTCTCTCCATGTATGTACCTGATAATTCTAAGAAAATATGTCAACCAAGAAGGGCCATATGAAGATTTAATTGCAAAAATATTATTCCAGTTTTTAAAAATATTCTCAGAAATTGTCCCATCATATTGCTGCTGTTCTTCATTGAATTAATAAACTGTTCTCCCCAGTTAACTAGGAGTATGTATGGAAACTATCTAGAAGCAATGGAAAATATATACTAACATGTATGGAAAATAACTAGGAGTATGTATGGAAAAAACATAACAGGCAAACATAATGGAAGAACACTTTGTGTCCTATGTAAATGCTCATGAAGCATTTGAAGAAATAAGGAGATTTCTGGCTACATACCATAAGTTCTAGAGTACATCCCATAAAGTAATAGAAGAACGTAGAAACAGAAGGGTAGAATGATGTCTCTTTTTTTTGAGGGATATGGATATTGCAATAACCTCCTCAGAAATTGCACTTGGGGTTTTAGAATTTTCCACCATCCTCCACAAGAAACAAAAGCAGTTGGGATACCAAAGTTGCCTGAGTTTCTTTAAAGTCATCCATGTAATTTGCAATATTTAAAGCTATACATGTTGCTGTAGTTCAGAGAAGAAAAATACACATATACCATGGAAGAGTTTAAAGCAGAGGACACATATCAACTCTCTGACATTTGGAAGGGTTGATTTACCTCTACCTCTTAACTGGTCCTTCCTGAGCTAGTATGTTAAAACCAGGCAGACAGTGTCTCAAGAGCATTTGATCCACCATCTCAAAAAAGAGATTCAGGTGACAAGGTGATTCTCTAAAAATGTAAGTAGGTCTACTTTCTTGCAGTAGTGTGTAATAGGTAGTGCAGATAGATACTTTCGAAGCCTTATAGCCAATTCACTTGATAGAGTTAGCTGCTACAATACACAAACCAATACCAATAAACGTGCATTGGGGATTAATTTGGTTAACCAAAATTTAAACAGGTAAATGAGGATAATTTAGCTTTGGTGTGTGGCTTTTTCTGCCAGTTCTTATAAATGTGAACTGAATATGTAGTTTAAGTTCTCTTGTAGTATAATTACCCTTCCTTCAGGCAATAGTTGTCACCTTGTTCAATATTATAATGATGGAAGTTRTAAACCACCTGTCTGACTCCTTGCAAATGACTCTGTGTCCTCTGTTAATGAGCATGGAAATGTCACCGTACATTGCTTTAACATTCTTAATACAAAGAAAACAAAGCATGGAAAGCATTTGAAGTTCAAAATCCATACCAGTTGTTAAGCTTGTGTTAGTATGCTTTAAACTGTCCTTATCATGGTATCCTATTGTATGTGGGAAATGCAAATTTTGAAAGTAAATCTAGATTTAACATTTATCATTTGGAACAGGGAGTGCAGAACAGTGTGAGCGTTCTAACTCCTATATCTTCAAACCCTGACTGATCAGGTTCAATTTCCACTACTGGTTGTGGAGAATGATCGTGATGTATTCCTGAAATTCCAATTCTGAATCTCTAGTGCCATCCAGTAACTTTCAGTTGGTTAAAGGTTGAGATTATTCTGGAATTAAATGAATAAGCAAAGCAACACATCTGAATGGCTGAGAACTTGAAAAGTCCTGAAAACATTTCCCTGAAGGTGATAGAATGCTCTTTTCTGTCTCCTGTCATTCATGAAAGGTAATTTGAGCCACATCCAGGGAAGATGAAGTAGCATTTGAAAGTTATAGAAGTAATGACTAGAAGCTTATAGCAGTTATGAGGTGAAATAGCTTTGTTTGGCAGTCCTTCAGGAGCAGGCTTTTAGGATTGATCAAGACTTGCATTACAAGCAGTAAGGAAAATACCCTAAAGGCCATAAAAATGTTTGGCTTGAAAATTGGGGTTTAGTTTCATTATATTTCCCATGTTGCTGCTAAACATTAGAGTTGAATGATAATTGATAAGTTACAAATAAACTTGCTGTTCAGTTGCTCTTTTTCTACAAATAATTGTTCTTCAAGGGTCAACTTTTAAAACATTTAAAACATTTTTAGTTAGTTAATAAAAGCCTATCTTGGTACAAAATACTGAAGAACTATTATTCCTTTTAATGTCCTTGTGGTTTATAGAGTCATATGGACACAGAAAACCAATATTCACTAGTCTAACGTTTTAATGAAAGATGGAGAATCTACTGCAGGTGGACACATAGATATTTAGTTACAAAAACCTAGCATTACCTTGAAAGAAATAAAAATGGAAGACTGCAGTTACATATTGATGAAGATAAAGCAAAGCTTGGTATTCCTTTGAAAATTGTCATGTTGCGATCTGCACCAGTCCAAAAAGGTTTCACAACAGGTTGAGCAGGTTGTGTTATTAGTAGCTTGGTCTATTACCAAACCCTTTTTTGACAAGGGAATTCCTCCTTTGAAATAGATTGTTGTTTTGTTGAGAGTTAACAGATCTTTTGAGTGTATGTCCAGCAGGATTGTGCATCCTTTTCCTTATTATGGCTATCCAGGATGATGATCTAATAAATAAGATGGTATCAAGGATGTTTTGGGTATAGGCAATGCTCACTTAATGTTTGCAGATTAAAATATTAACTATTATTAACTATGCTYAGCTGATAAGCACTCATAGTTGTTTTTTCTTAGGCTGAATAATCTCATTTTAATACTATGTACCTGCCAAACTGATAACCTAGGAAATGTTAAGGTGAAGGAGTCTTGAKGAGTTTCATTTGTTCCTCTTTCTGGTCTTCCAAGCTATTTTCAGAGTTTTAATTCTTTCAGGAATTGCTGTAGGACCTCCCCTTTGTGACTGTGTCAGAGAAGTAAGAATTCCATTCTGTAAAAGCAGAAAGGCTCCTGTTGATGCCCCCAAATATTTCTTCCCTATATATGGACTCAATTTCTAGAGCTGTTAAGGAGAAAGAGGCAACGTTTCTCTTCGCTGAACTTGTTACAGAATGTAAAAGAACCTTACAACCCACTAGCTATTTTTGGTGAATGGGAAGGTTTGTTTTGATTTATTTTGCTTTACTGTATAGATAAAATAGTAGATTATATACAAATCTGATCCTTGAAATCTAATGGAAAGATAAATCTGCACATTCTAGTGAAGAAAATCTTTCTGCTTAATTTGCTTAATTGAGAAATAGCATATTTTTCAAGCTGTTATTAAGGTTTGAAATTATTAGCTTTCATTACTTTGGTAATTAGTTTAGGCAGGTTGTTTTGGAACAGGCTCATTCCTATCTTACTGCTACTGAGTCTATCATATCTTTGTTACAAAAGTCACTCTCGAAGAATTTTTCACCGTGGTTTTAATTGCTTTAAAAATAACAATAGCTAAGAAGCATGAAACAGAATTTGTTTCACTGGAAAAAATCCTTAATTCCAGAGGCTACACATACCAGTTTGATATTTTCATGTTTAGGAGTGTTAGGCTTCCATTCTGCATGCTATAGAAAGAACGTTGTAGGGTTAGATGGATTTTACAAATAGGTACCAGACAAATGCAGGTAATTATTTGGATCTATCAGGCAACATACTTTTAAAGCAACAGTTGTTGTAATAAAGTCTTTATTAAGTATCCTTTTTTACATTCAAAATTATTATAATCAGATTTCAGTGACTTCTGTCTGATGTGACAATATTAATGGGGGCACTGACGCTGCAATACCATATTTCTTCATAAAATAGACATTGTCAGTAGAGTGAAAAATAAAGTTGCAGAGATTGGCCATAGGAAAGGAGGATACACATAGAGTATTCTGCAGTTTGCACATGTGTTAGAATCCAGTTGAGGTTAATTGTGGTCTCATTTAATTTTGTGACTGGAAAATATTCAGAATACTTATTGATTGGAAATCAACTTAAGGTAGCTCCATCCATATCTCCCAGCCTTACACATCCTGATTTGGGGGATGCTGATATGTAGCATTCATAGTCTTCCTGCCAGTCAGCTTCAGAGTTTAAAAGAAAAGTATTTGGTAAGAAAAGTTATCAAACTCTTCAGCATGACTGTGATTTTTCTTTTTCTTTTAATTTGGTCATCTCAGTTGCAGCTTAGCTTTGTAAAATAGCTGTGGAATTACAAGAAATTTGTTAACTTCCTCCTTGATGGCTAGCATTCTAAGCACAATTTAAAGTGATAACATTATAATAAATTAAAATGTTGATTTATTCTGAAAGCTATAGGTACAAACAGTTACAAGTGTTTGTCTGCTAGAGGCAGACAGGAGGAAGATGAGGGGAAAGAGAAAGGATTTTTTTTTTTTCTTTTTTTTCCCTATTTTGTCATTCTCTTGCTCACCATCTTTGGAAGTTAACTGAGTTGGAAGTAAACCTGAATTGATGTTAACTTAATTCTACTTCTGCTCTACTCAGTGAATTCCAGCACTTCTCAGAAAAAAAAAAAAAAAAAGAAATTTCATTGCTTTGTCCTTTGAGGGCTTTTTTTTTTCTCAGGCTAAGGCTATCCGTCTAATGGCTATTTGGGGACCCATGTGGTAAGAATTAGACTTCTCAGTCCTTTCTAGGCCCAAAAGAGACGAGTGAAACCAGCAATTACCATGCCATCAGCCTGCTACAAGAGCTCAGCTTTTATCACACATAATCTGAAAGATCTCAAATTCTATCCTAAGCTCCATGTCTCTTTGGGTTATCAATATTTCCTAATTTCTGCAGTGTGCTGTCATATGTATTAGATTTCACTTACCAGTTCCGGATTACAGAATTTAACTGCAGGTTCTTTTTAATACTTTTTTTTTTCTTTTGCAGTTAAGCAATTTGAGTAAATACAATAATTCATATTTGTTGTTTGATATTCTGAGTTTACTGTTTACTCTGTGTAATACTTTCTGTTGGAGCTACTTTCTAAGTGAATGACTCACTTTTCATAAACTATTGCTTATGAACTTCGTTGAATCCAAACCAGAATTTGCTTTGCAGCTGAACAATTTCAAGTAATAGACCCAAAATTCATTTTTCACAGCTTTTTGTGTGAACACAGATTTATTCATACAAACAAATTTGAAAAGCAAAAAAAGGATGCAAATATTGTCCTGAAATATCATTCAGAATGTCTCGGTAACCTTTGCAAATAGTTTTTGCATTTTTTTCCCAGTTTATCTTCCTATGTTATAGACATAAGTTCTAAAAATACTAGMTATACTTCTAGAAATACTTGTAAACTATTTCCGGAATTCCTATATGCAAGGAACTTGAACAGAATGGTCCAGTGCACAGTGYTTTTTTTCTGCTGAGAGATGCTTTTTATGCCACTTAGAAAAGTCTATTAATTCCTAAGGGCTCAATTGTGTCTGGTTAGGCATAGATTATAGAATAGTGTGGTGATGAGCTTCATTTTCTAAGATAACCACATGGACCTAGAGTGCCTCTGGAGCTTAGACTTGTAGAGGGTCACAAAAAACTTATCTTTCTAAGATAACCACATTGACCTAGAATGCCTCTGGCTGTGGAAATGGTGGATTTGAGGACAGGAACTTGAATATGGGGTTCTCAAATTTCATTTATGATGTGAAAAGCAAAAATTATCACAAGCCACTCTTTTCCATATAAGCAATAAGATTTCTGACGGCTCCTTCCTCTCTGCCTACTGACAGAGATCTAGTTACAATCAGGTTAGGTTTGCATCAGTTTGCTTCTACTGTTAAAAATAAAAATGAAATTTTATTAAACCAAAACATATCATAATAAAGAAGCTACAGTTTAAGACACCAGATTGTGACGTTTCATTGATAAGAATAGAAAAGTATTGCACAGATAAATCATCTGGAAGGTTCATTATACACATCAAATTATTGCTCACTCACTCTGAAACAACACGTCTATAGCCTTGACATTTAATCAGAGCAAGAATGGCATTTATTCAATCTTGTATTCAGTAAGTCACCAATTAAAATTAGTTTTCTTAAGGCCAATAAAATGCAAAATGCTTGTTATTTTCATACAGATTTTTCTTTTATTACTTTATGTGCTTGTGCTTTCCCTTGAAGACATGTGTTTGGGGACTTTAACCATAGAGTGGCTTTTAAAAAAATTTCTTTCTCTGTTTCTTTATCTCATATATTTCATATATTTATTTTATCTGTTTATGTATCTATACCAATACAAGACAAACCACAAGCAGGATTTTGTTTAAAAATAAAGAGAACAATTTCTAGACATATATATTTATACCATTAAAAACCAGTATTGGTTTCTATTGAAAGTGTACTTAGAACAGGTATTAAGTTTATATAAGGACTAAAGTAAGTAACCTGTGCAGAGCTAGCACTGACTTGAATGCTTACATACAGACAGATTGTACAACATGCAATCTCTGTGCTGTCACGAGTGGCTTTGCGTATCTGTACCGAGTGCACCTAAATGTAATAAAATCGTTATAAATTCTCATTAATTGATGAAGGATTTGATACACTCAAATAACTACTTTGAATATTCGCTGGTAGAAATTAAAGATTATCTAGTATTTTGACTCTAGTTTTACTTGTTCGATAGAGATGTAGATTATGGTTTATTGGTATTTACATCCTTGGTAATTGTTTTGCATCTCACTATAAAAAACTAGACTGAATACATGCATGCATGCATATTAGAAATGCCATTAAGCAAATGATTCTGAATTAATGTTTTACCTCTCTATGCTATGCAAAACAAATTTTCCCAATTAATTTACAATTGATTACTCTATATTGTGCCCCAAGGGGATGCAAAAAAAAGTCTGTTTATATGTTCCCTGCTATTCTGTTTCTGTAGTTTGATTAAACTAAGCATCAAAAGAATAATTTATTTTATGTATTACTAAAGGTAAATTATTTTAAATTCTAAAAATCTAATCACTTATTTGTGTGTGTGTGTGTGTGTTTGTGTGTTCTGGACTAGCATAGCATTGCACTTGAATTTATTGTGTTTATTTTTATATATCTGTAATAATTTTTTGAAGTCTATGTGCTTCCAGAGGGAAGCATGTGCTTTTAGCATTTGGACTGCCCAAGATGCACAGGTATATGTGGTATATATGAAATTAATGTGTTACTCTTAGTCCAATTCACAGACATCTCATAAGCCTTCATTAATGTCTGAGGCACTTTTAGCTTGAATTCTTCCCAAAGCCTAAATATAGAATTAGCCTCTATTAGTTTACCCTCCCAATCCAAGAGGTTCCTATGCTACCAGACCTGTCAAAACTTCTGACCTGTTCAGGACTTCTACAAGGTGTTTTTCTTGTCGATCTAATATTATAATTTGCAGTTTTAGCCAAATGCCATTCTTCCTAAGTTTTACAAAACCTCCATCTCTGATAACTGCAGAAAAAATGTATCTGGGCTTCTGTTTTCTTCTGCTGAGCTATTCCTCAGCTTTTGTATTCTTTCTTAAGGTACATAATGACATAGAAGAAATCAGCAGAGACAAGTAAAATTGGCAGAGCAGCATTTACTGGTTAGAGCTTGTGAAAATAGCTAGTGGGGAGAATATTCAAACATACAAATGCTATTTAAAGCCAAAGACTTTTTGATTTTGATTATTCTGTTTCAAGTACAAATTTAGAAATATTTTTATTATCTGAATGGACACAATCATGTATTTGGAATGAGGAGTCAGGATTTAACCAAGTCTTTTCCTCTATTCTATCCAAAAACATTTTCATGTAAAAACCAGAAAAAAAATGCACTGGGAGATGGGGAAAAAAAGCTTAAGATTCCTAGCTTGATCCATAAATATAAATTATGAGTTCTGGCTTGATTCCTGTGCTGACTGCTTGGAAAAAGGTCTGTCTCTAGGACCTGGGCTGSAGATCTCAGGTGGACAGAGGGGCCTCTTTCCAGCCTTCAAAATGCAAAAGAATGACAGAGTTTTCCTTAAGGTGTGTTCATTAATGGCTAACTTCAGTTGGCTCCCTTTTTAGCGTGCTGATTGTTTTGTGCTACTATTGCAAGACATCTCCTCATAACTTATATAGAAGTCTACTAGAACTGTAATGAAAAGAGAATGCAGAAAGCAACTGTCAGGTTGGACAGAGTATACATTTTTCTCCATACAACTCTTAATCTTTGTTTTTAATTTACACATAAAGCAATACAGGAAATGAGATTGCAAAAAGATACATGCAAAATATATACAACTACTCTTTCTTTAATATGCCTTCTTAAAACTTTGAGAAAATACATGTACATGTTGTGACACTTAGTTCCCAATTCTCTGTGGTGCTGAGAGATCCTGATAAAAGTGCACAGTATTATTCTGTTATAGGCTGCTCCGTATCTCAGAAATAAACTGAGTAACATGTGGCAGTCGCTAGGGTAACCATTTTTTGCATTTTGCAGAAAAAGCCCAAGAATAAACCACATGTAAATTGGCAGTGTGGAAAGCAGTATTCATATACAGTCTCATATTCTCAATTTGTTTTTCATGGTTTTCCTCTATAGTATTTACATAACAATGAATTAGATCTGCTTCAGCTTTTACCTTGAATCTCTCCATACACTTGTATTTTGCATGGTTCAGAAAGGCATTTAAGCATTCAGCTACTAAGCTTAAACTGKTTTTTGCCCTGTCAAACTATCTATATTTACTGTCAATAAGATATAGCTGTGGCTGCTGTAAGTGCTGATCATGTTCGCTGGGTGTGATTATCAGGTCATGTAAGCAGAAATGAAATCGAATTTTAAAAGTTGTCTTGTGCATTTAAATATGACTTCCTGTAATTGGTCAAGTTCCATGCAGCACCTATCTTGAATGTGAGTGTCTGCAGGCATTCAGAAAGACGAGATTTCGTTGTTCACACAAGTCCAATTTAGGGCCTGAACAGGAGTTCCTGTTAAGGCAAACTTTTTTGTGCTTGTTTTGGAAAATGTTTGGTAAGGAATTCTGCAAGCTGTTGCATAATGAGAAACACATCCATGTTATAAGAAGAAATAACATTTTGATTGGAATTACATTCAAATACTTAACCCCAGTGAACGGCAACAAGCAGATTTTGTCAGGCAAATGTGAAGTTCATAGCTAAGAAATAGTCTATACTACTATGTTGGTATTATTTTGGTGAAATGCTTGGTACTTCTAAAACTTCTTTGTACTTCATGCTTTTGAGTTTAGAGTATGCTTGTGTTGGAATACTGATTTAGAGAGTTGATATAATACCAGTGATTAATATCAGCAATATAATTTATGTTTTTCAGAAACATTTTTCTTAAAAAACGTTATCAAATTATAGCTTTTACTCATGCTAAAGAACAGAAATGCAAACTGTCTGCACAAGATGGTTTCTAATATGAGAAAAATACTTTAAAGGCTTCCCGACCCTTCCTCTAAACTTAGTACTAAGTAAATCTCATGACAATGATGTTATGCACGTTCAGAACTTAGAACTGAAAAGGCTGTCTTATGTTATCCACRAATAACATTAGAGCAAACGCTGGAATTTAGTACTGCAGCTTATTTCTGCCCTGATTTACACTCCACAGCTTCAGTGAAGTTACATACAGTATTATAGCATGGTTCTAGTTTGTCATCCTTTGCACATTGCTGTCTTTTTTCAAAGATTAGGACTAAAACTGGTGTTCATTTAATCATCTGTATAAGGGTACTCTGAATTTTAGGCGACTCTAATTGACCGGTTCATGTTTCTTAAATTACTCTGGTAGAAGTAATTACTGGATGAATCTTGATATTGGAGATAACTATGAGAAACTCAGCACAAATAATAGCTCCAAACTGGCAAGTTTTCTCAGCAGAATCACTCTGCATGAAACTTGTTGCAGGTTTATATCATGTAAAGAGTGAATCAGTTTAAGTATATTCACGACATGAAGTAAAATACCACTCTAGGAAGTGAAAGCCAAAGTTTAGAGCTTAATATGAAGTGGTCATTATGCTAATTCTAATTCACGATTGCTAATGCTGTATTTTCAAGACTGTATATAAAACTGTAGTATATTCAGCCTCAGATCTGTGGAATACACTGAACACCTGGCTGAGCAGAAATACACAGATTACAAATTAAAATGGTAATGTTTCAGGGAATCGTTCTCCTCTCCTACTAGAAAATAGTTGTTTTCTTTTATCTGAATAAATATAGTGTGTTATTTTAAAAATTTTAAACAAGATAGGAGGGCATTTAAACAATTTTTAGAATCCTGCTGGGATATGGTCAAATTACCCTTCTCTTGTTAGGTAACAACAAAGCAAATATTGCTTCGTGACTAAATGGAGTTTTAATTCCTTTATGGCTGTTAGCAGTCTATCAGACTGTCTGCCTTCTCAAAATTTTCAACTCCGTACCACTGGCTCAGAGACCAAACTCAAAACATGTAGCAAGACAGATTGGACAGTGCATTTCACCTCTGGTAACATCTTAATTGCTCTCATCCGATTCAGTCATACTAAGACATCTAAGCAGGCTCTGATGAGGACAGTGGTGCTGTAGATCATTACCTAAGACAATGTTGGCAAAGGAGCAAGCCCCTCTACTGAGAGGATCATAGCATCGTGCGATAGTCAAATTGGAAGGGACCTCAGGAATTCTTTAGTCCAACCTCCTGCACAAAGCAAAGTCAGCTGTTAATGTCAGACCAGCTTATGGAAGGTAAAAGCGAGCTTTGGAGTTTCTTACTAATTGCTATGCAGGATTTATTAATCATGTCCTTTGATCTTCCCATTTCACATAAATCTTGGTTGATTTTGTTTCATGTGGATTCAATACTGTATTTTGACATGCCAAGCAAAATTTATTTTTAAGCAGTGCTAATGCAAATTTATTTTTTATGGAATTGAACGTTTTCCTGAGCCCTGAGTATTGATTACTCTTTACTGTTTCTACTAAAATACCTACATTTCAATTAATGATGGAGTAGATGACTTCCACAAAATATACTCAGACTTTTTGAAAGTTTGGCTAACCTCTACATGAGAGATTAAATAGTGGTATAGTGGATTTATACACAACTTCTATGTGCTTACTACTGAGTAGTTGTAGATAGATAGTCTACAATCTCAACACAGCTATTATCGTTTCTCTGCCATATTTGTGTCAGGCATGTATGGTGTGTGTTTATATAAACCTTTTATCAATTTGTCTTCATTTTTTTGTAATGTTTTCTATGTCTTTGTGCTGTTGCTAGGGCTGATATAATCACATACCAACAGAAGACATTGTTTGAAGAACTGATATATAAAACAAATTTAAAACAAAGTAAAGACTAAAAAGGTTTAATCCACATTCACTTGAGGTAAATGGAAAGATTTTTTGTTGCTTTATGTGAACTTTTGGTAAACCTCAGAGACTGTCAGGGCAGTGATGGAGAACAACACTTGAAAACCAGAAAGTTTATGGGTTTTCCAACCCTTAAAAGAGCAAAAGGTGTTTCAGTTTGGACAGAAGGCCAGGACCTGTGTTGGCATAACTCCAAGTATGCCAACTCCAAGTGTATGGTTCTATATACTTTACCTCAGCTGAGGTGGTGACCAAGGACCCTAAATGTACTTGAGAATTTGGACAATGTATGGGTAATTTAACATTTCAGCAATTAAATCTTTGAAATTGCATATAATTTTACTTCTCTATTCTAGTTATTGTTAAATGAAGGCAGTATTTAAATGCCTAAAAAAGGCACCTGGATCTGGATTGCATTGAGAAGCCTCTGAAGGCAGTGGGAGCACTGGCAATCAGCAACTTTAAAATGTAAACTTTATTAAAGGAAGTTCTTTTATGTAAGTACCTAAATATAAGTTGAAAAACCTTTCTCAGGCTTCCACTTTCAAAACCCTTAAGGCAAATACATAGTTACAACAGAATGCGTTCTATTTGAATCAATACTTTTCCAATGAAATCACACATTTTTACTTGGTGAACCATATAAATAATACAATCCTTTCTAGAGCAGCTTCTAAATGTAACTGTGAACGGGATTAGTAATGGGTATAAAAGTTAGAAATTATACCAAATCATAAAAGGACATATAGGAATAAGTACTATTACTTCTGTCATTAAAATGGAGCCACAAAGAATCTAGCACTACTATAATTAACACTGACAATGTCCTTAATGTCCTTTAATGTAGACATTAAAGTTTGCCTATTTCTTTCAAATATCTTTTTTAAAAATTTAGTAAAAAATACTATATTCTCTCCATGACATCAGTGACATCTGGGCACTATAGTAGCTTGAGTGCACAGGTCAAAATATGTAAATGAAATAATTCTGGTTTGGGGTTGGTTCCCCCCCCCCCCCCCCCCATTTCCTTTTTATTCCCCAGTGTGACAGTAATGATCATGAACAGAACAGAATTATTGAGACATGCTATTATAGCTGAGTGGAGCGTTCTTTAAGAATAGCCAAACTCCAATGTTAGACATCTTTTTGATAGGCTGGAGAGGATGAATTTGTGCAGCAAATATGTGAAGATCTGAGTATCAGAGGATCACAGCATATTCTTTTCTTTTCAAAGAGATATAACTCATTAATGGACAAGAGAAAGGTACATGGGTCTAGAATAGAACTGGAGGAAATAGGACACAAATCGTGAACAGTTTTGCAATAAATTCTAAGTTGCAAGTTAACCATTATGACTAAAGAGTAAAAAGCCAAAGTTTTATGGTAAGTCCCTCCTCTGAATGTTCGGGAGAATTAAATTAAACTCTTACTGCTACTAATGACAGGAATAAGAATACATCTTTGATGTCCATACTGTTTGAACAAAACTTTTTACTTTCCTCATTCATTTGTCAAGTAGCCATAGAAATACAAAATAAATTTAGTTGATTTTTTTGTTTTTTTGTTGGTTTTTTTACTAAGTAAATTAATTATGGCAACTCTTAAAAACAAAATACACACAATCTTATTCCATTTACTCACAGGTGATAAAATGGCAATGTAAACATTGATGTCCTTCATGGAAAAATGTTTACTACAGACAAGTGAAATATGAATAGGAGGAAAAAGTTACAGGAAGGACCATGTGTTTCCATTTTGAAACACCATTTTAATGTCTATGAGTTATATTTCAAGCCAAGGTGCATATTAAATGTTGAAGAGGTTTGCTTCTCCTCATCAAGACTGATGATATGCTATTCATTGTTTCTGAATATTACTGTTTCGTCACACAGGCAAACCAGAATGCACAATAGTTGCCAAATGTTTGGTATAATTCTGTTTAATTAAACTCCATTTGACCAGAATTTGAAAACTGGGTTTGTTTCCGGTGTCTCTCAGAGTGTACTACTTGAAAAACTACCTAGCCAACTTTTCTAGGCAATATGGACTGTGATTTCAAGTTTTTTTTTAATTGGCTCAGTAGATTTCCTTTTATTGGAGATCTTGTTTTTCAGAAAGTTTTGGATCTCCATCTAGATGTTTAAGATAAYGAGGCTGTACCATAACATGTATAATAATGAGGATTATTCTAAACAAGAAGAAAAGTTCTCAAGGAGTTATTTTTGTCTTTTACTTTGCGGCATGAGTGGAAATGAAGCACCRTGATGAATTTTGTATTTCTAGATAGAAAAATGATGAAAACACCAAAAAGCAAAAAGAAAAAGCATTTACGAATCTGTTCTGCATCTGTTGACACCAATGGGAATTTTGCCATTTACCACAAATGGAAGTAAAATTACACTCAAAGATGGCAATTCTGAGCACCGTCTGTGAAAGGTTTCTGGATTGTTCTATCTCGTATGGAAATTTTAATGGTAATAGTTTCATTTGTTTGTTTTTAGCAGTTAGTTCTCTTATAATTACTTTTACACAGAACTCTCTTAAAACAATGTTAATGGGAAAGTGGAAACAAACACAATTAGCAAAAAATCAAAGGAATAAAAGATAACAATTTCAGTTGAGGCTCCCACAATGTTTTGATCCAGCCTAGTTTTACTGAGGTATTTGAACACATCAGAAATCACCAGCAATATACAGTATCACCAGCTTTAGAGGTACAAGAGAGGGCAATTTATGCTTTAGTATCTGTGGCTAATGAGGCAAAATTATAGATATTGTGTGAGTTGTAGTTAATCAGATTTTCTTTGGTTTATATCTTAAAGTTGTTTTAATATACCCTTTGCACCTTTTTTTTTTTTCTGGTTAGCAGTAACAGAATGTGTGTTATAAAATGAAAGTGTACTTGTTACAGAATGAAAACTGGTATTTGGTTTTTATTATGCTTTAAAGGCATGGAAGCATCTGTACCAGTGTGAACACAAATGCATTGGCTCCCGTGGCTGCTGCTGAAATAGAGCAGTGGTGAAGATATGGTGCGAGTGTACTAGGACTTGTTCTGAACCACGGGTTCTTGGTAGCAAGTTTAGGAATGAAAATGTCCAATTTACAGATAACACCACTGAAATATAGAGCTAAGTTCATCGTATTAAAATTACCCTCTGCACTAATATCTAAGGGGATTGCTTCCTATCAGAGTGAGTATAGGGTTTGTATGATGTGTGTCCAAACATGTAAATTATTCTTGGGTCTGTGGAAGTGAAAAATGTAGGACTATTACTGTGCAGTTCCACAGATTCACTGGCTGTTCTTTCTGCCCGGGAAAGATAGAGTTCAGGAGCTCAGCTGCTGCTCTTGGAGGGCAGAGTACTTTTCCTTATGTGTTTTTGGAGTTTAGAGTCTAACCCTAGAGTAATATGCTGAATATCTCTTTTGTCTCTTACTGCACAATAAAAATGAAATGACCGAAAATGTGTTTGTCTGACACAATATTGATGACTGGCTATTCTATATCAAAGCAACATTCAGAAGAATATGTTACCTGAATTATACATGCTGGGTGAAATTGCTATTCAGACAAACATTTCTAGCTTTACAGATCATTATATTTGCAATTACCTCATTTGGTCTTCTCTCACCTCATAAGGATACCTCTATAAACTGGTATAATGGTCATTAATCATTCCATTTCTCTCAAGTGCTGTAGAGTTTTAGCCTTGTATTTGGGCTTACCAGCAAATAACTGGCCAAACAAACTAAAATGAAGTAAGTAGTGAAATTACTGTGTTCTGGGAGTGTCATGAAATAGCTGCTGTACAGTCTCAGCTGTCTTTTTTCAAAGTTAACATGGTGCGTCCTGTGCAAAAAGAAATATATATTCCAAAAGGTGTAATACAATGATATATATAGGATAAACTTGCAGTGTTATGCTTAGAGGATAACCTAAGTAGCTCTGTGTTGTTATAAACTGGTATTAAATGGGAGTTGTGCAGAAAATGTCCCACAAGCTACAGTGGTAATAAAGCACCACTTGACTGTAATTTTATTTTTCATACCAAAAGGCTTTTTTAATTTGTTTAGAATTTGATAAGAGAAAATATTGTGCTTTATAAATTCATTGTATTTTTTCTGAAACATACTTTTGCAGTGGGGAGGGAGGAAGAATTTTTAAAGCATTGCCTGATTTCTGTATGGGACGCATGAAAAAGAGCAGTTTCATGTTGTGCAGAGGGTTTGGAGCTGTTTGCACAGGGAAGAGGTTTTTCTGGAAGGCTTAGCCCCCACATGAGCCTTCGCTGGAGCAGGCTCTCCTGCCTCTCTGCTCCTTCTGTGGCCTGCAACATGGAGCCAGCTGGTGTGGGGAACTCAGCAGGTAATTCTGCACTTTGGTAGAAACACTGTGAATTAGCACACTGTTAAGTGTCATCTGCAAAAATTGCTGATGCTTGACATGACCTCTAGAGAAAGCTGCTTTCCAGAGGGGAGAGGAAGTTCAGGGACTTGAGAGAACTTGGCAACAGGAATGAGCTTGGGGTGAAGAAATGAATGTCTCTAGTCCCTCGATTTACAGCYAGCGTGACACTTGCTAAAATCTTTGAGAAAAGTCTCTGTTTCTGCATAAAAATTATTCCTGTCAAGATAAACAATTTTATTAGGACTTTAGGTACAGAATAAATCACATAAATATGATATAAATCGTGACATGTATATATCTCCATTTTCAGCAAAGATGTGCCACTATTGTAAAGCAGAAGTAGGAGACATTTGTGTTTATCCTTATTCAGGGAACAAGTTAAACGTTTGCACTTGCTTAAGTGCCTCCCAAGTGAGGGATATATTTCTTGTGCTGTCTCGAATAAGGATGACTTTTTGTTTTAGCACCATGATGACAAAGATAACCAACCTGATTGTCAGCTGTGGTTTCCTCTAACCTCTCAAGACCACACTAGAAGAGCCCTGGTAATGTCTGACCATCACACTGCCTTTGTAAAGACTATTAGGAGAGTCATCTTCTCTCATCCGGGATGATGGCTATTCTATGGTGATTTTAAAAATGTCTCAGTGCACAACTTTGCTCTTTGTTGTGTGTTCTATTACCTGATGTTTATTCTGGTTTATTATTCTGTAATTTATTCAACAGGCAATTTCTGAAATTGTCTGATCCCTAGAAAGAGAATTGTATAAACAATCTTTTTTTTTTTCTTTTTCTTTTTTTTTTCATACTGGTAGCTGGATGTCCAGGGAATTTTTGGTACAGCTAAACTTAAGATTTTTACCTTTCTTATACCAAATGGTTTAGAGACTTCAAAGTATTTCCTGGCAGAGTAGTTGTTATTTGCATGACAAGAACCCTCTAGTAAAAGACTCTTGGGGTAATACTAATCATCAGTAGATATTTTGAAAAAATATTCCCTGTAGCATTTTATTCAGCTTTGCAGTGTTTACCTCTAAATACAGATGCTTATGCAGGAAAGGGAACTGCTAAATGATTTCTTTTGTGCCGATGTTGTCAAAAAGCGTTTCCCAGTTTGACTGAGATTGTGGGAGATGAGAGCAGAAAAGAGGCAAAAATTATTTTCTGCTCTAATTCAGAGGTCAGTAGAGTTAAGCTACCATTAAATTTGGGGCAGATATTTTAATGAATTCCAGAAATACAGCAGCTGAATAGAAATAATGGGAATACAGAGATCTTATTTCTTATTTCCTATTTCCTTTGAATTAGAGCGTTACTGCTTGCGGCCAAGCAGTTACAGCGAATAGGCAAGCTGAAAGAGAGTGAGTTTTATTGAGATAAATCTTTTGTGAAGAAGAAATATTTCTAAATGTAGGATAAGTGTTTCAAGGATATGCTGTATAAATTTGTCTTTATGAAATTAAACTTTCCTTTCATTTTAATTTCTTTGCATTTGTTTGTGCTTTGCAGAAAACCAGTGAGCAGGTTTGGGAATGCTAGGGGTGAGAGCATATCTATAGCTTGTTCTTCAAGCAGTTTGTAAATTAAAGCTAAGAAATCATAAAATAGAAGTAAATGAGCATGATAAATATAATCCTATTTATCAAATGATATTTCCTTTGGCTTGTATGACTAGAACATGTCTTTAAATATTGAGAGAAGAAAACGTGCACATGTTGACTATCTTTTTTTATTTCTTTGCTATTCTTTTTATTATGGTTGATTTATTACATAGCACCATCTTCTATGTATAAAGAATAGGAAATCCTGTCAGGAGGGGGTAATTGGATCAAGCAGAATTGCGAAAGTAGTTTGTATTTCGCCCCCATGAAAATGCTCTTTCTCACCAGGTGGCACACTCAGCTACTCCACAAAGAACCCAAAGTGGAATAATCTGATTGACATCCATATTGAATATTTTTCTGGCACAGATGAGTATAGCTCCATGTGCTGTGCTAATAAAACTTTATCGGTCCAGGTTAGCTGAGGATATGAATTTATTGTGGAAACATTGATGACATCATTTATAGATTTTGTGTATAACACTGAAGATCATAGTGTTTGTTTAAGTAAAGTTTTTGGCATCAAGAATATTAAGGAAAGTTCTTTATGAACAATGTCGTTTCACAGTAATGGCGTTTACCAGTTTGTGGACTGGTCAGTTGAATAAGTAAAAGGCACCGTAATTCGTTTTTACAGTTACATTACAGTTGTAATGAGAAGTATTGATTTTTCTCTTAATACTAATGTGTTTAATGACCTTTCTAATGACATCTGTCACTACTGTTTCTTCTCAAATTCTATTGGCATTTTCCCTTCAGTAAAGGAAAGGATTTTAATTGCTTGTTGTATTGTTAGAATGAGAATTAATATTCTTTTTGAAGTAGTATGAGGGCTTGAAGACTTATTCTGTTAAAAAAAAAAAAAAAAAGGTGGTTTAGAAGATGTCCATTTTTTGGTCTTCAGAAAATAGTTCCTTGAGTGCTACGTGTGAAATTAGTTTTTCATTGTCAGTTTTTGCTAGTTGATATTAAGTAGAGTTTGTGGAATTTAAAGTGGAAGGTTTACTAAGATAGTTTCTGACAATGTCTCTCTCAAGAGTTTTCTCTTCCTTCAGCTTTTAATGGTACTATCTGAAGGAAGGATATATGAATTAACTAAAACATTGATGTACCATAACTCACTAAAAACATATACCTATAGTTCAAAAAAAGTTTAATTGTTTCTCTGTGGTGACTTTTCTTTCAGAAGTAAGATAGAGCTTGTCTTGAAAAACTCTTTGTTTTCTACTGCTTATCTTCTTCTATTGCTTTAGATGCTCTAAAATTTGGCTATTGAACACCAGCCATTTAAAGTAAGAGTGGTTGTTACCAAGCAGCAAAACYTCTGGTTTGCTTGTAGAATGATTATCGATACAATAAAGGCTAGGGGTAAGAGTCAAAGAAAGTGGCTCCAACACTGCTAAATGGTTTGCTCTCACTTGCAAACACTTAATTTTGTCCTCTAGTGTCAAGGGACAGGTGATCACAAGTGATTTGCAGGACATGAGTATTTTCATAAGCTGCTCATTCTTGATCAGTTAACAAAGATTATACATGATATTTTTGATCTGCATTACAGGTAGCAACGTTGCCTAGTTGATCTGGTCTAATTCTGATGCAAGAGATGAATACTCACCTACTTCTGGGTACTCCAAACAGGCATGCTGTGATGTCATGCTCAGACCTACCACCCCGAAAGGCRGTACTTCGGGTTGCCATAACAACATCAGCCAGTCATTGTCTGACACTACAACATTATTGCAGGAGCTTTGAGGGAGTATTAACCAAAATACAGTCACCATACCTTTTGACTGGTTTGCTGCTTAAGAATGTCTATGCTGTGTACTCAGATGATGCATCTACAGCATATTTTCTCTGTACATGTATGATTGGAATGACCACATTTTTCTGAAACTCTTTGGCATACCTATATAATAATTTAAAGTAGCACATTAGAGTATATGTGGCAAAACCCAATATGCATTAGTGTAAAGTTACTCATATTTACTTAATTTTTACATTAAAAATGAGTAAGAATAATGATTCAGAAAAGCTGAGCATCTACTGTGGTATATAATAGAAAAAGTTTCATCTGAGTAGTCCTTTGCATATAGCAGGAAGAGATCAAAATCACGTTTTCTCCCCTTATTGTGTAGCACATTCTGTAAAAATCCAAACCAGTAGCTTGAAATTCTTGTTTTAACAACTAAAATGCACATGCAGTGTGGGTGAAAACAGGATATTTAGTTAATTGAACAAGAGATCATGGTTCACATAATAAAATAAGCCAGCTTGCTTTAACCAGATTTCATAGACCATCTGAAATAGAGGAAGGAAGCTTGCCAATAGCAGGAGCTAATGCTTCAATACCTTTCATTTTGTACTCTGAAAAGGAAACCTCTTCTTAGCTCATTCATTTTCCAGAGGGAATATCGAATGCTGTGGCATATTGTCAGAGCAGCTTTATTGTCACCATTTACAAAGGTCACCTGAATTAATTGACTTCTTACCATACATATTGTTAAGCTACCCGTTTCCTGACATTTATGGAAAGGTGGCAGGCTTACAGCCATTGGCTATCTGTTGATGGTTGTTTCACAGTGTTTGTTTCTCAAAACACAGTAACTTTAAAATTACAAGCAAATAACAGCATTGCTGCAAAGGAACAGATTCTTTATGATGTTCTCCAAGGTGTACAGGAGTTGAGGGGGTGGGGGGAGAAAAAGGGGTAGGAGAAATAATCTAAATACTGAGCTGTTTTTAATACAGATATAGTATTCTAAAACGCAAACAAAAACATGCAGGAAGATTTAGGTTGTATTTTTTCACTTTGAAGCATGCATTAGATGATAGCTAACCTGTCTTTTTTGCGGTGTAAAGTAAAATCTCTCACTGGCTTTCACTGATGCATGAATCACAGATCCATGCTGATGGACTTTACTGAACGTGTTTTCATCTGAAGGGATAGTGAGGTACTCTTATACTGCATGAAAGAACTTACATACACATGCATAAACACAAACACAGTAGGCAACAGTAGCGCTAGCATGGAATTTTATGTAGATTAAATTGGTTAAATAGAAAACTACTGTCTTTTTTCTAGCCCCTTGCATTTACTGCCTCCTTCATCCCCCTATGTTGGGTTCTTCTCTTTCTGAACAGCAGCGCTGGGCAAAAACTCCAACTAGACATGTGAAAACAAAGGCATGGAAAGCAAAGACAAACAGTTCTGAGCCTTCCTATACTAAAACAGGCAAAGCTTTTATAGTGATGGATTTGAACAGTCTCCTTACATGAAAATATACTTTAGAGGCACCCTGCTGTGATGCTGTTAATTACCAAAGAAGATTAGAACTCTTCTGCTTAATGCGATCCTTTTTACCTAACGTGTCCGTTCCAGCTGCATCCACAATCAGACATTCACACTGTCCCTTCTGACTGGAAAGGGGATGTTTTTAAGCAAAGTCATTTGCCACAATCCTTAAGATGTAGCCTGGCAGAAATTCAATAACTGTTTGTGATATGCTCATTCAGCCTCACTGCTCAGTGTTTTTTAGGTCCTGACATAAACAGCATTTCCCTTAATCCTAGCACTGGAGAGAAGAAAGGAGGCTGTCCTGTATCTTGTGTTATTGGTTTCAAAACACAGAGCAACTGTGTAATTTGATTTTGCATCTGAAACAACAGGGGAAACATTCTCCCTTTATAATTTTTTATCCTTTGATGTTCTTTCAAGCTAACAAATGCACAAATCTGATACTCTCGCAAGCATATTTAGATTATCTCTGGCACAAAAAGCAAATTGCATTTGCATTTCCGTTCAGAAAGTAAAATGTGAAAATACGCTAATAAAATAACTTTACGAAAAGAAGAAAGGGGAAAGAGTTTACATGCTAAGGTAAAAGTCAGGATAAAATTGAAAATAAAGAGGAACTTACCCTATAATAAGCGTAGTTTCAGAGCTGGAGGAGTTCTTGCATCTCGGTAATTTTGATTCCTTAGTTCAGGTAGCCACATACTTGTATTAAAGCCAGAGTCTGAATAGATGTGCATACATGTATGTGTGTGTGTGAGTCGGCGTGCGCGCGCGTGTCTAACGGTATATAATACAAAGATGTATCTATTGATATCCTACAACATGAGAGACTCTGTGCTGCCAGCTGAGATCCCTTATGTTTGCCAGAGCACTGTTGCTGCCTGGCTGGCTGAGGCTCGCAATCCAGTGGAGAGAGAGGTGGGGGAGAGAGAGATGCCTGCTAGCTCTTCTTATTTCTCCTTGTTTCCATGGTGGTTAGTGGTGCATCGTTCACCCGCTCGGTTGTCACACTGACATGGTGCTGCCTGCTCAGCGGTCATTAATAACTGAGCCCCTTCCACTCCCCAGAGAGGAGCCAATGCTTCGGCGTGACCAGATGCCGTGTAGTACGCGCGGCTGCGCCAGCCTGGTTGGCCGTGGGAAGCTGTCTGTTACGTGACACTGCTGCTTTGGGTACGGATACATGAAACAAGCCTTTGCATGCTTCCAGAGATCTCTTCCGATTTGTGGGAGTACAGGGCATGCTTTGTGTTTGCACAGAACAGCTCGGGAGGTTTAAATCCCCCCCCCCCTTTTTTTTTTTTAAAGCTATATAAGGATGTTATCTGTGTTCAGAACAACTGATTAGAGATCACTGAGTTCTGCAAAGGCTGCTGTAGTTCAGAGGATACTGCGTGTTGAAACCATTCAGGAAGAATGCTCCCCCCGCCCCCGCCGTTTAGCTGCTTTTTTTTTTAGTTTAAGAAAGTAAAGGATTTTTCATACTCCTCCTTTTCCAAATTTTATAAAATATTAAATTTTATGACTTACGTTTATCAGTAGAAAGTAAGAGCAGTAAAACATCTTTCTGAGAAATAAAAATTCAGAATAAACTGAGGAAGGGGTTGGTTAAATAAAGTCAGTTTCTTTCAATCTCTGTCTACTTGACTCTCTCTTTTATGGCCATCTAATTATATAAACAATAGGCTGCACAGATTTTTCCTTCCCCTCCTTCCTTCTTCCTTTCCTTCTCCCTTCTCCCTTTGTGCCATACTCTTTGGTGAAGAATTAATTTTCTTTCTATTTGTTCTGTATCTGTGAACAAAGGGCACACAAACTATGAAGGTTTTAAAAATTGAAAAATAATTCATGAATTTTTTTTTAATTTAAAGGAAGTATACACTGAAATATATCATCCCTTCTCCTAGATATACAAAACAATAAGTGAGATAGATGTTGTTAGGAAAAGTTTTTTTTAATCATACATACTGTTTTATATGTTACTTTGTAATAGAAGATGAACAATAGCGAAATACAAAGAGTTGGTTATCAACAGGTCAAAAGGAAGAAAATGTTGGATATCTTGCATGAATTCAGTACTACAGTCCTGACTGAGGCAGGCCACCCTCTAGTGGATTAAAGTGAAATGTGGTTCTGATTTCACACTCTTCTGCTTTGTTTGAAGAAAGGCTCACAGTCCTGTCTAATAATAGTATGAAAAATTTCTGAAGATTAGCAAACAATGTAAGTTAATGTACTTTTTGCAACAGCACCAGCACCAGAATTCTATTATAAAATGGTTGCTATTTTATGAATACTATATATCATTTCGATTCACTTTGAGTCTGAGATCGTGGACTGCATTATTTTTGTTTTTATTCTGTAAGAAAATGATTTTACACTTCATAAAATCACTTATTATGAAAAGTGAATTAAAGTAATGCCAACTTTTTGAATAAATTTCAGTTTATTATAATTGGTTAGGACAAATTTTGCAAAACCAGTCCTGTTTGACTCACTGGTACTTACATTGTTGTGGCTGTAATAAAGCAGTTTTTTTCCCTTCTGCCTCAAATTTTTGAATACTGCATTTAAACTAAGTACAGGAAGCAACGTTTTAAATTTTTTAAAGATGTCTGCTGTTCAGTTTTCATACAACTGAGTAGGACTGCCTCATATATGAAATAATGGCATGTAAGTGACAGACTGCAAATATGTGAAATACTCTAGGATGGGTGGAAGGCCAAGTGGCCCTTCCATTTTCTCCCATTCTCTTATTATGGACATTACGTTTTTTTCTAATGTGGGTTAAAGAGGTATAACAAAAYAGCTGGGACTGACCCATCTTTGGTTACCTTTCAGGTCTTCTGGCCTGGGGTTGGGACAGGGAACACCTCAGGCCAGAAGGATGTCACATCACCTTTCTGTAGCCTCAGGGCTCATTCGTGAAACCTTGTCTCTCCTTTGCCCCCACGAGGTGGCTCCTGGAGCCTCTGATAGTACTTAATGTTCAGCACCATGAGCTGCAAGTACAAACTGTTGTAAACTTCCCAAAGTGAGCCTATGAGCCCTGCTGCACAACATAACGGCCTGTGTCTGATGGGACAGTGCTCAGGATGTGTTAAGGAAGCACAACCAAAAGCCAGAAAAGTAAGACTTCTTGCCATGCTAGCCCCCACAGGAAAAATGGAAATCCTTCCTGATCCCAGCCATGCGGTTAGTCACACCTATCCCAAACAAAAGGTGTAAACCTGTGCTACAGGGGTGGGATGGTGGGTAGAGTAAGAGAGAAGAAAATTTCAAAAAGTTTGGGCAAAATTAAGAGTAGGAAGACGTTCTGTTAAAGCCAACTAAATACTGCTATTTCTCTTATCTCAACCAATGGAGAAACAGAAGATCTGGGGAAAAGGGAATAGGTAGGGACTACCATTGCCCTACCCGAAAGCTTTCTTGGGTTTTGCCCCTAACCTCGTGTACTCACTGTGGTTCATTCAAAATCTGGCTTTCTAGTTAACATGAGAATCATGCAAAAACATATTCAGTGATTTGACATGTGAAATTAAGATTATAGAAGTTCTTCATTTTGGTTGATTGGTATGGACTGTATAATTAGAGGGCTAAATAATTAAATCAGCTAAAGTATACTTGCATAAAGAAAGTGAGTTCTTATGATAGACTATATATGCAATTAAAGTACCTCCTTGATAGGCATGCATTTACATATTAGTTAAAATGTTATTATGTCATAATAAAGTTCTGTTTCATAAAAAAGTGAAATAATTGAATTTTTTAATTTAGCTAATGCTAAAGAATAAATTTTTTTTCAAACTATCTGCAGGAGAAAAATATCTTTTATAACCAATACAGTTATGATGATTAAGGTTCATTAAGTTATTTTCCTGCTGATTTCACTAGGATGCTTGGTGGTTTTAAAATAGCAATGTAATCTATTTCACCAGAATTTTATATATATAGCTTATTAGGTTACAGTGTAGGAAAAAAATATCTCAGACTGATAGAGAGATGATGGAAGTAATGTAGGCTAACTCCAGGTATTTATTTAGCATGCATTTTATCTGATTACTGAGTGCACATGAAAATAAACTAAGTAATTATTTGTTTGTAATGGACAATTAATACGATGCATAAAAACCTTAGTTATTAAAATACAGTGGTTCTGTGCCTGCATTTTTCTCAAAATTGGAAGAGGATTTAAAAACTTTTTCCTTTTTTCATTACATAGAAAGGCGGAGCATCCTTGGGCTTTAATACCCTGTAGGCTTGTTGTGGTTCAGGGAGTTAACAGTGACCTTTTCTAGTATTTTTAGGCTCTGTGAACACAGCTGTGTTTAGAATGCAACAAGTATAGTTAAAAACTGAAATAAATACCATGCAGTTAAAGTAAAAGACCCACAAGTATTTGATTTAAATTCTAAGATGACACACTTTATATCAGAAACTGCCAATTAAAAAAAATTCTAAGTGTGTATCCATACAGATTATGTTAGAGTGTAAAAGAGCAGATACTTTTTGAATAGCTTTATTGCTTATGACTACAAGTGCCCCTATCTTGGTTTCTGAGGCACCGTACCTACAAGGACGAGGGCCGAGTGGCGGCTCTTTGCACTTACTTCTTGTAGCCCTTAGAGTAAAAAAGAAAGGAGCTGGTGTTTGACAGATTAATTCTCACCAGTTCTGCAAAGCATAGCCTTAGTGTATCTTCCATGTGAGGTGTGGGGACGTATTCCTTTCTGAATGAAGGTCCAGAATTGCTCAGATTCAAGGAAATCTGTCTTATGGCTTCATCAGTTATTAACTGACTTACTAATTATAGGCAGTTGTCATTGAGTGATTTGCCTGGAAGAGAGAAAAAAATGCCACCACTTCGTGTAACCCCGTTCTGCCAGCATTTTCAGTGCATTGTTGTCAACCTGACACTGTCATGCGCATTTTTAGATAATATGGCAACTAACTATTGACATTTTTCTAAGGGCTAAGCTTCCATACAGACAAGGAGTAACTTTTATTAATGTGTATCCCTCTGAAATGGAATCATTTTTTCAATGATAAGAAAAAGCAACATTTCTAGCTGTAGTTCTTTGTCTTTTTTGAAGATGAAAGGCTTGTTGCCAACAATGAGTTCAAGTTTCTAAATACAGTTGAACTTCATAATGGAAGGTGTTATGCTCAGATTACTTAACCTGCTACCAACTTTCTTTTATCAGTTCTCAGAGTTAGTGTTGATAGGATAGAGATAAAGCAGATGGAAACAAATCTAGGCCATGAACCTGTAAAGAATTTCACATAAGGAAAGGTTCATATCTACACAAAGCACCAGTTACTTCATTAAAAGCTATGTAGGTAGTAGATGCTGTATAACTTAGCAAAATCTGGAACTGTGTAGTAAAAGGAGTCATATAGTACAGGCAAATTCAATCATGTGTGATGGGGATGAATGAAAGCAGTGGTGATGAGCTGATGCTTATCTTGGTGATCAAGGGGGTTTTGTATATTCCAGCAAATTCGTCTATTCCTGTAGCAACTGTGTTCTACGAAACGGAAAGGACAAGATCCCAGGCAAGAGCTATAGTCTCTTTCCTCATAGTCCCAGAGCTATAGTCAGCCTTCCTCAGGAATGGCCTGAGGTCTGAAAAATCTTAACATGGTTTATACCTATTGGGTCTAACTCAGAGTGATATCGAGTTCTTCTAATTTTCATCCCTGGCTCTATTTTAATAGGCAAGATCTCTGGCATACCAGCATCTGCTGAAGGCTGGAAGTGAGTCACGCATAGCAACCACAACCTCACTATGCCGTGTGGGAAACGTAATGAAGACGGAGTAGTGAAAAGCAGCTATAGAATCCTTATGTGCAGCTGGATTAGGTTGAGGAAATATGGGATCTGTAAAGAGGTTTTCAAGCTCAATGTATGTATTCCATTTTAAAACTGATTTCATCTCGGTATGTTAATGTCTTACTTGTGGTGACATCTCAGTTTTTATAACCTGTAGTATCGGATATAATTTATTGGGATCTTCTCAACGGTAGATCTTTAAGACTGAGATGCCCTTGTTGATTTCATAAGGATCTGCTTGTTGCTCATGGGACCTGGTACGTGCATGGGATATACCTTTTAGTGTCATGGCCTCTTTAAGTTAATCTGTATCTGAGGTTGATGAAGAAAATGGTGGCAGTAATAATTTGAATATAGGGCCTAGAATTTTCGTCCTGATTGTGACTTGTTATAGTTCTTATGGGTGGCGATAAATCTGGAACTTTCTGTCCTTATAGAGAGGACTTTCTCCATTTCTTTGCTCATACCTGTTTTCCTTTCTATGGAGAATTAACTGAATTATCTGAAACAGATTTACTCTTTTTCTGCTAGCACTGTGCGGTGTGGCAAATAGTACATGATCAGTGAGAGGGAACCTCCTTCCCCCACTAATCAATTTTTTTAATTTAGCCACTTTCCCTGATAATGTCACATTTATTTTTTTAAGTATATATGGCAAGCCTCAAGGGCAGAATGTCAGACTTGAATTTCTTACCTTTTTTGGTGAAACTAAACAAAAACTATTTTGTTACATTTTATTGTGGTTTAATACTAAAAATGGATGGACAACAACAACAGTAATTCTAGATTATTTGCTTTTCATAACTATTTGCACAAGAGTTACATTGCCGCTTAAGAAATCTGTACAAACAGAGTCACTAAGCTAAATATTAGAACTAGAACATAATTTTGCTTTTAGTTACTTTTACTCTGAGATTAAGAGAAGTGTCATAGTAATTTTCCCATGCCATCAATAGCATTCTCAAACTGTGGTCATGAGTAACTGTTATGAAGCTATCTTGGTGGTGACAAGGAACAGCACGGATATGTGCAGTGTGTGTTCAGAATATGGTTACCTAATGACAGTTTAAATCAAATACACTAAACTATTGGAGTGTAATGGGTACCGAAGTGAAGTTCTTGGTAGTTTAGTTACACAATTCCATTTTTTTCAACTTGCAGATCTAGAAAATTAATTAAAAGGTCACTGGAACATACAACATCCTTACTCATTAAAAACCAAACTATTTAATTAGGAATGCAGTAAATGTTTCCCCTCTCCTCTGTAATTTGACTGCCAAAAACTGTGGGTGCACATTAGGTATTTTTCTTTAAATGTAAAGTTATCTTTACATTAATAAGTTGGGGGTAGAAAGGAACATGTACATAATGACTTACTGGAGGAGGAGCTGTTTCAGAGGCTTTCACATAGTTCCCATTACTAAGGAAACCACTTATTTTGTCTGTGCATGTTTTGAATAGATCTCTCATTTGAAGTCTGGTGCTCAAACACTGAGGATTGCATTATAGCACTGAGAAAGAGGCAAAGGAAACAAAAGAGGCTTAAAACCACTTCATCTTTAAGGAATACAGTCTAAGAGTATTGTATTACATGCTTATGAAAGTGTACACATCTGTTTATATTTGAGATGTATATATATGCATTTTGATTGTTTTGTTCCACTAAAACCAAAATGAAAGTATTAATAAGTAGAACGGAAAGCAGATGTTGTTTTGTTCTGCACTTTGCATGCCTCTATCGTAAGGACACTTGAGAAGTCTGGTGTACCATTTAGGTAGTATCAAATATGAGTTCTGATTTTGATTAATAGATTGAAGTAGAAAGAAGTGCCTATCCAATGATAATGGCTAAAACAAGGCTGCAAGGATGGCTATGTATTCAACAGTTGACCAAACCTTTGCTTGGAAAGTGAGTCCGTTTTGGCAAAATTCTTAGCTTAAGTTTAAGACATGACTGCAAATACACACCCGAACATACTTACATTATATTGGGGCCAGCACATTTTCCCTACATGAATAGCACATGTATTCCATGCTGACCAAACACTTATATTAACTATTAACAATTGAATTAAAACCCGCTCTATTAGCAATTGTGTATGTCAGCTGGTATGCTCACAAACAAAAGGTTGCCTTAGTACAGCCAGACGAATCTGGTTTGAGGGGATATGTTTTTAAAGTATATGTATTTAAATAACTTGGAACTGATTCCAAACTATTCCTTAAAGATCAGAATTGTTCACAAATAAGCTGGAAGTGTGAGAGAGATGTAGAAATCTAACAGATTGCCAGAGAGCTGTAGGGAAATTAAGTATGTGGCCAATAAGTGTTCTTATTCAGCACGTCCAATATATGAATTAGTTTATCAGTTAGTTTTTCTGTCAAACAGGATAGAAAACCGAAGACAAAGATGGAAATTCCCGTTTTTAAGGCCTACAAACCCCATGACTCTGTAGGGTCATGTGAGAACAAAAACAGTACTACAGAAAGTTAATTTCTGTTGAAAATAGAAATACATTCTATATTTTGTGTGTGTGTTAATGCCAATTTATTTTGAAATGAAGAGCCTTAAGTTGTCAGCAGTTGATACCTGATATGTCTGATGAATAATTATTCTTAATATATGTTGCATAGTTCATGTGCCATTTTGGGTGACAAGAGATTACTTTTAAAGCTAATATGCTTTGAAGGGATTTATGTGTGTGTTTGTGTGCACAATTAATGAGCAGCCAGTCCCATACAGATTTTCTTCTTTAACTCCCTGACTGTTAAATGAGAAGGAGAATGACAGCTGTGGTAAAGCTGACATGTCCTTGGCTTGACTTAGTTGGATACTTTTGGGTGAAATAAAATAAATGTCTTTAGATTACATAGAGATATCAGAACTCATTTGTCTCAGCTAAGAAATATCAGTTTTTAATATTCCAGAGTATTTGTGTTGTTTCAATCCTGTACTGGTTATGTTTGCTTTCTACTGTCTTATTGTAAGGATTCACAACCTGTCTCAAGGTACACTAAAAGCATTGCTATTCATTATCCTTAAATTTATGCTTGCAGCAAGAAATAAGATCTTCAGTGTTTGGTAATACTGACAATTTTCTTTACAATGTTAACTGGTATGTTTCCAAAAGAGTGGATTCAGCCTCCAACTCCCATCAGTATTATCACAAAAGAGATAAAATACATATTTTTTTATAAAATAGCTGGGATAGGTACTCTCAGCAAAAGCTAACATCTGTTTTGATACAAGAGTGTCAATTTACCTGGTGAGGACCGGGACCATTTGATACTGAGAGACAATTAAGAGTTAATAATTGAATTTATAATTCTACTTACCAGAGAAGAGGAACCAACATTTTAAAATAACTTTATTAAAATATTTGGGTAAAAAATGTAATACAAAATGCAGTAGATAATATAAATAATAGTTTAGTGCCAGGTAAATTTCATGATGACATCACTGTGAGGAGGAGGCAAAGGACAGGGAGAACAGGAGAAGGAGGGAGGTTTTCCCACGATAAGCAGCTCAGAGGAACATAGGAATATCATTCAGAAAGGCTGTTTGAACTTTAGTAATAGAAATGGGATTACACTCTTAAGTAGACTACGATGAAAGGTCATTTGGAGCCAATAACATGCAATTCTGCTGTAAGTTGTGGGCTTATTACTTAGAAATAACTGAGGAGGAGAACGTATCTCTGTATTGCTGGTCGATCAGGAAGTAGGAGCTGACAGCATGGCACAGCTGTGAAAAAAAACAAATATGGTCCTAGGATGCACCAGGAAAGTTATTCCAGTAGCAGTAAGGAATTAGTAGCACTTTGGACACCTCATTTGGAATAATTCATTCAGTTGTCGTTTTGTGCTTGAAAAAAAAAGTGAACTCAAACTGGAACACATGCAATTAAATACTATTCAGATGACAGCGGAGCCCACAATACGGAGAGGTTTATAAAACCTTGCCTTGTATAGTGCAGGAGAGTCAGGGAGAAAATAAGATTCCTGCTGATAAATACATCCTGCTGGTACACAATGAGGTAAAGCTAGCAGAACAAAATGTGTAAGTGACTTTTTTTTCTTCATGTTTGAGTCATTGCATCCTGGGACAAGTTTCCAGTGGAAATACTTTGGGTAGAAAAACAAAACCAAGAGCAAACCAAAACAACCACAACTCAGATGAAACCAACCACTAACGAAAAAAAAACCCAAACAACTCTTTAAAGATACTGATTGGTATATTTATAAAAGAGGTTGGTTTACAAATAGCTGACTTCATGCCTACAGAAGAAGGAGCTAGACTTAACATTTTAGGAAAATCTTTCCAGTCCTTTTTTGCTTATCAAAGATAAACCCTACTTGGCAGATTTCTGTATAAATCCAGTGCCCATCTCTCTGTTCTAAATTCTGTTAACTTTTTTGGTTTTGATAAGTTAAAGTTTTTGATACTCTTGAATATTTGCAAGCATGGGAATTTCTAACTCCCCAACTGGTGGAAATACTGATTTTTCAGCGATAAAACAGCTTTTCCAATATTTACCCCAGCAAGTATAAATAAAGCAAAGTTTAGTAATTTGCACTTACTTACTGGTATAAAATAGTGGTTTAGCTATCTATACATGCTAATAGTTGAGTGGCACTGCAAAAAGTTCAGAACAAAAAAGGAAACTAATAGCTATACTATAGTCTTTGATTTCCACTTCTCTAGCTACTTCTGGAAACAGTAATCCCCTTGATAATATTCTCTAAAACAAATTGTCATCCAAAGGCCTTAGATTTTACCCGAAGTTTTCTTCCCATATGCAACTTTGATCACTAAATAGAAACCTCACTCTGTTGGTCGGGTAATGTTTTCAGTGTCTTCCACTGGCTTTGTTTTTGGTTACTGTGACAAATAATCTAAGTTCAGCTACAAGGAAGTCACAAAAAGCCTTATATGCACAAAAAATGCATATAAGCCTCCCTATCATCTTATATGCAAAATCCAAATGTCCCAAAATTGCCTAACTTTTTTTAGTGTTATCTTTTAGAACTCTTAATTTTGCTGACATCTACTTTTTCCATGAGTAGCTGTAAGAAATAACTGTAATGAATCCACTTTTTAGATACATCTGTATTTCTTCCCTGGGCCTTAGGTTGAATTTCTCTTTAGCTAATAGGCCACCTATATGTTCAGCCATCTCCCAAAGTGGCTTTAATAGGCAGGTACATTAACTCATTTCATATTTTCCTACAGAGAGATATTCATCAAGGTAACAAACTTGATGATGGAAGAGCGTATTTTTCTCATTACTGCTAATTTGAATGTTATGCCAAATAGGCTTTCAGGAACCGGAACGCAGATAGTTATGGCCTTAATGAAATAGTAATAACATTCAAACTGGAAACCCAACAAGTTGAAATGCATGGGTTGAAGAGGGAGAAATCAAACTGCTGATTCATTCTCATATTTTCCTAACTGTACTCTCAGGCCACATATTTTTATCATGGCTGCTGTTATGTCAAATGGAGAATATTGAACTGAACATAAAGGAGGCTCAATATTGCCATTTACAAATGTGCCTCAAGAGTAACCTAAATGGTGAATAATTTGGTATTTCAGGCAGGAGCACTAACTTTTGACCAGGAGAGGAGATTCTGGTAATTCCATTAATTCCACTAACCCCTCCTGAGACCGTCCCCGTCCTGGGTGTGAGTGCAGCTACTTTTGGAGAGAAGCCAAACTCTTCATTGCTGCCTACACTGCATTTCAAAGCCTTTAATTCAATATTCCTAACTGAGCTAACTATAAATTACCTTAGGTTTTGAATCTCACTTTCCACTGATTCATCTTCCCTGTGCCCAGTCTTTCCCTCCTCTTTGTTGTTGCGCAATGAACATGCAATTGCTTTCTCTCACCTTGCTCCTAATTTTGAAAAAAAGCAGTTCACCTTTCTTTTCTCAGAAGTCTTCCCTGCTGATTGCTCAGGTCTTTGTTCTCGCTAGCTTCGGTGCAGAGGGATGGAGGTTTCAGTCCTCTGCTTCCTCTTTAAGGTGTCTTATGCATCAGCCACTTTCAAGGATGTCAGAGGGAGGGCTGGCCCTCACTGCTTGTGTGGGACCTATTCCTTCCTTTGGCTGTTGCAGAAGGACTCATGTATTCTTGGTTTAAAGACCCCGCTGAAGTGGTCTGCTTTAGTGGGGCTCAACACATGGCCAATCTGACCCCAGGACACAGCTGTCAGCCCAAGACCTGGTTCATAGACTCTGCTTATGTGGATTTCCCTTCTTTCCAATACAGACTGTGCATGGGGCAGGCAGGAGGAACACTTATGGATAGGGTAAGTGCTGCCTGATCAACATCTGCCCCCTGTCACTGCAATGCTCCTGGAGTCAGCTGCTGCAACCCCATTTCTCAGTTTAAACTGTAGGAAGGTAAAATCATGGGTGCAGTCCATTTTTCTTCTTTTTGGTGGAAGGGAGAGGCAGAAAGAGATGCAGCAAGGCATATATTTCATGGGTAAATGCTTTGAAAGCTTGTAAGGCAAATAAATTGAAAGGTCAGTATTCTGGCTTGGATGAACTGGTGAGAGAAGCTTTTACTTGGCATATGCCAGTATGACCTTTTCCTTGCCCATGATCATCACAACTGTACTCCAAGGGTTTTAGGGTGTTGATGGCGCCAAATATCCAGTGTCTCTCTATGCAAATTTTCATACTACTCTGCCTTGAATAAATTTTGGCTCTATAAAGCTTGAAGATCTATGTTCAGAATTTACTAAAACCCATTTAAATATTTATTTATAAATTAGGCTGACATCTCCAGTATATTTATGGTCAACACCTATTTCTGTGTTTTAAATAAATGCTCTGCAGATTGCTTTTTTTTTAAAGTGAGTCTAAAATTTTATGATCTTGGCTAAGGAGAAGTACAGTATGAATTATTATCCTTATTCTTTACAGTTTTTATGGTTCTTCTGAGTCAACCTAAATGACAAATGCTTTTCAGTGCAAATCCAAATAACAACAAATTAAGCCTCTTTTTTTTTTTTCTTAACACAGAAATCACTAAAGAGTTAAGATGTGCTAATTAACTGGCTTCAACACAAAGCAACAGGCAGGGTCCAAAAAGGTCCAGAATTTAAAACCAAGTGTCCCAACACGCGAGCTGTCTTTTGCACAGGTTTGTAACTGTGAATTACTAGCTTTGCCTGTATTAGTTTGAGCATAAATGTGTCACAACCTTTAAATAGTGTGATTAATCAACCCTTTCAGAAGAGCTCCAGTATTAGAGCGCTCTATAATACATGGCAAATCTTTTTGTTCTGAAAACCATACTTCTATTATTTTACCTGTGTATAAATCCTGTGAATATTAAAATCTTCATAGGCTTTTTAAAGGGTTTAAAGAAAGAGAGAAACTGCTTTTAAACAATGAAAGGCTATAGGTCTTTATTTTTGAAAGCATTCAATAGGCTCTATAAACACATACCTCACCTTTAATACCACATAATTCCCTATTTCAGTAGTTCAGTGGGATAATGCACTGGCTCTCTAAAGAGCTTGTGGAAATGAAACATTTAGCAACAGCAACATGGGGCTTTGGTAGCTAATTTGCAGTAATTTATTGGTAACATCTCAAGGAGGCATGGAGTCATTCTCACTTTCATTGACAAATCATTCCCAAACATACTTGTAGGGAATGAGATAGATGTTGTAATAAAATGTTTTACATTATGGGGTTCAGAACTAAAGTTTTATAAAGAGAAATTTACTACTGGTTTTCTTGAAGCCATGAAAAATGTGAAATGGTGGCTTTCATGGTAGCGATTACTGCTTGTGCCATGGTCACTTTTCCAAGGCCTATTGTAAACTCTACTTTTATACACTTGGAAAGCAAATTTACCCATAAGCTAAAATAAGTAATAGTGAGCAACATATACAAGTGAAAACCCGGGTAAAGTGTTGGTTTTTTTGAAGAGAGTTTTGTGAATTCCTGATTTCAGTGTGATCAGAATTTCACGTCTTGGTTTTAGCAATATTAGTACAAAGCTATTCCAGAAAGAGGAAGAGAGGAAAGAAGTTATTTTTGAGATATGCAGCTCATTAACAGTTAATTTACTGTATATGTTCCTGGATGGAATTTGCCATAACGCTGTTTTTGCATCCCCCTCTGTCCTACTTTCTGTGTGTGTGCATGCATGTGTGTGTGCACATATGCATTTCCACTGAATTTGGTTTTAGATAACACAAGAGTATCTGCAGATGAGATGATCCCATCTTCCATCTGCTTTTAGCCTGTGTTGGACAAAAGACATTAGATCAACCTTTGGCCTGACTCTAGTTTCAAATCCTCTTGCCATCTGCATTTATTCCACCATAAGAATTTAGTTCCTTATGGCTAAGATATTCTGCTATTTACTGTTTTCTGCTTCCACGGTGTACCTTGTTATCACACGAGCTTGTTTCCAGTGACTTGGGAACTTGAGTCAGATACTAGACTTTCTTAGTCATCCTCACGCTTTTATATATATGTATGTAAACAAACTTTATATAGTATAATACATATATGTATAAAAATGAATATAAGTAAATTGTAGATGTATGCATGTATTAGAGCATGTCTTCATTCCCCAAAAGGCAGGTCTCTAAGTTGGTTCCAAGCAGTGGTAAATGTATACGACACAGTGCAACACCATGTGAAGGTACACCTTACATCCAAAAGAGGGGTTTGAAACACTTAATTAGCCTAATTCTAATTAGCTTGACAGGAAGACCATACTGATCCAGCAGTACGGCTCTGAGTTTCAATCATGGCTCTCTACATTGTACAAGGTGCTTTTAAATTAAGCTCCAATGTGATATGAACTTATTTTTCCTAGGCATATAAACTCACAAATTTTCCAGCTGTTTCATGTTGCTGTTCACTTATCAGATTCTGAAAAGAGCCATTGGCCTAATGGACAAAAGAAAGAAAATTATATTGTTTTACATGATGGATGATTATTTTTCTTGATTCTGAATCTTTTTATTTTAAAAATTGGCTGATTAAATAATTGCTTTAGGTTTAGGATTTCAGTCCATCTGTAGTGCTGCTTACATTGTTGGATAATAATGATGTTTCAGGTTTGGTTTTAAACATATTACAGAACAAAAGACACTATGCCACGAGTAGAGAACAACTATGCCACCTTTGCACAAAACCAAGTAGCTTAAGTATCAGGCTTATGACCATTAGCATCAACCTGCTTATACATTTAAAATCCATGTTTAGGTCATTTCATGTAATTTTTTATAGCCTTCACCCTGTTTATAACATATCTCTTCAAGCTATTACAGTTTTTTTCTTTTGTTTTGTGAATTTTCTTTCAAAATACAAAATTCCTTTTGAAAGAATTTGTTTGGGGCAGGTATGTTCTAGCTGTCTTTCCATTTCTAACCTTACTTTTATGTCAGAACACTGAGATGTGCAGTGAAAAAGCTATTCTTCAGACTTGGAAGATTTATTGAAAAAAGGTGATTTGGGGTAACATTCTTTGCCAGTCTGGTCAGTTAAACCTTTCTGTAATTTTTAGTGCAGTGAAGAAAAATCTACCTTCACCTGATGTAGACAGTTTTGAAACTGTCCTCATTTCACTTATGTTTCTTATTGCAGTTCATTTAGTTATGTAAAATTTGATACTGTATTATCCTATACCTGTCTCTCAAGTTTTCTGGATTATGAGATGGCTTATGAGAGTAGTCTTTTTATGTCTTTTCTGTTTTGTTCATCTATTTGAAACATAGCCATATTTTTTAATATGCATTCCAAAATTTTGTCCAAACAATTAAATAAATGTGGCTAAACATATGTAGAAAATGTTATTTCCAGTACTATTCTGAAGATTTCTCACAATGCATATTGCTTTGCTTTAAAGAGATTTATAAAACTTATCTCCCTATCTCTCTTTGTTGCTYTATACCTTGTGCACAAAAAGTAAATGCTACATGCAGAGTCAAGAATTTACTGAAGGTCTAATGAATGTCTTGTTAAACTAATACAGTTGAAGTGAGAGACACAAAGTACAACCACAGGGCAATGTATTCAGGTAGGTTGTATACTGTTGTATATTGTATACTGATGGATATTACACAAAATCTTTAAGCAGATAAAGTCAATCTTTTAAGTAAAATTGCAATATTTTATAATGATATAATAGTCATTGCATATCAGATATTTAATTCCTGATATATTTTTATTTCTAATCCTAGAAGTGTCTTTTGGTTAACATGTCAACATGTGACCTACAGCACTGGTTTTAATACTATATTTTTGATGCCTTAAAAATTGACTTTGTAGAAAATTTAATTTACATTGAAATAATAGGTTGTGATAAAGTGTTCCAAGGGGTAAGTTGCATACTAATATCTGAATTATTTACAAAAATGTGAAAAAGCTAGTAAAAAATGGCAAGGTGGAGAAAGGCAACAAAATTATGCAATATATTTTCTAGCTGATGCTAGAGTTTATTTCAGGATTCTTATTGTGCAACTTATCAAATTTCTTTTAAAAAGAAATTGAAGATGGAGTTACAGTATGAGCTGAGAATGCTAACTGAGTAAGATATATATATATATATATAAAAAAAAGAGGCTCTGATTTCTAAACCAGGAACACATTTAGTGTAGGCAAATAATTTGGAATTTACAGAATCAAATGCTCAAAGTGTGCCATTATATTAGAGAACAGCGTTGTGCTTATTTTCCTAGAACAATGGACAAATAAATAGGATAGCAAAACTTTTCTTCTTTCTGACCCTACTTGGAGTTCACAACTAAGATGAACAATGGATAGCACTGCTGAGAATACATAAAGCAGGTGAGTAGTTAGGGAATGTAAAAGATGAAGAGTGTGCTGAGGCACGTAAAGTTACCCTAGCTGAGAATTTTAGGATGTTTTAATTGACTTCTGTCTTCAGTTAGTATTTCTACATTGTCAGCACTTAAACTGCAGGTCTGAAACTTTGCTTGCTTGATCTCCTCCCCATAATGAGTTATTTTTTAAGGTGAATAAAATTATTTTGTTTATTTTCATAAAACAATTAAGTAACCATGAGCAGAAAGCACCTTAGAATAGAACAGAGAAGTTGCAGTACTTAACTGGAGTTTTAAATTAGCAAAAGCGCTGAAAATATTTTAAATTGCAATGGAACAACAGCAACATTTTCATTGGCAAAACTTCCCTTGATTGCTATTTGCACAATTACCTGCAGCAGCAATGGTAGTGCGTATGCTCCACAAAGGTAGAATGCTGCCATTAAAATAGAAATAAAAATATATCTTTTCATAAGGATGTTAGGTGACTCAGGAGGAGATAAATTTGTTAAATCTTAATCCTGGAATCCATTTCACAGATTCACAACAATACTTTGCATGTAACAGAAGACTCAGTTAAGAGCACAAAAAATGCATCTGCCAGGTTGACTAAACTAACTTTGTTACTTCTAGAAGTTCCGTCCCTTACCTTCACCCTTATTACTGTTTTATCGTCGTCTGCTCCTGTATTACTATTTGGCACATATTGTCTCTTGTTGTCATTTCTTCCAAATAAAGAAGATTTATGTGCAGGCTGAGAATATGTTTTGGTACTTCTAATATTTATTTTGAAAAAAAAAGTTAATTGTAACTACTCTTCTTTGTGTGTTTATCAGTTTTGAAGAAGTGCTGATTGGAGTGGCATTTGCAAGGTGTACAAATTCTGGCCTTCAAGAAAACACCACTTACTTTTTTTAATAACTTTTCTATATGGCCAAAAGGTTAATTGTATCAGAACCTGTTCTCCATTCTCAARTCATGTAATAACTGCGGGACGTTTTCTCAGCTGCTACCCTGGAGATAAACACAGAGTCTTCTCACAGAGTCTTCACAAGTCTTCTCACTCTACTGCCTTCTGTCCTCATTAAAGTTTCATGACTTTTTAAAGCAGGTTTGTCTTTATACAAATAAGTAATTAAGTCATAAATATTTGGACAAGACACCTTATTTAATGATATATTTCTATATCACCAAGTATGCCTACACTCTAATATGACAAGATGGTGAATGTCTATTTCAGTGCTGCAGGGTGGTGTCCCAGTATATTTCTTCTTCTCTTTTGGACTTCTTCTGAAGAAAAGGCGTAATTTTCCCCAAACTTTTCTAACTGACCCACTGGGCAATCAAAATTACCGTGAGTTCACACTGTGGATTCTGGCTGAATTAATGATTTAAATCTTCCCAACTTCTAAATACCTTTCAAACATTTAAATTGGCATATTGTTTATAACACTGAGTAGCATTCCACTTGGTTTATAGTCAACAACTATAATTGCAATACATTGCTTAGTTATTCGTTATTAATACTACTAATTATTAGTTTGTAGTAAAAGTTTTTAGATAAAACAGCTGAAAAGGAGAAGCGATGCAAAAGAAAAGAGCTGCATGGTTCTGCCTTCATGCCTCTCTCCTCCTTGCTGAGTGTTCCCGTCACACAGCATACGTGCATACAGTCACTCAGTGTGTTTCAGGCAGTTGTTTGCTCTGAAGTGGGTGCAAACAGTTCACAAAGGGGCTGAACAATGCCCAGAGTAGGAGTGCATGGCTGGGAGTGGGGAAGAGGAACAGTAATAGTAGAAAAAGGGACAAGGAGAAAAAGATCTGGTCCACCAAGAGCATCAAGCTCTTACCAATCTGGTACTGGGCTGTAGAATGACCTTTGCAGATTAACCTGCTGGCTGCAGTCATTCCAGCCTTCTGCCATCAGCAACTGCATTCCCCAGCCCCTCCATGGGCTCTCCTCCTCCTACCCTTTGCTCAGCCCTGTCAGCGTGCTGATATTTGATACTGGCAACAGGTGAATGGTGGTCTGCTTTCTTAGCATCCTGCAGCAGTGCAATGAGAGATGGATCCAACAAGTGCTGGAGCCAGGAAAAGATAAAGGCTAATAGCAAAGAGAAGATTGTGGCAATCAGCTGTTAGACAGGCTGAGGCTAGTGAAGAACTGCAGGGTAATGCCTCTGGAGCATGACGTGTCTGCAGATTACATTGCTGTTGAAAGAAGCACATCCTCCTTTCCTGGGCTTGTTTTCACCCTGATGTTGACTGTTGGCAGAACTTGTATGATAAACTGGATAGGGGAGCTGATATAGTTGGGAAAAAAGCATTTTTCCCCCTCTTGGGTTACTTTAATTCACATCAGTGCTACTGCTGAAAGAAATTCGTATTGAACTGTGGCTTAACTTGGAGGCAATCGGAAATATTTCTCTGAGTATAAAAATAAAGGCTGGGAAACTGGCTGATAGAAGAAGATGGGAAAGTCAGATCAGGAAACTCAGAGAAGCAAGGGTGAGTGAAACAAAATTGTGTAGTACAAAGTCTAATTAGGAACTAATAAGATTTTTCTGTTATAAGCCGGGAGTTGTAATTGAAAGTGTCAGAAGAAGAGAGAGATCTGGCTTTATTAGTCTCAGGGTGACTAAAGCCATAAATGTGACATGGCAATGAAAAAAGACAAATGTAAAGATATATCAGGATGTATTACAGCATTTTTAGGAGTGAAAAGAAAATATTACAGGCAAAGTACACAGTACTAGCGGGACCTCATCTGGAATTCTGTTTGTAGTGTTGGTCACTTATGATCTAAACATGAATTCTAAAAGGAAGAGGTGCAAGATGGGTAGCTAAAGTTGGGGAAATAGAGACTCTGTCTTGCACAGGTATTATAAAAAATTCTCATTATTTATTCTTGCAGAATAAAAAAATTGTACTGTCTTTTCATTCTCCTCAAAGAGAAAAGCACTCATAGAGCGAGAATGTCTGTTTAAGCTGTAGAACAATGTTAGCAGAAGAACAAATGTGTATATGCTGGCAGTGATGACTTATTTTGTAGCAACGAGAGGCAATAACCATCTGGGAATGAGATTGTAGATTACTCAGTAAATGTGCTGGGTTGGTCCTTTGTCCTAGGACTAGGAAGCAACTTGACCATTTTGTCACATGGAATATATAAAATACATAATTGTAAAAGCTGGAAACTAGACTTAGAAATCAAAAGGCTCTTTCTTTCTAAATTAAAAATTTTTAATCTTTTTTCCCCCCAGTACCAGAAAAGCTGGAGGGTATAGTGGGAGGAACTAGGAACATGTCTCTTTCATTAGAGGAAAGCAATTGCTTATACTTCTGCTAATTATTATATTTAGTGAGGCTGAGGTTTATTTCCTAAGACACGAAAGACAGATTTTCTGAGTGAAAGTTGTATCTTGCAGTAATTCCTCTCTTAAGCCTTCAAAGCACAAAAAGTCAGGCTATATGAGGGTATATATAATGAGAAATGTAGTCTTCTTTAAGGGCTGTAAACAAATAAAAAGATTCTATTTGTTCAGTAGCTCACAGCGTCTATACAACTGATAAGATAAACAATGTATCTGTTTTCAATTCATAATTAACAGTTACACTAAAAAAATAAATGGAAATGCATGTTCCCTTTTCTATTTTCTGTTTTTTTGAATTGGTTACACCTCTACACACAAAAATAAGTCTTTTCTGTGGTTTATTACAGAATATTTTTGCATTAGTGATAGAGATGTTGGCATTTTTCATTTAGAAGAAAGATGAGGTAGTAGTGACCACTGAACGGCTTCCTCCCTAAGATAGGTATGTGGCCTGTTGCTTTCAGAGAAGAGACCAGCATAAAGAACATATATATAAAATACATAAATTCCTCCAAAAAATTCCTTAAAAAGGCAAAGATGCCTTTGCATGGTTTTTTGCATTTCAAAGTTTCCACCAAACTGTGCAAACTCTTAAGATTTTGTTTATAATAAAAATATGCTTCTCACATTCATTTTAATAAATATACAGTCATTCCGACATGCATCATTGCATCTTCATCAGTCCAGCCTTGCAGAGAACAGCCTATACCAATAAGTTCATAGTCAACTTCAGGTATGACTGTCAATGCATATGAAAATCATGAATTCCTATAGTTGCTAAGTACATCCTGTTCTTTCTTCTCTTAAATGATAGAGAAGTTGAATGCATCAGTTCTCTAAGCACCTGTATTTGAACTTTTTTGTGCACAAAAAGGAATAATGCCTGTTTTTATCTGGCCCTGACTCCACAAAGCACTTAGGCTCAATTCAAGAAAGTATTCCTAGCCAGGAGAGCCCTTTAGCACATGCTTAAATGCTTTGCTGAAGCATGGCCAGTTAGAGCAGATTGCCAACATTTCGTGTCATGAGCAATAGTCTATTCTTACTYACATTCATCTACCTTCACTGCAGTTGATAGGTTTGCTTAATGCAGTTACTGCTACAAATCTAGCATGCAGTTAGGAGTCTTTTACAAAGCAGCTCCTTTAACTCATAAACTGTTTAGAGCACTGTATGTTTTCTCTGTTTAGTTCAGGGGCCTCAGTCCTCGTTTTGGACCTCTATGGTTACATAGTAATAGTCATCTAGCTAGTAATTTAAAACATCTTTAAAGTGTGTAGGTATAATGTGGCTGGGTGACCAAGGCTGTTTAATTTTTTTTCCTCTTGCTACAGTGCATTTAGATTTGTAAAATTAGTATTTTATTGGAGCTGTCTTTCTGTATTTAAAATGTATTTTGGCAGCACAATGAAGTTAATTTATGATGAGCACTAGTTTATGATAAGCATTCAAAACCTCTGAGCTAATTGTTTAATTAAACATCAATGCTGGCCAATATTGTGTTTCTGGAGGTTAGACAGAGAGGTGGGGCCATTCCAGAGCGAGGTCTGACTCACAATTCCATAGTGGGAATGAAAGATAATATTGACTATATGTTTGTATATAGTATAATAAACCCTTTGTATGCATTTTAAGGGTTTGTTTATGAGCACAGAAGTGCAAATATAACTCTCTGTGGACAGAGACTTAAGGGCTGGTCTTGGGAAAAATTTGATCTGAATACTATTTGTGTAGTGTTCATCCTTTGTTTTGTAAGTGTTGTCAGTACTGGGCCTGTCACTATTGATTGTTTAAAGAGATTTTGGTTCATTGGATTAAAAAGCTAAAGCTATGTTATGCCAAAAATGCAGATTAATTATTAGTTTGTTAATAATAATTTGTTTTAATTCTCTTTCACTTGTGAACATTCTCTTGCTTGTTTCTCTTAAAAAATAATATTATACTGGAATAGGTGAAAAAGTGAGTGTTCACAACAGTATGGCTTTCTTACCTTTTAAATTTTCTAACTGTGGTCAAGAATGCTGTACGATGTGTAAGTGGCATTTAATTCTAACTGCAATGTTCTCATTAACATCAGGTAAGGAATAAAGATTATTATATTCATTTCAAGACAATATAATAGATATGGACTTGACTAGGATATGTGAGTTCAGTCTCTTGACGATGGACTTTCTGCGTGGTCTCTGTCCTTTTCCTTTAGTCCTCATCTGTTGAAGCACTGTAGATATAAGCTTATTCACTGTGATGTGCCAGAAATCGTAACAGTAACAATAAAATAATTGAATTCTGTCCTTATTTGTCAGAAACATGACAAATCTACAAAACCAATCTACATGTTCGAGAGCCAAAAAGTAGGACTCATGCAGGAGCCACAATTTTTGTATATTACATGGCAGTCTTCAGAGCTGCTTACTACTGTAAATCTCTTTTCCTCATTCCTCCTTTCATTCTCCTCCCAGACACTCACAGTTTTCCATGATCTTGCTGCTGCAGTCCTTGGCCTTCCTTGTATCAATATTTCCTAGCGTAGGGTCTTATAATTTTACTCATTTTTACTCTTCTAATGTTACTATTACTCTTCAGATTAAGGACTTTTCATTCTCAGTCTCCTGTAAAACACCAGAAGGGCCCTTTTGGCCATCACATCAAGCCATTTACTTTATTCCATAAATTCATATRGTACTTTGCATATGATACATTGCCATAAAGTGTTCTGCTAATACTGATCACCCCTATCAGAAAAAGTAAAACCCCAATGATTTGGCTCATCCTTAAGCATTACACTCTATCAAATAATTTTGTTATGTGTATGTGAGAAAGCAATATTCTAATAGAAATAAAAGCTGAAGCTCTCAGCTTGTGTCATAATAGCTGCCTATTTTATTGGAAGTGAAGTTTGATTTAGCTTCAGGAATGCTGGCCTATGTATCTTTGCCCAGCAGTGTGAGAAAGGGGTCTTGAATACTGAATTTTTTGTAGAATGTCTGCACAACTTACACATGTAAAATTTTATAGTGATGTTTTCATTAGTTGTCTTTCTTTTGAAAGTAAAACTACTGGAAATTGCTTGTGACTGGGGTGACATCATGAATTAGAAAGGACATGAATTTAATCTCTCAGAGAGGCAGATGTGTCTGGTATTTTAATATGGTTTTGGAGAGAAACAATGGAAGGCTAATTAATGTGTTTATGTAAATTCTACAGATTACAGTGTTTAGCCACAGTCAGTTCTTCTTTACCATGGAAGGAAATGATGGTTGTCCTGTCCACGTCTGTTGCAGTGATTTAGGGCCTACCCAAACAAATAATTAAAAAACTGTGAATGGTCTGGTTGCTGAAGACAAAAGCAATTAAACAACAGGCTGATGAGAAGAAGCTTCTGACAAAATAATTTTATACTAAATGAAGAAAGAAAGATTTCAGTTCAGATGGTGCTGAGTAATTGAATTGCAAAACACAGTGCCACATTACCATGGCCATAAAACAATAAATTTTGTTCTGTGGTAACTGAAAAAAATTCTTAAGGTTGATAACACTGGCAAATACGGATGTACCACTGAGAAGCATACTTTGCTTTACGGCAGCGGTGAAAAGCCTTGTCTACTTGTTTAAAGGTCTTGTCCTGCTATTTCGATTTCATATTTCCAGCAGTGGTAGTAACAAAGGCTGAGCCATTGGGAATAAGATGTCAGTGACCACCTGCATTATTGCTACCAGGCTTAGCAGACTTAGAGCATTGGTCAAATGTCCTTATGCACACCGTGTGATGTGTCAGCTATTGTTCATGACTTAATCAATTTGGACCTTTAAGTTTTTAATCTGTAACGTAGAAATAATCTTTCCTTCCAGTTTTATTTCTCTGCTAATTGGTTTCTAAGATGTGTATAATTGTAAGCATTCCTAATTATATTATTACTGGTTTAGCTTTTGTTAAAATCAATGCTAAATGAATTGTCATAAACAATTATAATTATATAGAGGAAGGAAAATATGAAATGTAAACAATTTAGTTCTAAGGTGCATCTTTCATTAAGATTCAAATGGAAAAACCAGGCCACAGAAACTCTGTAGAAGCCAAGCAAACTCTCAAAAAATGAAGTTTTGCAAAGATGGTAATAGAAATTATATTATGGATTTCTTAAGACAGAATATTTATACCATAAAAAATAATTATATAAAAGATTAAGAGAGACAGAGGAAATAATTCTTAACGCTTCCTTTGGGTCAAATTTGGCCAATAGTTTTGGCCAAAGGCGATAAAATTCAAACCAGCTATATATTTTTTTACATTTTTATATAGTGCCTGAGTTTCATTACAAAGCAGCTGTTAGTTAGCTTGTATTTGAAAATACCAAAGTGGGGTCGATAATCCTCCATGTCTCTTACAATAGAGGCAGAGGTCACTACGTTTTATTTTGTTCCTAGATGTACCCTCCATTGAAGGAATCTTTCTAAGAATGATCTCACTGCTTATGTTTAATGGTGGGATGTCTTTCATCTCCAGGCAGCATTTCTGAATTTATTGTAGTTACTTGATCTCTTTGCTGATACTCCAGTCTTAATATCCTATTTTTACTGTCTTATTCTGTTTTACATTCCAAAATTCTCTAAAATACATACAGTAATTCAGTATTGTTCAAAAGGCAGAAAACTGACAAGAACTAGCTCTTCTGTCAAGGTTAGTTATGATTTCTTCCTTTTCAATAGGTAATTGAAATTCATTGGGGTTAAACTGGAGTGGGGAATCCCAGGCTTAAAGGTGTTTTACTGTACCCCAGTGATGCTATCCGTTGTATTTTGTTAAATGTGCATTTGGACTGACTTCATGTCGCTAAAAGTAGGAGTTTTGCTGTTGTGTTTTGCATGTGACAATAACATGGCTATTGCAATGTGTTACTTTATCTGGACAGAGGGATCAGTGACATTGGGACAGCCTTAGGAACAGGGCACTTTGGCTGCTAGTTGATATTAGGCCAAAGAAAGAAACAAATACAAAAACTTGCAATGAGATGAAATTTTCTTTTGCAGAGTGTTACATTTTTATGAAGTGAAAAATCAATATGTAGAGGAACGTTAATTTTATTGCATGTTAAAACTTTAATGGAGTGAGAGAGCTTGACTTAATGCAGCCTTTGTTGGAATAAAGACAGTTGGGCTGAGTGTGCTGTAGTCCTCGGAGCTGCTTCTTTCCCAGGTGTGCCATATTTAGGTTTTGCCTATTACTGCAAATTGCCACTTCATTGATTCTTGCTGATACTAAAGATCCACAGATGACATCTCATTTCACTCTAAAATTGAAATGCTTTTAGATCACTTTACATCAGAAGCTGTAAAGACTTTAAGTTTTGGATACCAAATGAGATATTATAAAGTAGAATTTAAGTGTTTTAAGCCTCCATACATTTTGATAATGTAATTATTCACTTTCCTTATTGCTTGAAATCCAGAAATATTTAAGTAGACATAAGATCAGTCATATAATGGATCAATGTATGGTAACTGTCATATTTGAGTAAACCATGTGTTTTCTGTCTGCTAAAGATTGTGTTGTTCAGGCCTGGCTTTGTAGTAGGTAATTTGCAATTTACCTACTCTCAGGCTAATACCGTACAGGGTCTGTTCCACAGCTAGTTGCTGTTGTGCATGTTTTACTCCTACATGCTGTGAGAGATCTCCAGAATTCTGCACAGGATTAGAAATGTATCTGACACTAAGTTCTAGCAGGCTTGAGCTATTAAACAGAACTGTGAAATGGCAATTRTAAGAGTTTGATTGACAAACAAGGTTGATCGATAGAATATTTTGTTAAGGAAGGAAAAAAATACCCTAATTTGGTCTCATGTAGCCATCAATAGTAAATGCTTCTTGAAGAGGGAAAAAAATAGTTAAATTATTAGATGTCTTTAAGAACTCTTACCTACTTATTTTGTATGAATTCACATAGTCTGGGTTTGGCCAAGATAAGTAGTAAGAATACATAGAAACTGTATAAAAAGTTTGTTCTTGTGTTATTTCCAAAGCAAATATTCCTGTCTAATACCAGGTATCACTTTGTATGTGTATAAGGGAAATGAGGATCTTGATTTCTGTGTTTGTATGTCTAGTAATTCTGTATTTATTCTTTAGATTAGCATGTATATACTTGCTGATACTTAATGAGACTAAGTCATCAACTTTTTAATGATTTAGGATTCATTGCTACAGTTGTTATAATTTCATTAAATGAACCATAGAAAACAGGACTACCTGACCCCTGAGGTTGCTTCTAATATAGCTACCTCTCATTGATGTAGAATCAACTTTATCTAAATTATATCTGACAGTTTTCTGCCTAACCCACTTTTAATAGCTTTCAAGCTTTCTAGCTTTCTAGCTTTAAGCTAGACTGTATTTCCTGAATTAACTTATGCGATAGCGGAGGAGTCAGTAACAAAAGTCTAAATTCATTAAGTTGTGGAATCTTTTTTTTTTTTTTTTAATGATGCTATCTTTTTTTTTGTAATGATTCTATTAACATTTAAGAGTGAGATTACACTCATTCTGTAATAAGAATAAAAGACAAAAGAAAAAGTTTCTTTTGTGGCAAAATCTGTTTTGATTCCAGACTACTATATAATGGAGATAGTTTATAATTTAGTATTTTGTAGATGCTGCATTATTATGTAGATCTATTAGACACAAATTTTCACTGTTGCGTGGTAGAAATCAAGACATTTCCTATCAGACTGTAGATGCAATGGCATCCAAACATACATAAATCAATATCCCAAAAGGTTGTTGAGGATGATTCTATGATGAACAAAAGTGAGGACGATGGAAGTTTTGTTTTAAGAGGGAGACATTAAATACATGTTTATATTATACATACATATGTTTATGGGTGTGTGATTATATGTTGTGGTTTAACCTGGCAGGCAGCCAAACACCACACAGCCGCTCACTCACTCCCCCCTCCCCTCAGTGGGATGGGGGAGAGAATCGGAAAAAAAAAAGTAAAATTTGTGGATTGAGATAAAGACAGTTTAATAAAACAGAAAAGGAAGGGAAAATAATGATAATAATAATAATAATAATAATGATAGAATATACAAAATGAGTGATGCACAATGCAATTGCTCACCACCCGCTGAGCGATACCCAAGCAGCGATCGCTACTTCCTGGACCACGCCTCCTATTTATATATTGAGCATGACGTCATATGGTATGGAATACCCCGTTGGCCAGTTGGGCTAGGTGTCCTGGCTATGCTCCCTCCCAGCTTCTTGTGCACCTGGCAGAGCATGGGAAGCTGAAAAGTCCTTGACTAGTAGACTACTTAGCAACAACTAAAACCATCAGTGTGTTGTCAACATTCTTTTCATACTRAATCCAAAAGACAGCACTAGGAAGAAAATTAACTCTATCCCAGCCGAAACCAGGACATTATATATGTGTGTATATATAATGTTCAAATTATGTGTGTTCAAATTATACATATGTTCAAATTATATTTATATATGATCTCTCTATATTTTTTTTAATAARATAATATTTATATATCAGCTAAGAGATTAGGAGAGGGTTGAGGAAGATGACCTGTGAAATATTTTGTATATATAAAGACCAAAGACAGAAAGGAATATGTAGGATGTTCCCATATAGGACATTATGTGGTAAAATTAAAAGACAGAAAATGTAGGTAGAATCTTGGAAAAAGCTTCTTCAGAAATATACATTAAGTGGAAATAATCTCCCAAGAGGAATGGTAAAAGTCCTATTGTTTAGCACATTAAAAAATTCACTGGTAAAATACTAGAAAATGTACCATGGAGAACAATCTTGCTCTAGTGCAGAGACAGAATAGTTGGCCTACTAGGCATTTTTTATCTGTAGTAAGTATGATTCTATTTTTCTATTCAGATTTTAAGCACCACTTTTCAAAAAGGCCTGTTCTATAGATACTATTCTAAAAGGGTGTACTGGGAAAAGGAAGTAATGTAGAAAAAAGACAGCATTCATTTCATGTGCATTAATCAAATATGCACCCAGTATGCTAGTACTTTCCCAACAGTGAAAACCACTGTTGCCTCCCTACACAGAGGGAAAGATTATAAGATAGGGAATAGGAAAAAACTATTTATGTACAGAATGCATTGTTTTGCTTTAAATGGAGTTAGATCCTTAGGAAGAATTTTCATGTGGCTTTTATACAGATACTTTAGTATGAGCTAATGGAAGTCACTGGGACTGCACATGAAAAAAGACACTAAGGGGATTGTATAGAGAATATCTTAATTAAAGTTGTGATTCGGTAAGAGATTAAACCAATTTATCTACCCTTAAGCACATGAGAATTTTAATTTACTTCAGTAGGTCAATAAGTTGTTGATGTAAGGCAAATATTTGGGTACATTGGGKCCCACTAGCTATTGCTGAGATCTAGTAAGATGTTTGCCTAACAGCATAATACAGTACTGGTACCTTCTTTATATTTGGGAAAGATGCAAAAATGGGTTTGCAGCAGGCATCTCTTCTTCCTTTTCAGAAGACTGTCTTCATAGTTATTAGCAGTCAGAGCAGTATTCTTCTTTGTTGCATTTACCCTGACAAATCAGTTCAACCTTTGCCTTTTGGTTTTCTTTTTAGATCTTAAGTATCCAGCTGTGCTATCTGGTACATTATAGGTGAGAGGGAAAAATAAAGCTTCAAGTCAGCGTACAGGTAGTTTCAACAAAAGTATAGTCCAATTATGTTTGCCACGTAATTTGGTTTAGCCGTTTGATCAAATAATTCAATCTCTGTAGAGAATGGCTTCATGATGTATTTTAGAATGGCTGGTCAGTGAGTAACTGCCTTAGAAAATGGAAGAAGATTCACATTGGGAAATTTTAGATGTCTTTCGCTCCTAATAGAATTCCATATGAGTAACTGTGTTAGGTTCAGCTTCTGAACCTCAGAGGGTATTTCTCTAAGCTGGTCAACAGAGTTGATTGTGTGTCTACTGCAGAGTTTCATGTAGAACTAACACTTACTAAAAATTGAGTTTGTTTGGCAGGTGGTCCTCCTTAATTCAGCAATAATATCGAATAAAATTTTCCTTGAGAAATCACAAAGGCACTGTTAAACCTGGATCTGTAAGTTTAAGAATTTATCTGTTTTTTAAAAAATTGTTTTATTTTGCTCGCTTACTACAGCTTAATTAACAGCAGTAGTAATTAACAGTAGACTAGGAACTACAAATAAAAAGGTTACCACTGAGTTTCATCCTTTCTTCTTCTGCATAAATAGAATAGCAGAGGAGATTATCATATTCTTTTCTGATTAGTAACTGTTCTGTCATTGATGAGATGYTTTTTTTTAAGTTTGGGCTTAATTATGTTACTGTTAAGCATAAGTGGTTTAACAAGTGGATAACACATCTGAGCCCTTGAATGTTAAGAATTCTAAATGCAGCTATCCTGATTCAAAATTTCATTTGACTAGCAGTAATTCGATATTAGCACACATGACTGTTCTTGCCAGTGCTGCCTTTGGATTACCCCCCAGGCTTAAAGGGGCCATAGGGAAAACTTTACTGTGAATTGCCATGTGTTTTCCTATAGCCAAGTGAAATGATTTTGAGAATTTCAGAGCATAAATCAAGATTAATTTCTGGGCATGCATAGCTTGGTGATCCTGAGATCAAAACGTTAAAAAAGAATAATGTAATGCTCCTGATAAGAGGGAGTTTTTTAAGATAATGGATGCATTCTACTAAAAACATAATTTAAAAATATAAACAGTTCTTTCTGATGTTTGGGTGTTTTTGAAGGAGTAATGATTTCTACATGCAAATTAAAACTGGACTAAAATAGAATTTTCACTTAAAAATCTACAGTGAAAACATTGGAAAGGTATTATAACCCAGTGAAATAGTTAATCATCACATAGAGAACTGAAAAGATTAAAGAGTCTTTAGGGTAACGTTAAAATATGATTGGACTATTTCAAATGAAGACATGTAAGCATCACTACAGACACATGGAGAAAACAAGTTGCGTTAAACCAGGACACAGGAATTCTTATTTCAAAGTTCGGTAATATGTTTGAAGATAATAAAGGCTTCAGAGCTAGAGTATGCTAATAATTTGGTCCAGACTAGCCACAGTAATCTTGAAGTGTAGATGGTAATTACATATGGAACATAATCAAAGTTCTTTATAATACAGATAGTTCTTTCCTTGGGAGAAAAGCACTGATTATGCATAGTTCTTTATGGCTTAAAGGAAAAGTGGTGAAGATGTGTAAATATTATGGGACTTAAGAAATTTAAATACTGTTAGTGATATATGCTCAAGTCTATGGAAAGTTTAATTAAAATGTAAACATATTTACCATTATTGCTAGTCTTGTTATTGAAACACAATAGCTGATCTACATACTGCAGTGTTATGCCTGGACTGAAAGTTTCAAAGAAGTGCCTCTTTGGTCTTCTTTGCCAAACTAAAAATAATATATCTACTAACTCTTGTGTTCACAGTATTTTACTTTTACTTCTCTCACCTGGATAGTAGCTGACTGCTGTAGTCCAGAAATATTCTTTCTCAACTGCAAAATAAATATATTCCTTGTTCTGTTAGTTGTAAGTACGTATGGTAACAGGAAAATGTATTTAACCTCATTCCTACAATCTGCTATTCTTCTGGTAGACAAATCTGTCCCTTAGTCAGTGGTGGTTTGGCACTGAGGGTGAGGTGTGAATGAGTCTATGACTAAAGATGAGGTTACTTGGATTCAGAATATTCAGTTCAGCCAACTCATGTGACTCAAAATTGCAGCGGGTAAGTTTGAACTGACAGATGCCAAATTTGCATTTAATTTAATGTTTATGTATTTTCCTGAAGGTATTTTTGGTAGCATGTAAATAAAAGTGTCAGGATGTTTCTTGCTAAGTACATTCAGAACTGTTAAGCTGATGGCATACAGCGTAGTGTCTCAGCACATATTCATGCATTAATAGATAATCTTTTGTGAGAGATGTTCCACGTACTTGGCTAAGACCATAAAATAAAAACAATAGAGTATGTTTTATGCATTGAGGTTTTCAGCAAAGTTTCTAAGAAGTGTAATACCTGCCAAAAACATCTGGGATCAGTATCCTAGCGCAGGCTAGTGGGGTTGTAGCTGGAAAGGGATGGAGCCTCACTGATGCTAAGCCATTACAGTACACACTGATTTCTATCATTATCATCATCAGACAAACTTGGGGAGTTTTTCCATCCCAAAAAGCTGTGTATTGTCTTCAGGTGAATTATAAATTTACAGGCAGGAACTCGAGAGTCTTGGGATAAAAGTGATTCAGTTTCATTTTCCTTGAGTGTGAATAAATATCACTTCATCTTCCCAAAAATTTCAAAAGGCCTGGATGTAATACACAATTTAGCCAGACTGAGAGTATCATCAACACACACTTCAGATTTTCTCTGAATGAATGCTAGTTTAGTTGAACTGAAGCTGTGTGTTAATTTACAATTTAGCCAACCTTGTTAACACTTTATATAGCTGTGTAAAATTATACTATTTTAGAAAAAAAATAAACTATATATAAAATTAAACTATTTTAATAAAATTATACTATTTAAGCTAGATCTCTACTGATGTAGATTAATACAGACCTTGCAATTCAGCTACATCACAGAGATGCTCAGATTTACACTAGGTGAAACTTGGTTTGTCATTTTATTTTTAAGGTACCTATCTAAAGAAAATATTTTTTAAAAAAACGTAGGCCTTGGTTAATCAGACAGATAGCTAATACCCAGTTGGTTTGTAACTGAGGGGAATAGGATTTCAACCAGCCTGTAAGGAGGAGAAAGCACAGGTGATGCTGATTATTTGTCATTTACGGCCTGAATGTTTCCTGGTGGTATTGTCTTTCTTCACCAGTTTAAACAGTCTCTTGCATTTGTTATTTTAAAAAATGCTTTTTTGTATATTTATAATAGAAATGGTACAAGTACCTGTTGCCCTTGAAACATTTACCGTCTATTGGTTTAGTTTGATGTCCTTGGCAAAAAGGGAACTCTGAAAATTAAACCGAAGCAGTACCATCTTCTGGTATGCTTCAAAAACCAGATCAGCTTAGTATCTTTGAGCTCTTCAGAATCTTTGCCTATTATAAACACTAAAACATCTGTGCTTACTGAAATCACCTTTGTAGATGTATTAGTACAAGTTGCATGTTAAGTCAAAGCTACTTGCCTGGTTTTTGGAAACACTACTCTTCTGCAGGTATCAAGCTGTCTTTCTGTTGACAGTTGATCCTCTGAAGGCTGTAAGAAGTATAGTTTCCTATTTTGAATAATTTTTACTATGATAGAAATGCCCATCATTTTCCACCTTCTTGCTTTGAATTACAACAATATTTTGTTCTAGAAAAAGGCTTCCAGAGGTAAGAAAAAAGTAATGCGTTTATAGCAAACAAGTTCATTCTTGGTCAAGAGCTTTGAACCCCTGAAACTATTAAATCATCACAGCCCTTAAAAAAGTTAATTTGATAATTAGTGCAATATCTAGCAGTGGCAGAAGATTTAGCAATAGTACAGTCTTCATATAAATATTTTGAAGTTATGCAAAAGTAATTGCAGAATCATCATAATTCCTGCAAACACAAAACCAAAAATACGTCTGTAGTTTCTAAATGCATTAAAGAGAGGACATCAGAATTTATTTATGCTGTAAATGTTACTTCACAGTTCAATCAGTTATCTTGCTGTGTAATAAAAGACCCTGAAATTAAAATGACCCCTCTTTGCAGAGTGTAACTGTAGGATTCCTTTTACTATGAGGCTGCCTTGATTTGATCTTACTCTTACTGAAACGGAAAATGATATCCAACTAATGCATCTGAAGCGGGTTTTATACCATCCAAAGCTCTCCTGTGAAATTAATGGCTTCTGCTTCTGGCCTCAATTACATCTTATGATTCTCCAATTTCATACGGTTTTCCTTTTCTTTCTTCTGTGATTTTTCAGTATCCTTCTGGTGATCAATCTGAAGCACATGCATCTGATACAGCACATATTTACAAAACAAAACAGACCCACCCAGATTTGAAAATGTCAGGAATATGATTAATGTTCTGTGCTTTGTGTAGTAGTTGAGGATATCTTTTAAAGCAGCTAACAGCTTGATCAAGAAAATCAACTTACAGCAGAACAGTGTAATGACTGCAAAATGTTAATTAGATTTTCCAATGTTAAAAGAAATCATTTTCAGTCTGACTCAACCTAGACAACAGTGTTGTTATCTGAAAGCTAAATATCTGCTTCCTACCTGTAAGTACTCATTAATGGTCCTTTTTACTTAGTCTACATGCATACTTTTTCTAACGCAAAACACTGTGTCACACACGTAAAATTTAGAGATAGGTGTTTCTTTCTAACTGCAAAACCCACACAGTGTATTTCTTATTTGAGGGTGATATAAGTAACGTATAATGCAGACTGGTCATTTATATAGATTGTAAATGAATCACGAGTTTCTTTTTGATCTTTATTCTTTATAAAATTTATGAAAAAATGTTCTGTTTCTCCTGATTTAAAACTTATTGGTTTTAATAATTTAAAAAAAAATTGGGGGGTGATATTTATAGTGTAATTTCATTCACTAAACAAACAAAAAGTTTGCAGCTGCCAACATGATCAATCTCTGATTATGACATTGTAACATAAAGGCATTTTATATTTAAGAATTCCCTGCAAATCTCGTGTGTGCAGTGTTCATGTTTGCAGCTCCTTCCTGAGGAGACTGAGCTCTTGTTGTCTTAGAGTTAGAGTCCTTAAGCTTTATTGCTCTGTCAGATTTCAGAATCAGGTCTGAACTCTTGTGTTTAGTTGGGTGTATTTTCATCTGAAGTCTTTTGTCTCATGTCTTCTCCCAGCGATATTTTTTTTCACTTTTTACTCTGAAGAGTAAAAAGAAGAGGCGATTTAGACCTTTACTTGGAGTACTGTTTATTCAGTGGATCCCATGATCCTGGGTATCTTAAGATTGATTTCATTTTGTCTTGACTATGTCAGTTGTGTTATCACCACTGATTTGTATATGGACAACCTGCGATAAAGAACCAGGAAGGAACAAGGAAGAGAAATGGTGGTAAAAATTGAGTAGTGAATCTGAATGATTGATCCATAAAGAATTTTTCTGCTTACACTATGGATTTGAGGGAGATAAGTAATATTTTTTCTTTCATTACAGCATCTACTGGGTTCTGATGAGAAGAAACATAACCATTTAAAAAATGTTTTTTAAAATTATGGATTAGATTAATCTGATTCAGCTCAGTTGACAGCCTCTGTAATAGCAAAGATGTTTCTTGCAGACAGATGCTCCTCACTGAGGTTTTAGAATGGCTCAACTCTTCTTCATTGCCTTATTCTTGATTTGGACGCTGGTCTGTTATTAATAAAGATTGTTTGTACCCTACTACATAAAGCAAAAAAAAGAAGTCTCGCCAAATATTCACACTCAAATCCCAACTGTATTTCTCACTCAATTCTCACTTTCAAATTTACCAGTGGCCTGTATATCCCTAACCTTTCTTTCTTAGGAGGTTGAACAATTGCAAAGATTGTCAAGACAGTCATGATTCTAGCCCACATCTTCAGATCAACTTGACCAGTGTTATGAGTTGAGCTCTCTTTTGTCTTTGGTAGAAACTCAGTTGGCCATTAGCTTGCGATTGACTGTTTTAGTGACAACCGGTGGAAAAGGTTATTAGATACTTTGGCCCTTTCTCAGCACTCTCTCTGTCAATAGCCTTTCCTCTCTGTTGAATGGCAGGTCAATATTTTCTTTGTCTTTCTCTCACTGCTAGTGTATTTACAGTTTTTTTTTCATGTTAATCTTGTTTCTTTTTCTTATTTGTATTCCATAATGTGTGTTGGCTTTTCTTATTTTGTCACTGTACATACTTTTCTACTTGTCCTACTTTATTCTTGTTTAAGATCAATGAAAGCTCTGATTTAGTGGAATTCCAGCCTTTCTCTCCATTGGAAAAAATAACTCTTTGACCCTCTTTTCTTAACTTCTTTTTTCTGTCTTTCCACTGATTAATCCAAATTTGTTTGCCTTCTTGAAGTTCATAGTTTTATTTTGCTGTTCATCTCTCCCCTTTTAAAGGAATGTGAATTCTGTAAATTAATCATCAGTCTTACCCAAGTTGCCTTTCACCTGCCATCACATTCTCAACCAGCTTGTTCCTTGGGGTTAATATCCATTCCAGAGGAGCCCTTCTTCCAGTTCCTTTTTCTAGCTCTTATTCAACTATAGATACAAAATACATGTGATACTATATAATCTTTAAAAAATACATAGTATTTTTTAAAAGCCACCAATGATTTTGAAGACTTTGCTGGCCATTATGCCTTTTCCTGTATTCCTTTCCCAACATCTTTCCTGTTAGTTAGCATATGGCCTTTCCACCAAACCTTGTGCTTTGCTTGGTTTGGCTAGCTGCTGGCTGGCACAAATCTTCATCTACTTCATCACACTAGTGCTTATGTTAATTTCTTTTTTTAATTTTTATTATCATGACTTGTTCAAAGTGTATTGCTATATCCTGAGAGCAGGCCAATACAGTTTCCTATCAAGGATTCTCCTAATTAGGGATTTACTGCCAATGGAAATGACAGCAGTTAACAGCCTTAGCAGCAGTGGTGGTAACAACAGCTGTCAGGTGTGTGCTGGATCATGAATCCTATGTTATGAAACTCTGGCCAGTATAACTGTGTTTAGAAACTGCCAGAAATGCTCTTTCAAGAATTTTGATAGTTGTGGAAAAGTTATTTTCTTTGGCATATATAACATATTTTATAGAGGTCTCGCTAGCAGATAAACACTTCTTTCTAGTGCCTCTCAGGAGCATACTTTAGTATTGAAATCAGTAGACACTTTTGTGAAAATTCTCCATACTGAGCTGTACCTAGCAGCAGCGAAAATGAGCTGCTTCCCCCCTCCAATTTGAATGTGAAGGTAGTGTGCCTGTAATCGCATCCACTGATTGACACTGAAGTTGGGATATTGCAGCAGTGTTGTCTTTGGTGATAGTGCATGTTTCTATTCTGTATTCCAGTAACATGTCTCAACTCTTAGGTGCTATGAGAGAGAAAGAATTTTTCATTCTTTTTGGCTTTACTGCCAAGGTTACTGATTTCCATGGGTATTACTTCTTACCTGTCCACTAGGAACCAGGAAAAAGTGTGTCAAGTGCTCATTTCACATAGGCCACCAGACAGCCATCAGGTGTCCTGGGCAAATTTACATTCCTCTTTTCAGTAGCAGTTTCATACCTGCTCAAACATTTATAGTTTGTGCCTGTACCATTAGCTAGCGGTTGCTTTTCAAACATGATAGAAACCATTTGCCTTGCACTGCGAGTTACTGACAATGCTATGAGAAATGAAAAGTGGTGAGTTTTATTACCAGCGTTCCTCATGTGCCTTTAACTAACAACTCAGACGTCTGCATATGCAAGCAGTGGATCATTGCATAAAAGAGGAATGATCTGAGCCTGGTGCCAGGCTGTGACCTAGAAGCTGAAGAGCACAGTATGCCATTATCTTTCCCTGGAGCTGTATAGTCCTGCACAGGAATTTACTTTGACATTTGTCCTGTCTCTGTAGATTAAGCAGTTTGCTGTTTGCTGCAGTCTCACCATCAGAGAGTAATGTACTTTTGGTTTTTTTCTTCCTTGCCTTCAACCTTTATTGCTATCTAGTAAAGTAATAATAATTTATTTACAATATATTTCCTCATGTGCTTTGTATGTCTCATAATATAAACACAATTGAAAATACACATTAAGTGATTGATGTTGCAGTACAAATAGAAAAATAAAATGGTTTTGGTCTCTAAAACTAATGAAGTAGCTGATTTAATACAGTGCAAGGCTTTAGTGGGATCATATTGTGTGGTAAGCCTCATGGTATAAAAAAAATAATCAAATACATGATAAGTATATAAAAAACATAACTATCATAGGTGTTCAAATGTGAAAATAAAGACACTGAAATCTGTTTTATTTCCATGACAAATAATGTTCATATGGGTGTAAAATCATAAATTCAAAATAGTAGTCTTACCTGTGAATTTAGGTGTTTTCACAGTATGATTAACACTTCTATTTTAGAGGTGTATTGCCTGAGCAACTGGAGGCTTTATTATTTGAATATTGACATTTACTGTGTCAGGGTTTTTTCAAGCCATTTATTCATTGCACGTGGACTCTCTTTCACATATGTTACTGAATTAAAAAAAAAAAAAAAGTTGGGCTAGACCCTGAAACTCTCAGGTGAGATAATTTAAACTTTTCTACATAATTCTCTTTGAAATGTTGAAATTTGCCAAAATTTCATGGGCATGTCAATGACTTTCAGTTCATAACCTCAGTCATTTCCTGATCTAAAGTTGTGATATGATATCTCTGTAACATCATACCCTACTTTTTGTTTTTAGTTTCTTCATTGTCGCTTGCTGAATATATTTTACATATAATTCTTTCCTGGTTAAACAGGTACAGAAGAAACAGTCTTCAGATCCACAGAGTATGTCTAGAATGGGGAAAAAAGAGGGACAAATGCTTTTTTTTGAAGCAGATGATTGCTATTTCAGCTGAACTTGAGAGTCTTCATGAAGGTCTTCATTAGCTATAATAAGATTCTTTAAGCGTCCCACCTGTTCTTTCTCAGGTCAAGAGAAAAATACATGAAAAGCTTTGATTTTCCTCCATCCTTCCCCACCTCAACCCAAAGTTATTTTTTACTGAGTCAGACTATTGTCATTGACTTCCCATTTTAGACCATTCTTTGTCTTTCATGTTGGGCATGCCTTTTACAACCTTTCTCTGCACAGCTTTTGCCACAGCAGCGTGTCAAATAACAGGTGCAGTTCAAAAGTAAAGAAAAAAAATATTTCTAAATTGAGAAGAAGAAAGAATTGTATTACTGATACACATGATCTTATGATCTTTAAAAAGGAAAAAAAAAACTGAGGAAGGTTTCCTAAGAGAATGAGATGCATGTGGGAAATTTGAGATAAGTATTTAATGCTTTTTTCCTTTTGGAAGAGCCTCTATTCAGTCAGTAGTTACAGCAATGCTTGCAGAATACTGTAGATGCATTTTGAAATGCTCTCTTTGCATAGGGATTTTATGGTTAATTACTGGTGTTGGTTTATTTGTGTATTCTTTAGAGGATAATAATTAAGCAGATTCAAAGGTGGTCACAGCTGCAATGCCTCTATGCTGATTGCAACAGCTAGTTTGTGAAATTTGCAGACCAAGTATGTCCTAAAAATCTTGTGACAGTTTGCTTGCTGTAATATTACTTCCTGCTAGTGTTTCTTATTTCAGAACTGTATGCAAAGTACGGAGTGACTAGAAAGCAACTATTATGATAGTAGAAATAACACGTGTGTTATAGCAGGCAAAGTATTTTTTTGTGTTTACAAGATGTACTTCAAGAGTCGCATTCAGTAATTTATTATCAAACAATATCAAACATAATTTTTTTTTTCCTTTGGGAGTGTTTGTACAATTGTGCAGGAAAGAAGATTATAGGAGATTAGAGAGTGGTTGTATAGAATACTTTCATCAGCATTCTAGCTACTTGTCACACATTTTGTCAAAGTTTTTAAATTCCTGACCTTTCAAATTTTTTTGCTTAAATTTCATTAGCTATTAAAACAGATGTCTTTARCCATTCTGTTGACTGCAGATCTCTCTGTACTTCTCCTATTTGTTGTAGGTCTGTTATTTGAACTGACACTGTTAATCTTAATGTAATCTAAATAAGCATTCTCAATGCTTTCAAAAAAGCTGATTCCTTTAATTCATTTCATATTGGGACAAAAAAAATAAGGCTGATAAAATCAGAAGTTGCATTTGAAAATCTTTGCAATTCTAGTCTCTGAAATTACAATCTCAACTTTTGGGATTTTGTCATTTGGTAGTAGTGCAAGTACTTACTATTCCTTTTATCTGCCTAGGTATTTAAAGTTTGAGAAAGGAAAAAAGGGCATAAATGTTCTGTTCTTCGCTCTTTCTTTTGAATTTGCTTCTTGTTCTTGGTCAGTGGAAGAAGAATGCCTATGACCTTAGGCCTGCAGTAGTAATATACCTCTCTAAAAGAAGTGCAAAATTGTCCTCTTTGACTGGGAATCCCTGTCAGCCACCTTTCTTCCACTACCTTTTAGTGATTGAAAGTTTTGTCTCTCTGGGACAATCTGTATGAAATTTTCCTTATAAAAGTCTGAGTGGTCTAATTAAAAACAGGATTTATTAACAGCACAGAACCTGCTCAAGATTAGAAGAAATGTTTTGCATAGCATATCTAGCCTGACACTCTGCAAAGCTCATCTAGATAGATCTCCCTAGAGTTTAGTTACAGTGAATAAAAATACATTACATTTTTAGAAAACCTTTTTTCTTTTTCTTTTCTGACTTTCTTTTTAGGCAGTTTAGTTGCAGAAATCTTTCCTTTCAAGGGACTCAGGCTTTCTTTTTCTTCCTTATATTCCGCTCCTTTACATTTGTGACCTTTTCTGTTGTTATTCATTTTCAAATTGTTGTATCAAGTCACTGTTAGTGTATTTATGCCTTCAAGAGACAGGTCACCCCGTTCCTGATGACAGAATTCAGCATCCTTTAGAGACTCTTGTTCAAAGTAATTAAACAACAGATATGGGTTGGCATCTGGTCATGTCTGCAGTCTGGGTTGTCTGCAAAGCCCACCTATGTCTCTGACAACTGAGTGGTCTTGATCAGCGAGTGAGAGAATGATTTAGCAGAGACAACTGTTGATCAAACCCTTGCTGCTAAATGATAGCATTTTTGATGACATTATTCACTATTGCGAATAGGACTCATTTTCTTTGCCARCAAGATGTCACTGAAAATGACACATGCATAAGAGTTGTTGCTATTTTATGCATTCCAGAAGTGGGTTAAAGACATCCAGATATAGTGGGATGTTACAGGACCTTTCAATATTTTTTTCTGTTTTCCTATTTCTACCACAATGGCTTCAGGAAGAATATGGAGTGATGTTATTCCACTAAAAGCCATGGTAGAATTACGAACTGTATGAAACTGGAGAACAGGATATGAAATGTTTTCTCCAAATTCACTCACCTTGAAAATATCTTTCTTCCTGGCTTTGAGGGGAAATGTTCAATCCGGGTGTTCACAGAACATATGCCCCAAAATGCTTTTTCCTTGACTCGGGGCTATTTCTTAAAGGAAGAAAGTATTATTTCTTAAATCACAAATCTCAGGACTTATTAAACAAAACAAAAAGCAAATACAATTTCTATCTTGAAAGATTAGTCCAGTTTTAATAAAATTAAAAGAAAATAGGCAAACAGAAATACCATAACGGCAGCATTAGTGTTTAACTTCTGATTGAGATTAGTATCTTTGAGTCAYCTGTCATATGTAGAGCAACATATCGTCTCTTTGCCCTCCCTCACATCGCATTGTTAAATATGTTTAACATCTACGTACAGTACATACAGCTTAGCTCAGTAGTTCATAATTGGTGAGGTCATTTCAATGGCATGGAATAAATACATAAAACAGCATGGAATCCGCATGTATAAATACTGCTGGATCTACCCTGGCTCTGTGCACTGTACTCCTTGGGCTGGGGTGGGCAGGAACCGAGGCAGCAGCAGCAACAGTCTCAAGACAGAGCAAAGAAGCTGAACTTGGAGAGATTCAGATTATTGCCATCTTTCTCAAGCGAATCTACAAAAAGTTAGGGACCACTGACTTAACTCGTAGGTATCCAGCTGACTGAGCCCTGGGCTATAATTAAGATATTCCTAGGCAGAAGTAGAGATACAGCGTGTTCAAACTATATTCTCAATATTGTTCTCTATATAAGCATGATTGGCTGATACTAGAACTGAACCTTTCCAAAAGTAGTTGAATGGAAAGCCAGGCATTCATGATATTGGAGCTCTGATTGTTGTGGGAGTACTTTTTTAAAAAATCCATGGTTCTTTCTTTTCCAGTAAAGACTTTATAATGGCTTTCTATCTATCTTTTGTTTGTTAGATGCATGGTTGTTGTAATTGCCTCACCAAGCACTGAGATGCACCTAAGCCTTGTTTTACTGAACTTCTTATTTTATGTCTTAAGGTACATTTTCTGTTGAAATTTCTTAGCTATTTATATGTAAATAAGTAAATTTTCTGTAATTGCTACTAGAATAGCCTGCTTTCAGCCCAGTAATCTAATCTAAGTTGCACATTTTTTTCTTTATTATCCACTCATAATGGCATTTGAGGGCAAACAGTTTGATCCATCTGTCAACATTACTTTCCTATGTAATAATAGAGAAGAAAAGAAACTTTGTTTTGAGCATTAAATACAGCTATTTTTTAATAGCATACAGTGTTAGACATGGCACAACAACGGAGTAGGGAGCAGAAAATAAGCTTTTAAATGCAAAGAAAAAAAGAATTTAAATTGTTTGCTTCAAACAGGCATACGAAGAGGAAAGAAAGGTAATTGGGATTTATTTGAGATGAGAGACCAAGAACAGTATATTGTACATCAGACAGATAAATAACTTTGGAATGTAATATTTTTGTATTTAACTCATAAAGGCGTATCTTCCACCACAGAACTAATTCAAAGCTATTCAGAGTCAGTGGAGAGCTTTCAGCCAGTTTGGTGGAGTTAAATCAAACCTGTGTAAAGGTATTTGTGCTGCTACAAACAGGAAAGTCATATGTTACATCCAGAGAATGCCTACATTGAATGGGAAAAAATGCCTATTTAAGGCCCCTCCTCAAAGAGAAGTTACACTGATCTAAATTACATTGATATTTAAATCAATTTAGTTAGATCAGTGCAAGTTTACAATGTGGTCAGTTGCCTAATTTGTGTGATTTATCTATAGATACCGCAATGCAATTTTGTATGTACGGTTGGGAAGTTATGGACAAGTCAATTATATTCCTCTAGGACGAGCATTGGGTGTAGAAGGCCTGAAAAATAATTTTGAGAGGGTAGACGGAGGAAAGATCAGTGTAACGAGAAAACAATTTCAGGTCTCAGAATAGACAAAAAAGTAGACCAGTTAAGGAGACCTGTGTTTCCAGATGGTACCATGCAAAGAGACATTTTATTGAGTCACTTCAAGTTGTTTTATTGGTGATGTCCAAGAACTCTCTTTTAGAACGTTAGTGGATTTGGCGCCTTTCAGTGTCTGAAGAGGAGGGAGCGCTGGGTTGGGAGAGGAACTCCAAGAGCAGTCTGCAAAGTCAGCAGYAAGGAAGAGGCTGAGTTACTCGTAAAGACTTTGTGTATACGCTGTAACAGGGTGGAAATGCCGTGTTATTGCTAATAGTGGAGCCTTACTTACATTTTGAAAAGGGGGAAAGTTGAGTTTTGCCCAGAATATATTGAGAGTATTCTTTGATGAAAAAGCATGGGAAAGAATGGGAAATTTTTGGAGAAATGATTGCCTGAGTGTTGATTGCAAGGATGATACCTTGTACTGGTGTATGTAGATTCATGCATGTTTATGTTAACCTATTACAAGCTTGTAACTTAGGTGTTGCATGTTGTCTATACAGTCTGTTAAGGCATGATGAAGATTCCTGCAGAGGGTAATTCAGAGCTTCCAGGCTACATATTGAAGAGTCTGACAGTGAGATAGTATCCCTGAAGGTCTAGATGTCACATATCAAAAAGTGATACAAAATGTCTCATTTGATGTTCATTGTCATTCATGCAGTTTTCATGAACTCTTACATATTTTAGTGAATGTTCAGGTAGTGTGGTCAGTGGAGAAGTATGAAGTATTCATGAATATACCTGCATATTTAATAACTACTCCCAAGGGTATCTTCCTGTTCTGGTAATTGGTGTTTCACATTCCAGCTCCTGTACTTGTGAAACAAATTGTGTCAGATTTGGCAGAGAGACTGCACAAAAGATAGTTCTGGAGGCTGGATAGATGCTTGGCGTTTCAAATGCAGAAACATGCACGCTTCTCTCTGAAAAGTGCACAGCCAAAATTTCATTAGACTTTTATCCATGGGAGACATTTTTCTATTCTGTCATCAATCTGGTAACTACCTTCTGTTCTTTCTCTCACAGAAGCCTTCTTAGCTAGATCCTGTGGAGTAGCTGTTTTGTGCCAAACACCTGTACAATCTGGCCTTAAAGCTAGTTTAATCAGTCCAAGCAGACTTCTTTTAGGTCAAGAAGTGATTTCCCCATGGTATAAAGTCAACCTGTTGCCCTGACATTGTCACTGTTTTTGATTTAATGAGAAAGCAGTGCCATGAAGAAGAATAGAAAGTGCTCTTTGACACCAATTTTTATTTGGGTACTCTTGTAATATTAAATAAATTAAAGCTGCCTTCAAGCATGGGCAGATGAAGAGAATGCAAAGATAATTTTGTGTATTTCAGTTTCCTCACATTGTAGCCTACCCTTTCCACAAGAAAGTAAGGAAATAACTGAGTTTACGTACAGATTATTGTGGTGGGATTGTTATGAGAATCTATCAGAATCAGTTGTCTCAAAGATGCTTCACTATAGCAGCAGTTCACATGCAACTATTTACTAATACAAACTTGAAAACATTATTCTGACTAGGAAAATTTTGTTCATTATAGCAGCAGTTGGAGCCATTTTCTGTAATTACTTAACCTCCAACGATGTTTAGGTTCCAAAGGGAGACTTGCAATGCTTGATAAACCTTAAAGAGAAAAGGCAACGTGGCTTCAAATGGTACCTTGCAGAAAAAGCTGCAAGAACATGGCTTTGAAACACAGATCAGAAATATTTTGCTTTTCCTTCACTATGTTGCCTAAGATGGCTAGAAAATGGACAAAAAACATTACAAAATTCTATTGATTTTATTAAATGCTTGGAAAGTTTAAGCATAAATATGTATTAAAAAAAAATCAGAAGCAGGATTCCACATTAAACACTTGATATTTAATGATTTTTTTCTCTGTCAAGTTTGTGCATATGAGAGAGAGGGGGAGAGAGAGAGAGATGAGACTAATATTTTTCCTTTTGTATGATGTGCTCATTTACTAGGACAAATCCTCTTTTCTCTACAGAAGCACATATGGCAGAAGGAAGCAAAATAAATCTGGTTCCTCTTTGTAGAACGGAACAGGATGTGGAAAGCTTATGTTAGAGTATAAGAGGACTGCAGCCTTTCACATTAGGGACATATGCTTGAAAGGGATCCATCTGTACTGCCGTGCAGACGTGYTATTGGGGCTCTGTGACTGCACTGGGCAGGAGCCAAGGCTGCTGCTGCTGTCAGGGATTCCAGCCACCTCCCAGCGAGTGCTTGGAGTGAGTGAAGGTTCTGCACCCCGCTGAGGGCTCCTTTGTCAGACCGACCTTCTTCAAATCAATGCTTATTTCACTCTGTGCTTTCAGAGATGTTTTTTTAAATTTGTCCTCAGATACTTCCTGTGAAAAAATCAACATATCCATTCTTGAGATGAGACCCAATGCCTCCCAGGAATATATTTTCATGGGTGAATTTTGAACCTCTTTGTAGTAGAGAATTTTGGTGGAAACTCAGAACAGAACTGTTAGTTTAGTGCGCAGTTGTAATATGTTATCTGAGCTGAATAGCATGCACAATGCAGAGCTTGAAACTTAAGTGCTAGGTAAATAGGAAGCAGGAACATTTCTTACTCTTGAACTTCTCTGGCCTTAAGCCAGTGTACTTAGCATGATATTATTAGCACTTTATTTTAATATAGAATTATTGGACTCTGGGTGAGTAGAAAAGAGTGATTCAAATTCGAAAATATTAAACTGCATAAAATAACTGCCATTCACTGACTGTAATTGTCTTTGGTCAAGGGCCTATTGAGGTAGTTTGACTCAAATTCAAAGCACACAGTTGTTGATTAAGTATCATCTTTTAGTCACAGGGAGAAGGAGGTTTATGTTTCTTGTTACCAGGTCATCCTGCTTTTATTTAATTTTCTCTTCATTTTTCTTGCCCATGTTGTCATTATGAGACCCGAGCAATTGCTGTAGCAGAGCAGTTATAATAACAATGGAAAAGAAATTCAATCATATTTGTATGTAAACTGCAGAACTGACATGCTTTATTTTGACTAGCTGCTTCCCTGCTGTTTTCCAGGCATTGATAACATACTTCTATGTATTATTGGAACTGCCACAGCTGAGGATGGTATGGATTAAACTTTACTACAGTATAGTAATAGTATGAGATTGCTCTTTCAGTGCACTGAAATAAATGTTTTCATTACTGCCTTAAAATAAATGCATTTGGTGCCTTGAAGGTTACAATGCAAGCAAACCCATAAAACTGTCTTTAGAAGCCTTCACCACATGGAAATATTTTCTTCTTCTTCCTAGTCAAATATTTTTACCCTTTCATTTGCCACAGTTTCTGTCCTATGCCACTCTTAATGCCAATAAGCACAATTTTTCTTAGGGCCAAAATCATCCTTCAACATTGATTTCTTGCTGAAGACTCAACAGCTTACTATTTGCATAGTCACAATCTGTTCTAATTTCAACGCGCTGTGCTGCTTAGTCCAGTCTTGTTCTTAAAGTGGAGTCATGGGGACTATCTCCAACTGTGAAACACAGGCGCACACTCCAGCCACATCCCCGTTCTATTTTAGACATGTCCTAATTTCCCTGGAAAGGAAACCTGGGTGCCTGTGCCAGGGGGGACATCTGCGTGTCACCAGCCGTAGACAATCAGGAGACCGGAACTTCAGGACCATTGCAGAGGGCACCTCTTCTGCTCTAGACCTGGTGGTCAGGACCTGTCAGTCTTGATCAGAATACCAGAAGGCGTGATAAGCATGCCAAATATGCCTGTCTCTGTGTCTAATAGTAAACCAGAAAATAATAACACTCCAAATACTGAAGGGGAGAAAGATACATATGGATCTACATCTGTAGTGTAGGCTGAGAAAATTGTTTCCCTGCCTGATTTTAGGAAAAAAGAAAGCAGATTCATATGTTCAAAGATGCCCTCAATTCCTTCTTCCAGCATTGTCTGGAATCCTGTATTGGAGTAGGCGTAGCTACTCCGCCTGAGGCAGAAAGCATTTTCCCAGTGGTATCTTTAAATAAAAGACTGTCCTTTTGCTGCTTCAGTGGCACTAAAAAATTTGTTTTTGCAATGTCCACAAGAAATGTGTGTATGTGTGTGTCTGTGTTGGGGTGGTGGTGGTATTAATCATTGTTCAGTTTTCCTTTCATGGCCTTCATAGTCAAATCATCCCAGTTTCTTCTGAGACTACAAGCCCTTCAAGCAAGGAAAAGCCTTTGTTTTGTGTGTTGAATGGTTTATAGAGCATTGGCAAATGTTACAAATATGGACTAACTGTACATTATACAAAACAAACGGATTGTGGGGGTAATTTCATTTTACCTAGACAATACTGGAGTGGCTAACTGGATGTATGTCATTCAAATAGAGAAAATATAGAAAGGGTGCATCAGAGTAAAGAGAGCCAAATGATTTTCTCTCTAGAACAATACTAAAGAAGTAAAAATATATAGGTAGTTTAAAGATAACAAAATGATAAACCACAGAAGTGATAGAAACCAAATCTTAATAATTTATTTTCAAGCCCTCTGATGAATAAGATTTCTTCTRTTTTAGTCCTATGAAGTCTTTGATATGTCTTGGGAACACTGCAATTAAAGTCGAGCAAAACATTCAGTCACCAACTACGATGCTCTTATTATAAATTATTATTATGGTTTTAAAACTTAAATCTTATTCATAACTAAGATGAGAGGAAAAAAGCCCACCAATTTTGGCCTTGTGAGATTTGAAGTTAGTTGTCATCTCTTGTTTGGCTCAACACTTGCATGCGCTGGTCTTCATGAATCATCAGCTTTTTAGCTGGTAGTCTGTTTACATGTCTGCAGCAAATTCCCGATTTTCTTTCCTTTTTTCTTTTTTCTTTCTTCGTTTTTCTTTTTTCTCTCCCTTTCCCTTTCCCTCCCCCTTTCCCTTTCCTTGTCATGAGAGATAATTAAAGCATCTTTAAGCTTAGAGTATTGTGTATTTTCTTTTACATGCAAGCTATTCAGTTTAGACTTCAAGATTTAATAGGAACTTTACATAAGCCTGAGCAGCTTCTGCTTTCATATACAAGTTTGCCATCTCGCAAGGGAATCACACAGAAACTCTGAAATGCAATAGTCATTATCTCTGTATCTATATATTTCTTAAAATTAATGTAATGTGTACATATTATAATGTAAGGCAGCATGCACACATTTACTGAACATTTTTAGTAATAGTGGGGTATATCTCTCAGCTCACTCTGTGGTTTTGCACAGCGCAGCTTAAAGAGGGCAGCTCAGAATTCACCTAGGCCAGAGATGCCTTCCAGAGAGATGAGACCAGTATAATTTCTCCCTTTCTCTTAGCAAAGGAAGTCTGTTAAGAGCTGACCAGAGAGCACCAGCATGCTGCTTTTTTTTGCTAATTGGCATCTAAAGGCCCACTTAGAAATCTCTGTAGGTTATAAAAGCAGATAGGTTGACCTCTTATATCAGAGAGCGAGTTGGATCCATGACTTCCTGAATGTCTAGAGAAAAGGGGAATGTGACAGAGAACCATTGATTTAAGTATAGTTAGGTATTGAGTCTATGTCAAATAAAAAGTCCTGCAAGTCCTCTACAAGATCTGTTTATAAATAGAGGAATCATTCTGGAAACAACTCAAATGCTGTCACCACTGGAATGTGCTATTTTTACCTTAATACTTCAAGCTGCTAAAATTATTGTAGTGCTATAATGATGCTATGGGGTAATATCATGCTTTATCCATATTTCCTAAAGCTTTGGGAAGAGTAATTAACATATGGATGTGTCAAGTTTTGTATTGCCCTTTCTTTAAAATCTAGGAAAATTTAAATAAGTTTAAGTGAGGTGATTTTATTTTTATCTTACATAGACGTTCACTTAGAAATACATAAAGAGTTATCCCAAGAAAAGAGCTTAGTGTTCCTCATTAGTATTGTGAATATAATTGATAGAACTAAGCAAGTGAAATAAATTGACATTTCAATAACTGTCCAATGGACCATGGATTTACTAGTCTTTTGTTTGCAGCAATTTTGATCAAACTTGGATCTGACAAGCGTAAAAATAAATTAAATCTATAAGTGGGAAAGGTTGTCTGTTATTTTATATTCTGATGCAAAGTAGTCTTGTAATAATTGTAGTCACTTTTATATGTTGAGGTTGGCTTGCCTTTCAATTTGTTGTATTAGTCTAGTTGAAAGGAGCAACTCAGATTGTGCACTTTAACTATCTATACATGCATTTTTTCATAATTTCTGTGTGTATGTAAATGTAATATTTGTAAAAGAATACTGACGTCACTGGAGGCTGTATTTCTCTATTCACAGCATCACTAATGCTTGATTGTGTGTATGTTGGCCTTGATCAGTTGGGTTCATCTTTGAGGGTGGTTTAGTTTTTGCAAGTATTTTATTGGTAGCCTCTCTGATAGAGCAAAGAGCACCAAATACTGCTTTGTCATATGAACTTGTCGTAGAGGAACCATATGCGTAAACACCAACTTTACTCCCTTATGCTCTCAGTAGACATCTTTCAGTTAGTAATAACTTGCCAAAGTGACCATAATAGCAGACATTGTGTTCGTGTGTCATCCCACTGTTGTTGTGGGATTTAAGCTTTTGTAACCCTTGTGTGACTGTGGCCGGGGAATAAAATTGCTGTCAGTCTTGCATGTCACATTCATTTGTGATGGACTGAATTAAAATAGCTGACCGATTGACCAGTTATTTTTCATATGTGACCCCATACAACATATGCTACATGTTCCTAATCCTGGAAATAAAATTATGTTAATCAGGGTATATACTGTAGGAAAAAAGCAAGGATGTAATCGAGAGGTGGCTGGAGTAGGGTTGAAGCTGGTAAAAAAGAGCCATGCTGACAGGTGTGGGCATATCACTAGGTGACATTGATTAAAATAAACAATCTGTGTTACGAGATTGATGTCTGCATATATTGCATTTGTATAATTCATGTCCATTTCCTTCAGATTGAAAACTGAAATGGCAGATGATGAAATATGGACGTTCATTCATAAGTATTGAAAAGTAACAACTTCAATATCCAGTCAAATCACACTGAAGATAGTATCAGTAAAAACAAACTGTTAACGTCAAGGTCATTTTTGTGTAGAAATTACCTCTGTTAGGCTCGTAAAAAGCCTTATTTTGAGCAACGTTACTGGCTTCCTTTAGTAGGGCCATATTAATCATAAATGCTTACTTGCCAAGAAACAAGTAGGAATCATGACTTCCCTTGGTAAACTCCCAGGGATGCTCTCACATATTTAAAAATGACTGCTTGGGAGAGGAAATGTTCAATAATGAAAGTAGTGGGTTAACACTCTGTTTTCACAATATATATTACTATTTACTATTTTTTTTTCCCAAAGTCTAACTTCAAAGTCAGGACAAGAAGAGCACCACTGTTGTCACACCTCATATGTTTTTCATTTTTTCTTTAGTTGATGTTAATTTAAAAAAAAAAAAAAAAGGAGGAAGAAGCATGAAAAACTTTATGAAAATGATTACAGAGTTACATTATGTTGCTGTTTGCTCAAAAGCACATGACAGCTTAGTACTGCAGTTGCAGGACTACGTTCAGCTGTATAGTGCTTRTGCTACTGGTGAGTGTTCATTCTCAGGGGAGATTGATTTCACTGGGCAGACAAGTATAATTGCTTATCAGCATTGATAAAGGTTTTGCAGTTTGCCAATGTGATTAGATTACAGGAAGATACTACAGCTACCTCTGTGACTTGCAGTATGTTAGTCTACTGTATCGTAAATCAGCGGTGTCTAAAAATATGTGGGAAGTGTACAGTGGTGACTCAGGAGTGACAGTTGTATCTAGTTCATTATTTGTGTGTTTGCTACATGAGGTGCCAGCTGTATAAAACTTGCTTCCACTTCTTAAAATGGAGAATATTTCAGCTGATTTTCACTTATCTGAGAATCCAGCAGATGAACTACTATTTGATGAAATAACTGGATATTCTTCCTTAAGTTCCTGTCTGAATAGAGCATTTAGGGAAGCTGAAATTGTGCTCATCAAATAACATAGGATCTGCATTTCCAAGGAAGTGATGAGAATGAATGCAATTTGGTACTATCACAAAGTGTGTTGATCAGTAATGTACTGGCATTTCTAGGGCAATAGTATGAAGTTCTCTCCCCACACATTTGGGAAAAGGAGGCTAAAATAGACCCTTTGCTTCATGAAAATCTGCCTCCAGCTATCTCCTGCATCAACATCATATACTTAAAAAAAAGTCTCAAGTTTTATCCTGTAAATGGTTGGGGGTTTTTTGCCTTTTCATATTTGGGGASTCTTCTTTGGGAATGATTATAGCATTTGTTTAATCCCAGGCTAAGTTTATTCATGGTAACTTTACGGTCAACGGTCCTGTGTCAACATTTTCTATACTCACAGTACTTAAAAAGAGCAATAAACACTTCTTTCCACTTTTTGCTCCAATTTCTGCCCCCTAGTATATATAGAGAAATATCATATAGTCTTCTGTCTTTGCTTTGTCAGACAAACCAAATTCTGTTAGTCGTTTTTGTGAAATAGAGTGTGACTTTGGTCTCACTATTACCTCTTCTTGTCGTGTGTTCTGAATTGCCTCAGAATGGATGGCTGGATCTGTATGTGGTATCGAAGTGATACTTTCTGTTCTTTACTGCAAATAGGTTACATGGGTCTCTTTCACAGCTGCATCATGGTGATGCCTTGTAGTCACTTTGACAGACAATTATGCTACATTTTATACTTCTGCTGTTTTGTACTTTTGGGATGTATGTTTATCCTGCATAGGTGTGAAAGTAAGAATTTCGTTTCTTTGCTATGTTTTGTAGGATAAGACTGTAAACATCTGTAATTTATAAACTGTAATAAAAAAGCCTGTTCATCTTTAAGTGCAGACAAACTGGTGGTTACTGATGAGTTTTTAAAACCAACAATTTTTGTAACTTGTATAATATTATTAAGGACATCTTTTTTAACAGTGTGGACTTTTAACAGTAGTAATTTTTCTATTGAAAAATCCTTCAGAGCATACCTGTAAGATTTTTTTGTTCTGTTGAAAGAGACTGTTAATAAACTAAGGAACAGTAATTGTATGATTTTGTGGTAGGCTTTTTTTTTTATATGAATTGAGATATTTTATACGGTGCTGGATCTAGCCTTCATCAAAAATACATATAGTTCCTCTCTCTTTTTGCCACTCACATCTGTGGAAAATGTCTTGAATACTCACCTACAGAAGCTAGAGACATGATGATATGGTTAAATCTGTAACTGTCCAATTAGAGGTAAATTGCCAGTCAGCCTATGGCTAGGTTGGTTTAATAAAGGGCATGATGATATAGAGATTTTATTTCTTAATTTCCTATGCAAGTGAAAGAATATTTTTTAAAAATAAGTGTTGCCTTAAAGCAATGACACAGTGCACGAATAAAGTTCAGGACTTATTTTTAATTTCTCTTCAGTGCCTGTTGCATTGCTCACAAACCACATAACTTTCAATTTGCAGTGAGAGTCCAATATGTACGTAAAATAGATTTTCCTTTAGTTATTTTTGCTGTTTGCCTGACTTTCACTGAACAATGCTATTTACCTTCTAATGTTAATTTGGACCCTGTTAGACTCTTAAGTAACTGCAACCAGGACACTGAGATGTGTCCTGGTCGCACGTGTCCTGGAACCCATAATGCTCATCTTGCAATTGGTTAGCTCGGTGATTTCCTGCTTTTAAAAAATTTAAAAGCCTTTTACAATTTTCCGATGAAGTGTAGACCCTGGAATAGTGCTTCTGGTCTATTGAAAATAGGCCTGCATTCCACCGTCACCTCACACAGACTCCTTAAAATAGTCTGCAGCACACCCTCCTCTCCCTCTCCCCATCTGTTCCACCACCCCTGTTGCTGCCCCAACTAAGCYCCAAGGTTTCACAAACAACTTGCATGTACCGTCTGTATCTTTAAAAGGTTTCATCTGTTATTTTTCATATCTGAGCTCTGTGCATAAGAGAGACCTGCTGCAGGAAGGACCCCATCCAGCACTCCAGAAGTTTCTCTCTCCTGGCATACCCAGTTGTTTTTAGGGAGGGAAGATCTCCTCCTTTCAGGGAGTTCAAACTGAGTCAGTGTGCAGTGACCAGGACCACAAAACCCAGCAGTTTTTCCCCCTGCTGTCCAGCCATCCCCCTTTAATAGTACCTACCTGCTAAACTGAAAACATATAGTTCTTGTATCTGTTTTGGGGACCTGTAAAACTTAGAGTAATAGCTCACTTGATGCAATACAGCAGGGGCATTATTGACATGATCTAAGCGACAAATTAGGAGAATCATTTTTGTAGCAGCATTCTGAGTGGGTATGAGTGGAACAAGATTGCATTTGCTAAGGGCAGAGAAACTGATTTTGCAACAAACGAGACATGCGATGCTAAGTGTGCAGCTGGGAGTTTTAAATGTGTGAATTTCCAGAGATAACAGAAATAAAGAAGAGAAAAAAAAATCTCTTAAAAGGAGGAGAAGGTTTTTGAAGGAGACACCCAAACTTCATCCTATTTGGGGGTGAAGGAGGTAATGTAAGGGCCGTACGACCTTGTGTTGAAGCAAGCAAACAGGGCACAGCAACAGAATAACTGGAGAAGGAACAGTGTTTTGAGAAGATCAAGTCTGTTGAACTTTTTCTGAGGAAGTGGGGGATTGGAGAAGAGCTGAAGTGGGTCAGCAAGGAAATGACAAATACATGAGGAGGTTAGGGAGAAGATGATTCATTAACATAGAAATTAAAGCAAAGACTTGAGCAGAAGAGTATGTAGAAAGAAGAACTGAAAACAAGAGGGAGCTGATAGTAAACAGTTGAACATAAGTATATGGCAGAGATAGAGAGGAAAAGAAGGGAAGTCACTCTTTGCTGCACAGTTCCAGAAGAAGAGACAAGAGAAGCAGGAGCTGATTTGGAGGAGGAGAAGCTCAACAGATCTTCCTCATGGTCTGTTTCAGGAGGGAGGCCTCTATAAGCTAAGGCAAGTAAAGAGGTTATATCGCACTGAAAGGTCCAGGTCTCTGGAATGGGCAAGAATTTGGAAAGAATGAGGCATATGGAGGCTTTGGATAGCTGTCAGCTGGCACAACCAGAGCAGAGGTATTGTCAAGAGTAGACTTAGAGTATCAGGAAAAGGTTTGGAGCAGAAAGGCATGTTTGGAGGAGATATTACTGGAGTTTGAAGGAGGATAAGAGATCTAGCTGTGTTCTGAAAGAAGATTGAGAGAATGGATCAGGATGAAGAGGATTAGAAGTAGTGGTGGAAACTGTGGACACGTGAAGGTATTTCAGGGAGAAATGGGGTGAGTGGGGAGAAAGGAGAGTATAAAGGAGAAACTGAGAGCAAAGTGAGCCTCAGCAAAGGAGTGTGATGAGTGCTATTGCTGAGTGGTTATATTTTCTGTTGTTTACCAATAAACCTGTAGATATTTAGAAGTTTCCAGAAAGCAGTGATATTTTATCACATTTTCATACATGATTGAAAATAATAATGTAAGGTATGAAAAACATGTAAGTTGAGAGTTATGCATTGATTGGTTTTAATTATGTCAGCCTTCTCCACTGCCCTATGAAAGCTCTTGAAATGCAATAAACACTGCCTTTATTTTGAGCCTTGCAAATAAGTTGTTTTTGCTAAAGATAGTAGATATTACTTCAAACTAGTTTGGGCAAATTCATTAAGAAGTCAAGTCCTTCTGAATAAAGTTTCCCCAAACTGAAAATAAAGTATAGTGTTTGCTTCATTTTAAGCAAACCTAATTGCAATATTCCTGGTTGTATAATTGCATTTTTACCTTTGGTCAGTATTAAGTGTTCTTCTTTTGTATTCATTCATGATACCTTTGCAAAACCCTGCAAGAGCAAGACCTATAACATGTTTGTGTGTCAAAGTATTTATGAATGCCACCATCTTTCAGTTTTCATCCTTAAAAGAATATATATCCTGAGAAATATGTAGCAATCAGGGTATAGTGGAGAATAAGATGGAAGATTCTGCTCCATCATAATTTTGTTAGCAGTGCGAGCAGAATAATTCTGATCAACAGAAAGGTAGGCATTTAGGTAGAATGTGGGATTTCCATTGAACTATGTAAAAAAATGTTGGTTTTTTTTTTTTGTGTTATAAATCAGTATAATCTAACTTCTGGCCCACCTCTGACAGAGATTCAAATGGGCACTCAGGCTAGCTCCTAGCCCTGCAGGTGGCATGGAAAAGACAATTGGCTGTRCCTACATGAGATACCTCTTCATTCACATAAGAAGTTAGAATGGAAGACTTAGACAAGAAGATTTTAGATACTGGAATAAAATGCAATTTCTATGTAAATAAATAGACTGAAGACTCAGTAACACATGAAGCCAAACTGATTGAACCCAAATGAGAAGTGACCAAATCCATTTCTTTAATTAACCATCAGAGAAATTGACAAAAATATATTTAGACCTGTAATCGTCTCTAAATGACAGTTATACTTAGCAAATGTTAAAAACAAAAATTGTTTTATATAGATATATTTTAGCACATTTGGATTCTCCTTGTGAAACCTACAGCCTAAATAGTACTGCTAGAATCACTTTGTAAACTGTGTGACTTCCACTTCTGAGTGCCCTGTGATTTGACAGTTCTATCATATGAAATGTGTAGTATTAAATGATAAGCCTGTATCAGAATTGGAGTAGGTAAATGCTGCCATTGTGAAATGATGTATTTACTTATTGTGGTGAGCAGTTCAGGTAATAAATGACATTGTAATAGCTAATATGGAGGGATGGTATTAATGATGAAAATCACTAAAGAAGCACAAATGGAAGAAAAAATAATAAATGAGGAAAGCAAGATGAAAAGAGTCACAATAATTCTTCCTTTACAAAACTATAATAATGATAAATGCTGAGTCTCTAGGCAAGTGGATTTTTATTGTTAGACATGCTTATGACAGAACAAGTTTGGACAACATCTTTGTTCCCTTGAACATCACAATATTACAAGTATGGGCTGTCTGATTTTCTAATTAAAATGTTAGTGTTTTGAGATGACAAATCTAATGCTTTTTGGAAATTTTTCAGTATATATCAAGTTTCTGCTTGCAAGCATTTACTGCTGTAGCACTTAATAATGTCCCATCCACAATATCTGTATCCAATAATGGCTTGCAAGAAGGGCAGAAAAGTTCAAAACTGTGAGATTTAATCTCTGTATTAACCAGATTCTGCAAGAGCCATAGAATTTTAGCTTTGTTAATTTTGACAGGTTTGTTTTATCCTTATCACCTTTGTAACCCATATAATACCTTCCTTTGGCAAAAATCTGAATTCACTGTCATGCCAATTGTTTTCCACATGTTTTACTAACCTTTTTAGACAGCTCACAACACTTACAGAGGTGGTATTTAGGACTTAAGCTTTTCCTCTTCTTTTGCAAGAAAAAGAGATGGAGATGCTGAGAAAGGGAAGGGGAAGAATAGTACCTAGATGTAATTACTTGATAAAATTAATTTAAATTGTGTGGGAGTTAATCCTTGAGTCATCACTGGCTTCTTTTGATGAAGATGTTGGTGTTGTGCATAGATACCACCATTTCAATTTTTCACTTATTTTCACTATATTAAGTAAGCCTTTGAAAACTTATTCAGAAATATTATCCACCCTGTGATGAAAGATTTAGAATTTTTTTTCTTTATTTGTTACCTTTAAGTCTTTAATCAAAAATCACCAGTATGATCAGTACAGAGACCTACATTAAATTCATTATCAGAAATTAGATGTGTAAACTGAAGATAAGAAGTCATATATTTTCCTCAATCCTTCAGAAATATACACTGTTATTAAAATAATAAAAAGTAAAAAACCCCAACACAACCAACAACCCACAAATAGTAACTATAACCAATAAAGGAATATTGTAGAGTTATTGTGTGCTAAAGATTATCTCTTTAAGTGGTGAAAGATACACTGGTACTGTTTCTTAGTTATAGCCATTACTCATAGCAGTGCTTAAATGTCTTTCACCAGAATAGTGCTGCATATAAAAGTAACCAGATCTCTTTCAGGATAAAAATTGTTTCTGAACCCTTTGTTTAAGAAGTTTAAATATAGCTAAAATTATAAAAAAATTGATAACAGTCTCCTTCATTGGGATGTGTTGTCTAGGAGATGGTTTTAGGCCTGGATCTGAAGAAGCCTCACATTAATATGTTGCAAGAATCAAATGTCTTACCAGTAGTGGTGGTGGTATTCCATCCCACCCATTCATGCAATTTTATCTGAAATAGACAGTATATTTGACATCTTGTATTCAGAATTCCAGCACGTTGCCTCTGCAATGTACCCACTCTCAGGGGCATCCAAAGGACAAATATGAAGCTAAATTTCCCCTGCCTGAATGTCACTAATATTTGTCCTTTTTGAGCAAAATAGAAGATATGATTTAGTGAGTTCAGACATGAAGACACTTCAACAATTTGAATTAAGGACAGAGTACACTAACAGAGCTTACTGTTGTTTTCTTCAGTTGCTATTATATAGGTTACACATTTAACTGACAAAGTATTTGCTAAAAACTTTTTTTGTTTTCCTTGAGAGTTTTACGAGAGGCTGTTACTTCCTTCTCACTTTCTTCTTGCTAGTCACATGTTTTCAGCTATTTTTTGATTGTTTTTAAAATTCATTCAATGAATTTTCACTGAATTAATTTTGAAAATTCACTCGCAGCTATTAGTGGGTGTGGCCTGCAAAGTATCATTCAGCAGTCATTTGGTTTACGTAGAATGTTTATTTATATATTAATTACTAATAGTGCAGAGATTATTGCCCATGAATGGAAAACAACCAGTCATTTGTGGATAACAACAAGGTTAGGTTAAAGCTCAAGTAGCAACAAGTTGCTTATAATCATCTTTCATTTTATATTTCCTTTCTGATCCAATGAATATTCACCATGGGAATTATAATTTTAACTAAAAGTGATTTGGGGCTGGATGTTAGCCAAATTAGTTTAACTCCAGGGATGGAATGCAAGTGACATACAAGGACAACACTAATATGTTTGCTGTGAAGTTGGCAATCTAAATAAATATAAAAAGTAGTAGTATGCCTGAATGTATGCCTTAATCATAAGTATCTTGATATTGGCTTAGAATTTTGATGCTTTTGGATGAACTTTTTATATGAACAAATGCTTGAATGATCTTATTAAAGCTGCGTAATGAATCTGCTCTATACTATGAAATTCTTGCCAAGACATTTAGAAATGCAATTAACTAAAAGAAAGGTGTAATGACAGAAGTTATTTTCACAGAAAAATAATATATTTGTTTTATTCAAATTTCATTCTTAAAGGCATTGGTGGTGCTGGTTGACTTAAAGGTGCTTTATTGTGATATGTTGTTGGATGACAATAAAACATCTGTGTCATAGTTAAAATAATAGTGAAGGAATAATTCCCCTGCTTATTACTAACTAGGAAGTCTGTGGTTTCAAATGCTGTAACATATTGCTGTATTACTATTCTGTTGCCAAAATTAATCAAGTGTCATTTGCTTGTCTGTGGATTGTTCAGGTAAATCCCCAGGAGGTCTAAAACTCTCTTCTTTGGAAAAGGCAGCAATTAAAAGTATTGTTATTTCCTTTCAAAGAAGTCTGCTTCAGGACTCATATGATTTATTTTTGTCGAAGTTTGTCTTGAAAATTGCCTTTCGGTTTCTGAATGCAGAGGTAAACATCCTAGGAAAAAAAAACCCTATACCRTATTATTTAAAATTCATGAGTTGGTTGGTTAAACTTTACATCCCAAGCTGCATTTGAAGACAAGGTTATAGGTTATAGTTCAATAGTTATTTACAGGTTTCCTTGTTCTAGTTGCAACGATTTCAAATGAGAATGACAGGCTTGGTCTTGGCTTGGCTTCATCAGAGGAAGTTTTTCTGCCATTTATTTCTATGGGAGCTAAACCGAGTATTGTAACTTAGTTTGTATTAGCTTGATATATCCTAGAAGAGAATACCATATTGGTTTGATTTTTTGTAGAAGCAAGCAAATTGACCTTGACTGTTAGCATTAACAGTAGAAACCTGCTTGTTTGGAGTTCAGGAACCCAAAGTTCACATGGGTAATGGGCTTGTGTAATTTCATGTTGTTTGGTTTTTATTTCTTAAAGAGCAGCTAATTTCTCAGGAATAGAGGAATAATTCCTATTGTCAGTCTTCTTGATCCCTTTATAATTAACAAAACAAAAGACTTGTTCATTTTTCTTTGTATCATTGCTAATTAGGTTTTTCTGTGCATTCTGGTGATCTCATATGCTGTTGAAGATCTTTTCAAGTTGCAAATTCAGTTTCAAATATTTTCAGTATTACAAAATAATTTTTTTGGTGTCTGTTGGTTTCTAGCATGTCCTTTTGTTTCACATTCTATGTAGCAGAATCCCAGTGTACCTCAAAATTAGAAACAAGCTGATTTGAATGCAAGTTCTCAATGCAAGTAGCGTCTTTGGAAGAGGGAGAAGTACAGGCAGTTGCTGGTATGTGGAAAAAAGCGATACTTACTGCGGTGAAACTAAGGAAACAAAAATTGCATTGCAAAAGAAAATATTTTCATCAGAAGCCTTGTAATAAACCCCAGTGAGAAAGGACAGTCTTAAATGATTCAAGCAAGGTTAAGTAGTATGACTTCTTTTGAAACATCATTTCACCCTTTCACTTTAAAGACTTACTTGGTTAGAATTCAGTATTTTCACATGCTCAATCCCTTTACTAAATGCAGTCAAGCTGTTGTTATTTAACAAGAATTTTATTTAGAAATCACATGCCCATTTTCAGTTGCAATTAATTTTTGTGGAGGTCTTGCTAAAATGCTTGATATCAAATGTTACCAAATAGCTTGGAGTCCTGAAGAAGATGATACAGGAAGCAGCAGACAGAGGCCTCTCAAAGGAATCACCATTGAGTTTTTTGGAAGATAGTAGTCAGCAGATATTAGTGTCAGAAAACTCTGTGGGTAAATAAGTAGATAGATTTTCAAGAATATCTTTTGTCAAGAATAAAATAAGAACAAGAGAGAATAGAAACCTTCTTCCACTGTTTTTATTTTAGAAGATATTAAATACTTGGTTATATTCCATGTACATGAGCTTCTACTTGATGAAGAGAAGATATAGCTCCTGCTAACATCCTCCCTACTTTTTGCCCATCTTTGGAGATGGTATGTGTGTACCAATGGATAGGAGGCCTATAGGGATTGCCTTCCACCTGAGGAGAAGCAGAACATAATGCATTGGAGCTCTTTTCCTTGCTCCAGAGAAGTGGGTTGGTGTGCTGGTACTCTAGCTTTACGCTTGCTTTGGGGGTCACACGGGAAATTCCCAGAAAGACAGCTGGTAGGACAGAATCATTTCTGCTGCCTTTTGTGCAAGGGGAATAGGATGGGCAGATAATTTGTTCTTAAATACAGAGGTCATTCCTCAGCCCTAGATGTCAGTGGGGCTATTTATGTGATTGTACCTTTACTGGAAGAGAGACAGAGTTACTAGCACTTGCACAGTTGAATACATTGTGAAAAGTGTATTTGGTCTATAATACCTAGCGAGTCACTTTGACAAGTGAGCTTATATATAAATAGTGGTTAATTGCAGAGGTCTCTGAAATTTCCATTTCAATGAAACCTACTATTATGCTGACCCTCACTTTTACTAGATAATATATTTAAAAATTTTAATGATGTGATTACTTTTTTTCTTGAAGTATTTAAATGTAGCTTGATATTCCCTATTTTACAAAAACTTGAAAACAGTAAATATCTTTATGTGATTTTTCAACTGTCAAAAAATCCAATATGCAGTTATGTGTGTAAACAATAGGTTTGTGCAGTAGGATATTGTATATACGTTATCTGTCAAATCTGTTTATTCCTACAGGATTTGACTTCAGCAAATATTATTCAAAGTGAGAAAATCTATTTAGAACTGTCTCATTGCCTTGTGTAGTCTGCTAAATCACCTGTGGCCATTTATTGCTACGGTAAATAGTGTAAAAATATCCCCACTCCCACATTTAAGGGCAGAGAGAACTCTCAGACCAAATCTCTACCCAAGTTAGAGAAAGCAAGAATTGCCCCTCCTCATAGAAAAAAGTAAACTGAAATGAAACTGCTTTGGAAGTGTGAGAGTAAGACTCTAACGACTTCCTTGTATTATTCACAGAGAGGAAAAAAGTGCATAACCACTTCCCAACTGTGGCCTGCAATCAGAGTCCTTTTAAGGTTTAATGAAGCAGAGTACTTGAAAATAGCAGGAAGGTAGCTGGGTGAGTGAGTGGGTTGGTGATCTGAGACAGTGTTGTTAAGCTCTACACGAATGATGATGAACACAGAGGCATTGATGCAGGAGGCTATCAGGACCAATTCCTTCCCCTGCTGTTACCATAATCATCATGCCTCATGATGGCCAAATAGGAAACTACACTTGGTAGATAACAATCTGATTTTTAGTAAAGTTGTTCACTTTTAACTTTGCACACCAACTAGAGTAAACCAAACCTCAAATTTGCTTAAATTGATTTAACCAAGGACTGTGTTTGTCTGAGTGCAATCAAGAAGTTACAAGGAACTGAGTTATAGCAATTAAAAAAGTTATTATCACTCTATAGAAGTTGCTGCTCTCAGTGATAATTAAAAAAAAAGCCCAAAACAAAACCACAGAAGAACCCCACCAATATTTTTGTGAATGCCATTAATTACTGACTTCCAACCAAAGCTGGTAGATTCTCCCTGAAGTTTGGTGACTTCTTAAACCACCCCGTTTGTACTCGTCCAGCCATGCCAGCATTGCCAGTTTCTGCAAGATAAAATTATTTCTGTCCTTCAGTCCTTCTGTTCATCCATCCGTTCCATCCCACAGTTTAGTGAAGCTTAGTCTCCTGCCCACTGGCGGGCTAAATTGTACAGCTTTTAGCATGTGGTTGCTCATTGTCTGGCACAGGTGTCAAGACCTCTGAAGCTTCCTCTTTCCTGCTCAAAGTAGCAATTTCTTTTCTTGCCCTGAGCTGCTCATCTAGTTTTTGGAATGATCTTACCAGCTGGCAGATGCAATTGTTTTACTCAACACCCAGAAGCTTTCATTTATTTGCCATCCTCAAGGGATACCTCTTTCTGTGACACAGAGAAGAATCAAGAACATGCATGGAAATGAACTAGAGCTTTGTTAAACTGGTTTAAACTCATCTACATTTGGGAATTTGCATTTGTTTAATTAAAGTAATTAAAAATTTATTTTAGTTATGTTGAAGACACTTTGTCAATGCTAATCAGGTCCTTGTAGTGCTTTAGTGCTATATGAATTAAGACAAAGGCATTCTGGCTTAGTGGGTGGCCTGACTGCTTAAAGAGTTGCAACTGAAAACCCTCAGGGAGTAACAGGAGCAGGCAAGAAGAGAAGGGGCACAGGGAGCTGGGGACAGGGGGGTGGCAGGGCAGTCCCTCACCTCCTGGGGGACAGGCCTGCAGCCCCTGGAAAAAAATATTTTGTGTCATAAATAGTCCTTTTAAAAGAATATGTGAGGCCCTGCTCTATCCCCTCAAACGTATGCGTTTCTTGTAGGGGAATATGTAGTGCTGCAATATTGAGGAGCTGTGGACTCCCTCGAGGGTAGAGAGGCCTTACAGAGAGATCTGGATAGACTAGAGAGCTGGGCAATCACCAACTGTATGAAATTTAACAAGAGCAAGTGCCAGATTCTCCACCTGGGATGAGGTAATCCTGGTTATACGTACAAATTGGGGGATGAGAGGCTGGAGAGCACCCCGGCGGAAAGAGATCTGGGGGTTTGGGTTGATGGCAAGTTGAACATGAGTCAACACTGTGCCCTGGCAGCCAAAAGGGCCAACTGTGTCCCGGGGTGCATCAGGCACAGCATAGACAGCCAGTCGAGGGAGGTGATTATCCCACTTTACACTGCACTGGTGCAGCCCCACCTTGAGTACTGTGTGCGGTTTTGGGTGCCTCGATATGAGAAGGACATCAAACTATTAGAGTGTGTCCAGAGGAGGGTGATCAAGATGGTGAAAGGCCTCGAGGGCAAGATTTATGAGGAGCAGCTGAGGTCACTTGGCTTGTTCAGCTTGGAGAAGAGAAGGCTGACTCGTTGCAGTCTACAGCTTCCTCAAGGGGGGCAGCGGAGGGGGAGGTGCTGATCTCCTCTCTCTGGTGACCAGCGACAGGACACRAAGAAATGGAATGAAACTGTGTCAGGGGAAGTTCAGATTGGACATTAGGAAAAGGTTCTTCACTGAGAGGGTGGTTGGTCTCTGGAACAGGCTCCCCAGGGAGGTGGTCACAGCACCAAGCCTGTCAGAGTTCAAGGAGCATCTGGATGACACTCTTAGTCGTGTGGTTTAGTTTTAGGTAGTCCTGCAAGGAGCAGGGAGTTGGACTTGATGATCCTTATGGGTCCCTTCCAACTTGAGATATTCTATGATTCTATGAAAAGCAGTGTGGGACCAGGCCAGGGACATGGTTGGGGCAGCTGAGAGTCCAGCTTGCCAGACAAGTCTCCGGGGGTGAGGCAGGTCCAAGGTCAAGCCAGGGAGTCAAATTTGTGGGTCGGGACTAGCAACATCCTATAAGAAAGAAAATAATGTATTTGCCTGTAAAGCATTCAAAAAAAGTCCTATAGCATTTCCTGAGGGCAAAGGAGACAATATCTCTGGCTAATCAGAGATCTAATAATTATCTCATCCTTGTCTTTGTTGTTGAATGCACACATTCACAGATCATGCCAATTCACAAATGCAAGCCTGAATGATATAAGCCTGGCTGAACAGAGAGCTTTGGCTGGAACTCAGGAAAAAAAGGGGAGTTTATGACCTTTGGAAGAAGGGGCAGGCAACTCAGGAGGACTACAAGGATGTCGTGAGGTTATGCAGGGAGAAAATTAGAAGGGCCAAAGCCCAACTAGAACTTCATCTGGCTTCTGCTGTAGAAGACAATAAAAAATGTTTCTATAAATACATTTATATATAAAACAAAAGGAGGGCTAAGGAGAATCTCCATCCTTTATTGGATGCGGGGGGAAACATAGTGACAAAAGATGAGGAAAAGGCTGAGGTACTTAATGCCTTCTTTGCCTCAGTCTTTAATAGTAAGACCAATTGTTCTCCAGTACCCAGCCCCCTGAGCTGGAAGACAGGGATGGGGAATGGAATGAAGCCCCCTTAATCCAAGGGGAAATGGTTAGCAACCTGCTACACCACTTAGACACACACAAGTCTATGGGGCCGGATGGGATCCACCCAAGGGTACTGAGGGAGCTGGTGGAAGTGCTCACCAAGCCACTTTCAATCATTTATCAGCAGTCCTGGCTAACCAGGGAGGTCCCAGTTGACTGGAAGTTAGCAAATGTGATGCCCATCTACAAGAAGGGCCAGAAGGAGGATCCGGGGAACTACAGGCCTGTCAGTCTGCCCTCAGAGCTGGGGAAGGTTATGGAGCAGATCATCTTGAGTGCCATCACGTGGCATGTACAGGACAACCAGGTGATCAGGCCCAGTCAGCATGGGTTTATGAAAGGCAGGTCCTGCTTGACTAACCTGATCTCCTTCTATGACAAGGTGACCCGCCTAGTGGACGAGGGAAAGGCTGTGGATGTTGTCCACCTAGACTTTAGTAAAGCCTTTGACACCGTTTCCCACAGCATTCTCCTGGAGAAACTGGCTGCTCATGGCTTGGACRGGCATATTCTTCGCTGGGTAAAAAAACTGGCTGGATGGCCRGGCCCARAGAGTTGTGATGAATGGAGTTAAATCCAGYCRGCRGCCGGTCACAAGTGGTGTTCCCCAGGGCTCAGTATTGGGGCAAGTGCTGTTTAATAYCTTTACCAATRATCTGGACGAGGGRATTGAGTGCACCCTCAGTAAGTTTGCAGACGACACCAAGTTGGGCGGGAGTGTTTATCTGCTTGAGGGTAGGAAGGCTCTACAGAGGGATCTGGACAGGCTGGATCAATGGGCTGAGGCCAGTTGTATGAGGTTGGACAAGGCTAAGTGCCGGGTCCTGCACTTGGGTCACAACAACCCCATGCAACGCTACAGGCTTGGGGAAGAGTGGTTGGAAAGCTGCCCGGCGGAAAAGGACCTGGGGGTGCTGGTTGACAGCCGGCTGGATATGAGCCAGCAGTGTGTCCAGGTGGCCAAGAAGGCCAATAGCATCCTGGCCTGTATCAGAAATAGTGTGGCCAGCAGGACCAGGGAAGTGATTGTCCCCCCTGTACTCAGCACTGGTGAGGCCGCACCTCGAATACTGTGTTTGGTTTTGGGCCCCTCATTACAAGAAAGACATTGAGTCTGGAGCGTGTCCAAAGAAGGGCAATGAACCACAAGTCTTATGAGGAGCAGCTGAGGGAACTAGGGTTGTTTAGCCTGGAGAAAAGGAGGCTCAGGAGAGATCTTATCACTCTCTACAACTACCTGAAAGGAGGTTGTAGCAAGGTAGGTGTCGGTCTCTTCTCCCAAGTAACAGGCGATAGGACAAGAGGAAATGTCCTCAAGTTGTGCCAGGGGAGGTTTAGATTGGACGTTAGGAAAAATTTCTCTACCAAAAGGGTTATCAAGCATTGGAGCAGGCTGCCCAGGGAAGTGGTGGAGTCACCATCCCTGGAGGTATTTAAAAGACGTGTAGATGTGGTGCTTAGGGACATGGTTTAGTGGTGGACTTGGCAGTGCTAGGTTAACGGTTGGACTCAATGATCTTAAAGGTCTTTTCTAACCTAAACAATTCTATGATTCTATGATTCTAAGCACCTACAGCTTATGTATAGCTCACCGTTAAGGGTCCTTCGGATAGATATCAGTTGACAAGCTCAATTTTTTTCTATATACCTAATGACTTTTGTACCCACTTTGAAATAAGTAGAAAATGAGCTCTTAACCAAGGAAATAATGAGGCCCTCAGGTGTCTTAAGTTGGGCATCCAGTACCACTGCTCATTTTATAAAATTTCATTTGAACTATGTTAGTACTTTCTAAATTATGTATGATTATAAACTGATCAGTTGAGTACAGGGCTGCATTTCCACACATAATAAAAAACATTAAATACACAGTACGCACTAGTGTTTATATGGCTAATTTTCTTTCCAAAATTTATTACGCTTTTTAGAGCTTGTTGTATTGAAATGGAGAAGGTCTTTCTAATTTCATTCTTACATTTTCTGCTCCACTACATGAATGATGAAATTGTGATTCAGCAGTTGTGGAGAAGACTGCATCTGTCTCATTAAGATTCTTACAGTCTAAAATTTTTCTGGAAGGTACGTGATGTCTCATTGAACTGCTGCCAGCAATCTAAAACTCATTTATTCACAAATGAACTTGGCAGTAAAAATCCTAGTTTATACAAGTTTTTATTCTCTCTTTCCGCCTTATATACAAAACCAATCTCTTCATGTCATTAATATTTTAAGAAAAGAAAAAATAAATTTGTGTTCATAATATGATTATGAGCTGTTACTGTAGCTTACAATATTATTCTCGAGTGAACACCGTTGCAAGTACTGTTAAATGTAATCCATATACTTCCTACTTATTTATATTTAGCATTTTATGAAGGTAGGTTGGGATTTTCCATAAGCTGTGAAATATTTTTTACTTTTATGAGTATAGTTACAACTCTGTTGACTTTTGCAAAGACCGGACTACAGACCATCTTGTCAAAGTTGAGAATATATTTAAAAGAACAAATGTGATCTGAGATCAGCCAACCAAGGCTGTTGTAGAAATTTATTTACTCAGCCAACTGTCAGCTGGATGAACCAGCGCTGAGCTATTAGGGGTCTGAAAACATTTTTTATGTCTTTCCTTTCTTGTGACTGTTCAAATGAATTCATAGTTCTTGGTTTATGCTTTTTTACTTTATAAGGTTTATTGTTTATTTGGGCCATATGCTGTTAAACAGGCTTCCTGCTAGTCTATCTGACCTTTTTAAAATTTTCTGCTTAGACTCCTATGTTAAAAATTCAAACAAGTTAACCATTTCAAGGCACCAAAACAAGAAAGTCAGTAAGAGAGAAATGTGTTATTAATTTCCTAATTTCACACTCTCACTAACAAAAACAATAGTTACACCACTTCTTTAGGTTACACTGTGATTTTTTTCTACATATTTTTCTTCTTTTTTTKAAGTCAGGTTTTCCGCTGGCTAAAACAACCACTTCTTCCAGTTCACCCAAGGTTTAGGCCAGCAAATGTAAGCTAGTGGAGCAGAAGAGGGGAGAAAGTTTAAAGAAATGGAGAATGACTACTGGAAATGATGCGAGGAAAGTGCAAGGTTTTTTTCCCGTTTAATTTTTTTTCTAACAGACAGCATTTAATTATTCAGAAAGCAGTCATGGTGATGGCAGTATGTAAGTGTATAAAAGAAAAAAGATCTTTTATCTGTCTTGAATTGGCTAACGACTCTCAGGATGTAAAATGAATTTAAGTGTTTGTCATCCACATCTTGAGAGAGGGAAGCTCTTCCACAGTTATACTCACAATTTGCCATGCGTAAACATGGGCAGTGGAAGTTCTTCCATTTGGCCCCATTCTGTACATCAAATTTGGTCTTGAGGAAAAATTTAAAGGATGTTGGACAACTTTAAATGTGAAAATAATATTCACACTTTAAGGATAATTGTGATTAACCAGTGAAAATAAAAATGCAACATTAGAATCTTCAAATGAAGGTAGGATGCCAAGTTGTGTTTTAATCAAACACAAGTTATTAGACTCAATATCAAGTTAAATGAGTGAAATGTTATGACCTGAACTCCCAGGCATTACCAAACATAGTTGTTTCGTGGCAGCTGACCATGTTTTCCTTTTTAGCTGCTGACAGAGAAAAAAAAAATTTGACCCTTCTTTTACTGGAAGTTAGAGTAACTTTAATTGTCTTATATTTGGTGCTGACTAGTAGCAGTCGAGGATAATTACCATCAACCAGCTCACATATCTTGCAGTTCTGTAGAGCTGTAAGGAGAAACTTCTGGTGATGATGGCATTGCCAGCATATATATACAAACCCTGGCATGTGTAAGAAGTCAGACTCAAGATTATTTCCCTTCCTCATTGACCCCAAAGTATATCAAACAAATAAACGAAGAAAGAACTCTGGTGAATAAGCTGTGAATTCACCCAACTGTGCCAAAACAATGGCATATGTATTTTCATAATGTGGAAGTTAACCACTAAAAACTTGCTTGCATCATAGAAGTTCAGTCCAGACTGTGTCAAGTTTCTCTGAGATGCCTAGCCTTGAATCTATTTTAGATTCTTCATGGTAGAGACTACATGAAGAAAATCCTTCCTGAAATGATGCAGAGTTATCTTTATAAAACATAGGAACTGAAAAAGAGCACAAATTAACCACAGCATTCTCCAAGGTTTTTCAACCAGCAGTGATTTTGTTGCAGTCACAGTTGATGTATAATTACCAATGGGTTAAAGAGGTCTGTATAAAATGTTGTGTAATGTACATTCTTCTCTCAATTGAAGATAACATATAATGTTATTGGAAAGGTATTTAAACGATTCCTTTTATGTATAATTCTCCATACTTTCTTTATGAAATCAAAGTATAAAAAAGAAAATTCAAAACAATATTTATTATTTAAGATAGTGAATGTGTTGGCTGGACTAACCCAACTGTGGAGGTAGCAGGTGTTGCCCTTTGTGGAGGAGACATCTGTGAGTGTACCAGCAGTGCAGACCTTCCTTGCCCCTGTGAATCTCCTGTGAATTGGGATGCCTCTTGGGGGGGGTTCGGGGTCAGGGGAACTTGCTATTCACTGCATTCAAAGAGTTAGTACTGCATAATCCTAACAAAGACAATGCTTGTGAAAATAGAAAGGAAGAACAGCTTTTGTTTTTCGCTCTTAGGAGCTGATAAACAGACAGGAATTTGAGGGATTCTCAGTTTGTTCCTGTACGACAGATTCATATCACAAACATCCTTGCCTGCTGAGCACTTCTTGCCTGTTGCTAGTTGTTTTGCTGCTGGTGACTCATCTTGCCAACTTGAATTGATGACAACTTAAAGCAGGGAAATATCTTCTGTTCCAAATGTGACAACTATTTTTTTTAAATAACATTTTGATTATGTTCCAATTATCCATTTATAAAGACTAGTCCCATTGCATACTGTCTGCACAGCACACTTGAATAGCAGAGGCGAGTGCACTGGTAGCTTTTTATCAAACACTATAAATCACGAATGTTAGTAGTACTGTCACTTAGTGCTTTGAATGTACAGAGTTACATAAGTGCTAAGTCTTAGTATTGCTATTTCTCAGTTAAAAAGAAACATAGCCTAATCCTGAAATTTCTGAATTACACAATGCTTTAACCAAAACTCGTAGACACCTTTTTATATTCTTGTACAGTTTCAGATAAGTAAGGTTATACTTCCAGCATCATGGGTCCAGCAGCCCTACTACTTTACCACTTGCTAAACATATTGCCAGCTTGAGTTTTAAGGAACTGTGTAAGTAACCATTTCTGTAGTGATGCGTCATTTGGAGTGTATATACAAAAGCTATCTTTAGATTTTGAGCCAGAAGTATACAGTTAGTATCTCAAAACACTATGCCATACAGTTTAAATATATTCCAGTATATATTATATGATCTTTGTCTGCAACAAATACCTATCATAAATGGATAGTAGAATATTACTAAGAGAATCAAAATGAAAAGGTCAGAATGTTCTAAATGATTAAATTTGTGATGCAGTAGGCACCAGTGTTGCAAAGATCTGTATGATTTCCCCCGATTTTTGCTCTTGATATTTGTCTCTTCATAACCCCCGTAATTTGCAGTGTTATTCTTGCTTTCTTAAGGTAAGGGTGTGAAAGGGCTTCTCTCAAACCCAGCTGCATTAAAGTTTGTGTTTCAAACCTGTTTTGGATATGCACTTCTCATGAAAATATAAAGACTTAAGTTTAGAATGGCAAAGACAATAATGCCAAGTTTTAATTAGCTGAGTTAATCTTTCTGTGCTTCTAATTGATGTTCTGTGTCAACAAGGCCCAATACGTAGTCAGTGTCAACGCATTTCATAATTTGTCAGTACTGTCCAAAATATACAGAATAATATGTGAACCACATATTTAAAAGATTCGATAGTAGAGCCAGTAGAATTTCTAAAAAGTTTTGTTAATCCCACACCACATCTTGCACTTCTTCCTTCCAGGTTTTCATGCTGCTAATACTGCAAACATTTCCAGCCAATAAAAAATAAAGAATTGCTTTCTTTCGTATTAGTTTCTGACACAAGCCTGTATCATCAGTCCTTCTGGCTTGCATTTTCTTTTTGCTGTTCTTCTGACTGTTTTCTGTGAGAGGACTTTCTTCTTTTTTTCCAGAAAATTTTCAGAAAAAAGAAAGCTTTTTAAAAATAAAACAATGGATCGGTGGGTTAAAAGAAACAGAAGACTGGCACAAACATTTTGAGATTTAGTAAAACTAGAATTCTAACATGGATCCACTCTGAAAAAAAAAATACAAATACAAAAATGATAAATAACTTGTTTGAACTTTTGCCTCATGGATAGAGGGAGGAGAGTGAGGAATGCATCATCAGAGTGTGTGAAAAGTGTCTGTAAAGTTTAATTCATCCTTTCCCCCTCCCTTCTCGCCTCTTCTGCCAATCTCTCTCTTTTCCAGCAATATTCTGAGCAGCATATCATTTACTTGGAGAAAAAGGTGACAGGGACCTTCTGGGGGAAACTGTCACACAGGATTGGGTTTGACAGGCTGGATGAGGCTAGGGCTGGTTTTGCTGCTGCCTGAGATTGAAGAATTCATTTTGGGTGGAATAACCAGAGCGGACTGTAGCGTGGGAAGAGCTGGGAAGCAAGTGTGCAGACCAAACCCTGGGGCTGTGTACAATTGGGGAAGAGAGGGAGAGCAGATTGGCCTTCACAGAGAAGGGGAACACTATCTAAAAAGCTTGTAAACTGCTTTGTGTGAAGGGAAAATCATCTGTAAGTATAGATATTTTACTCATTCGTGCTGTTCACTGTTGGTGACACTTCTGGTTTACTTCATCTTCCCTTTTTATTTTTTTGAATAAATATGTTTGTCATCATACAAGAGAGGAAGTGTCTTGCAGCTCAGAATCCTAAAAATCTCATAGCAAAAAACAACACGGGACACCGTTTTATTCTTGACAATCTCCTCAAAGTTCTTTCATGCCTGCTTAAGTGATCAAAGTCTCTTAGAGCAATATCCTCAGTTATTGTTCAGGGTCCCTTCTGCTATCTGTGAAAGCACACAAGTAGAGGATAATGCAATTAGTATCAAATGGAGCACAATGCATGATGACCTGCTGACATAGAAGATCGGATTTTGAGAAAGAATATCATGTGGAAAAATACTCCCTATTAAATTTCCCATTGCTGCTCTTTGCCAGATCCTCATAAGCAGGTCATAACTCCTATTATTACAAGGATTCCTGTCACAGTAGCCAATCTATGGTTAATTCAGCCTGACTTCATCTGCAGGGTGGACACTTTTTCCCCAAATGGGGAAATTGTGGGCATTTTTCCCCAAATGCTCTCTAAGCTAAAAGCAGTAGTTGCGAAGAAAAAAAAAACAACAAACTTAGGTTGGTTCCTTTTCATTGTGAGAGTTTTTAGCTGTGTCCAATTGTCTTATTATTTTTCTTTTTTTTAAGCATATCTCGTAAGTTTTGCAAATGGCATTTCATAACTGTTGGTTTAAAATACCTAGGTAACTTTCCCATTTTTTGTTTTGCTGATGTTAGTTCTCAATTTTTTCTGTACTCTATTATAACAAATACTAAGTTTTCAACTAAATAAATAAGTTATCCTCAGCATCACTCTCTATTTCTGAAATGTTATTTTATCATAGAACTGTATACAAATTCCAGTGAATTTACTGTTACATAGTCTGGGAAGAATTTATTTCTTTGTGTGCTTACTGAGCACATAGAGATCTCTAGGATTATGTCCTATGGACAGTTTTTTTAATAGCCATGAATAGAGATTCAAAATTATTTCTTAGTTAAGCCTCTGTCTTTACCTTTTATTAGTTGGAAGATAATTGATTTTCATTTTCTGTGTCATAAATATGGAAAAAGTACTTACATTGCATGTGGCACTATTTTACAAAAATAATTAAAAATAATTCCAAAGTCCAGACTTCTGTTGGCCTCTGTAGAGATCTTTTAAACTGTTGTTTGTTTGKTTTTGTTTTGGTTTTTTTCCTGTGAATTTACATTGACATAATGTCTCTTCTTAAAATAAATGATTTTTTAGTAAAAAACTGTATTACAACTATTTTAAAAGTATACATTATGTTGTTATCACTCTTCCCTTTACCTCACCATTAGTACTTTATTTGCTTTCCTGTGTTATTTAAAAAAATCTGCTACAGATACTTATAAGATAGATGAAACTATTTTTAAGCAGTTTGTCTTTAATCATTTAATATTAAGATGGCTAGACTAAGCTGACATCTGGCTTCCTTTGTAGTCAATGAGGAGAGAAATTCTCCTCCAAAAGGTGATTCATCCCACTTTAATTTTCTGTTACCTTCTGTGCACTAACTATAACAGACTTAACTCATTCGGAAGGCTTAGTTTCTTGACTGTAGTAGAGGTTAAATTTGAGAAAGTATCAAGCTACTCAGAAATATCAAGAGGGAGATTTTCTCAACAGATGCTTGAAGTAGCATTTAGAAAAAACTAAAAAACAATGTGCTTATGGAGTTTAGGTGATTTCAAAGATCGACAAAAACTTCGGATTCTTCAGAATCACAATTTTTTTTCCTAAATATTGTGTTAATCCTATCTGAGATGCTAAACTTGGTCTCCAGTAGAGACAATGTGAGACCCAGGCTTCTTAACTTCTAAATTTCTTTTGAGATAATACTTAGGTTCCTAAGTCACTGATATTTTTAACATCTAAATATGCATCCAGTACTTTTCCAATAATTGTGGTGGTGTTATATAACTGGAAAAGTTTTCTGGAACACCGTCAGAAAGGAATAATGATTGAAAATTGCTAGACAATGCGTAGTGTGTAGTCACAATTAGCATCTTAGGACAGCAACTAATTATTTAATTTTGTATGCTTAGAAGAGTTGCCACTGAGCACAGGTCTAATCCCAGAATCAAAGAAGGTACAGAAGTGCATCTTGCACCATGTAAGATTCTTTAAAAATAAGCATGATTTTAAAAATCTTACTAATAGATTATGTATGGATTAAATAGATTATTTCTATCTAGTATCCCATATGGCAACCTGAGAATGATTTTCAAACATTTGATTACATTTTGCAGTTTTCTGTGCCTTTCCCTCTGTTGTCTGTTGCAACAAAAGTCAGTCATATTTTATTTCCATTACAGAGTAGAATATTTGGGCAGCTATAGTAAAGATGAAATATGGTTCCTATGTTACAGCATAATGGTTAATGAAACAGTGAATATATTACTGTTGTTGACTTAAGCATAGAAGCCCAGATACTCTCATTCCTAGATCGTGCTAACTTCCTGTTTGGTAGATAAATATTTCTATGTATGCTTTCAAAGTCAAAGATTAAGGTATAGAGTTTTTCAACCCTTTTGGAAAAGGTGAAGATAAGGTGAAATGGCCGGTTAAGACAGCAAGTAATTAATTGAGTCTCTCTGTTAACAGGAGGAAGGTCAAGTGCACGTAACTATTGTGATTACACAGTCTGCATTACAAGCAGCAGAGTCGTTTAACGTCAAAGTGGTTAGATTGGAAGGCTGAGAACCAATTAAATGAGATTTTACTTCAAAATAGTAGCTATGCTTCCAAGTTACTATAGTATTTTGAGGTTTTTCAGAGTGACTTGTCATATAGTTTTGCAGTACCAATTAGTTTTATTGCAGTGAAACATTTTAATTAGTTTTCAATTTTCCTCTCTTTTTCTTTTAATTTTATTTTTTCTTTGCCTCACTTTAGCTGACTGGCTGAAATTTTTAAATGGTAATTTCTAATGGACATGTATTTGATTTTTTTTCTTTCTGTCTTTTTCTTGACTTTGTCTTGTATGTAATTCTGAAAGTTTTTCAGATGCACAATTTTGATTGCTGGATCCAAAGTGTAGAAAGGCTTGCTTAATTTTGTCACGTAGGAATTATACATCTAGTTTACACTGGGGAGAGTCCATAGTTATCCACTGACAAAGATCCACATTATTTGCGATAACCTTTCAACATATGAAAAATGCTGAAAATCTGCTACTACTGATGTCTCATCTAACAATGAGGCTGCAACTATAGAATCATAGAATCATAGAATCATTAAGGTTGGAAAAGACCTCTAAGATCATCGAGTCCAACCATCAACCCAACACCACCAGGCCCACTAAACCATGTCTCTAAGTGCCTCATCTACACGTCTTTTAAATACTTCCAGGGATGGTGACTCCATCACTTCCCTGAGCAGCCTGTTCCAATGCTTAACCACTCTTTCAGTAAAGAAATTTTTTCTAATGTCCAATCTAAACCTCCCCTGGCGCAACTTGAGGCCATTTCCTCTYGTCCTATCGCTAGTTACTTGGGAGAAGAGACCAACACCCACCTYGCTGCAACCTCCTTTCAGGTAGTTGTAGAGCGTGATAAGGTCTCCCCTGAGGCTCCTCTTCTCCAGGCTAAACAGTCCCAGTTCCCTCAGCCGCTCCTCGTAAGACTTGTTCTCCAGACCCTTCACCAGCTTCATTGTCCTCCTCTGGACACGCTCCAGCACCTCAATGTCCTTCTTGTAGTGAGGGGCCCAAAACTGAACACAGTAKTCRAGGTGCAGCCTCACCAGYGCCRAGTACAGGGGBACRATCACTTCCCTASTCCTGCTGGCCACACTATTTCTGATACAGGCCAGGATGCCGTTGGCCTTCTTGGCCACCTGGGCACAYTGYCGGCTCATATTCAGCCGGCTGTCAACCAGCMCCCCCAGGTCCTTTTCCGACAGGCAGCTATCCAGCCACTCTTCCCCCAGCCTGTAGCGTTGCATGGGGTTGTTGTGGCCGAAGTGCAGGACCTGGCACTTGGCCTTGTTGAACCTCATRCAGTTGGCCTCAGCCCATCGATCCAGCCTGTCCAGGTCCCTCTGCAGAGCCTTCCTACCCTCGAGCAGATCGACACTGCCGGCCAGCTTGGTGTCATCTGCAAACTTACTGAGGGAGCACTCAATCCCCTTATCCAGATCATTGATAAAGATATTGAACAAGACCGGCCCCAAAACAGAGCCCTGGGGGACACCACTTGTGACCAGCCGCCAGCTGGATTTTGCTCCATTCACCACAACCCTCTGGGCCTGGCCGTCCAGCCAGTTTTTTACCCAGCGCAGAGTACACCTGTCTAGGCCATGAGCCGCCAGCTTCTCTAGGAGGATGCTGTGGGAGACAGTGTTGAAGGCTTTACTGAAATAACATGCTGTAGATATACCAGGGAAAGCTCGGTTGCTTTGAAAGTTTGCAGGTCTTTATTCTTTTCCCTCCAACTCCTTCATCTTATTGTAGGAGATCTCTGCTAAATAGCATCTGGTACCAGGAGATACATTATGGATGGGTATTTACCATGGAAGCTAGTTTTTTTCTGACTGTATTATCCTTGGAGAGATACGTTCCTGCTCTGTTTGAAAACTCAGCTAAATCAGAATGTAGAGAGGAGCTAAGGAATGGGGGCCTTTGAGAAAGGGAAAGAAGGAACAAGCGCAGATATCCAAGAATTGCAGAGCTTGAGAGAATTGTTTACATGTTCTGATTATTCCATGTCTATATGGCAAAGTATAAGACTCCTTTACTGAGGCTTTACGCAGGTGGAATATTCAGATGATTGTTATTTTTGTTTAGAGATTGCTCAGAATTCCCCATGAAGTTTCAGGGAAGCATTGTTTTAGGTTATGTGCAAACAGTTTAAAATGTAATAAAAATAAAATACTACCTTTCCAACAGTGCGTGCTTGCAATCTGTAATTATTATAAAATGCTGCTTTCAGTAAAAACAAAGTAGTTTTTTGGCAGTGAGTGATTTTGCTTTTTAACAGAGGTTTGACTAAGAAATGCTAATGTACTGTGGAGTTAAATTAAGAATTACAGGATGTTATTAGAAGTACAGTTTTCCTCATATTTTTAATTATACCTTTGTACATATTTTCCACTGGAGCTGCTGAGCAAATCAAGCATCAGTGGAACTTATGCCTAACCAGTTGGTGCAACTGCTGTCTTGAAGTACTTATTTTGTAAATTATGGATGAAAAATGGCGAATGTTCAAAAATGTTTCACTAAATGAGTATTTATTAGGACTGGGGCCTGCTTCCTCAAACTTAGCCCAGAGGGAATCCAGGAGCAATTGAAGAATGTTTTCCATTGCTCTTATTATCTGCTAACATTGTCAAAATTACGCACGATTTCTGCATAATATTTCTGTTTGAAAAAATTGCTAACCTATGTCCCTTCTTTTAAAGTTATAACACTATTTAAGGTCAAAACTGGGTCAAACATTGCTGCTGACAGGCAAGCTTGGACTCGGTTTTTGTAGTATGGAATACCATTTGGAAAATGCCTCTTTAGCAGTTGAAGGGGAAGAAAGACAAAGGAGAAAATGCAAATGACTTCAAGACTTGCAATAAATTTCCAGTATTTAAAACAAAGAGAAAGGCCTTAGGAATGTCTTATCTGAGCAAAATGATCACATGGTTTATTTCTTATTCTGTCAGTAGAAGCTAAAATATGGTTAAGGTCAATCAGTTCAGAATTAGGTTTTGTCAGGCAAACCTGGTATGTTTTATCAATAAAATTACAAAACAACTAGATAAATATAATTTTGATAAAGGCCATAATATTTGGTTTCTTCAGGAATTCTTTTTGCTACCACATAATATCCTGAACTTGCCTTTTATGGAATTAATGTGGGCCACATTAGACAGATTATAAACAGGTTCAGCTCAGCTGTGAAGATGTAGATATGGTTGGAGAGACATCTGTGAATGGTAATTCCCAGCAGATTGCTTTGTGATCCAAAGCTAGGTACTGTTTTTGTCAATTTTCTTCACAATCATTGGTTAAGCTTGCAAACAATACAGAGATAGACAGGGCAATAAATAATCAGGCGGCCATGTCATTACAGCATGACCTGAGTCACATGGTTAATGTCCAAAAACATGCTTTACGGAATGTGAAGTGCAAGTAGTAATCAAAACTTGATTAGTTAACTGTTTTAGCAAGCTTTTTACTCAGAGAAGGGTTTAGATGTCACTTTTTGTATCCTTTCGACATCAGCTCCTAGGATGAAAAGGATGAGCTTTCTGCCTGAATATACAAAATAAATGGAATATTGGGAAACAGGAAAGAGATTTTGCATTGAGCCAACATAATAATACCAGGTTACTCAATTTATTATTAAGTATAATAATAATCCAAGCTGAATAATACTAGGTTCTCATGTCTGTGTGCCAAGAAGAAAACGGAAATGCTGGAAGAACTTTGAAGTATGGTCACAAAAGTGGTCCTGGAATTGGAGAACTAACTGTATACTGAGAAGTTTAAGGAGTTCTAGCTGATGAATCCAAGAGAAATTTAAGAAGAACTGTTGTGCCTAAATCTTTCTGCATGAAGAAGAAATAAGATGTTGAGGGTTTTTCTGCCTTGGAGGAGAAGGCATGAAATTGAAGTTGGTTAAATTCGATTTTGAATGCAGATGCAATTTCCTAATAGCAAGGATAATTAAACGTTGGAGTAATTTCTCTGGATGTTAGACTCATTGTCACTCAGAATGTTTGAGACAAGCTATCATAATCTTCTCTAGAAATGCTTTATAATAGAATTAAGTACTATCCAAAAAGACAGAAAAGAAAAAAAAATCTGTGGGCTACAGCAGTTAATTAAAGTGATCGGTACCATCTCTTCTGGCATCAGAGCCTGCATCCCAGATGAAATATGTTGTTTTTTTAAGGTATCAACATCATGATTCTTCACATATTTGAATAAGACTAAAGGCTGTACATAGTTAGAATTGAGAAATAATTTATGTTGTGAGGCACCTCTGGTGATTGCCTAATCCTACCAACCACTCAAGGCAGGTACAACTCTGAAGTTGGGTCAGGCTGCTCATGAGCCTTGTCCAGTCGAGCTCTGAGTATCTCTGTGATTCCCAGCCTCTCTGGGCAACCTGCACCACTGCTTAACCTCATGCAGTTTGAAAATTTTTCTGGTATCCAACTGGAATTTCCCTTACCGCAACTCATGCTGTTTCCTTCCCTCCTTCTGCTGTGCATCTCTCCGAAAAGTCTGAATCCCTAATCACCAGTTAGATAGATGACAATAGCAATTAAACCCTTTGTCTCATCTCTGATCTGCACAAACCCAATTTCCTTAGCCACTGCTGTTATATTACCCTTCTGTTACTATTATTTTGGTGGTCCATCACTTTTTCCAGTTGTCAATATCTTTCTTGTACTGGTGGGTCCAAAGTGAACACAGATATTGGACCTGGTTACTCGATACATTTAATGCAGGAATTCTATATAATAGAAATTTACAACAGGAATGACAGCAAAAAAGAATAAAAGAATTGTAGTAATTTTTTTTCCTCCACTATTATATTGTGTGTTATTTTCCACAATATAGAAATTGCCTCAGAACCTGTGACGTGATTAGTTAAGTATTATGTTTATTATGAGATTCATTATCTGCATAAAGAAGTATGGAATTTAGATAAAGGTTATGCACTGGGAAAAAAGTGAAATGAACGGATTAAAAATGTTTTGGTTTAGAAAATATGTGCATATATTAAGTAAATTTGCAGTCTTATACAGCATTTAGAGTTGGATATGTTGGATCTGTTTTGTCATAGCTATAGTGCTGGGAGGGATGAAAGAATGGATATTGCTACATAGTTCCTAATGTACAGAGTTTGAGCATCAACGACTATGCTGGCAACAGGAAGCTCCTTCATCATAGACCAAGGGCACAAAACTTTTTTTGAGGGTCAACATCTTTATCTAGTGTGTGATGCAGCCATGCAAAACTCCCTGTTTATCTTATTAAGCAAGGCCAGAAAATAAGGATGAGATAGCACCACTGCCTCTCTATTTCCTCTTCCTCCAAGCATGTTTTAAAAGTAAAGCCACCAAAACTGTACTTGGACGTTCCCAATTCTGTAGGTATATTAATGCCATTTATTCTGGGCTCCATCTACATTTTAGTTACTGCTCTGGCTATTTTCTGGATCCCCAAAAGGCTCGAGAAGGAGATAAACAACTGATTTTTCATCCTGCAGCGATTCTGGAAATTCCCATAAGTGTAAACCATAACTACGGTGGCATTTTTGATCAGACAGGAATTAGTTTTGGGAAATGAAGAGGTCACAGAGTGAATGGCTTTGGATCACAGTGTTAGACTAAGATCTCAAAAGCTCCCCCTTACCTTGTTTTATGGAGTTAAATCCTTCTCAGTATCTGGCATTAACAACATAAATAAAAGCAGAAATAATGTTTGTGAAGAAGATGGCCTTCATTATTTCAGTCTGTTCATGCTATAACAACACAGTGTTCATTGTTCCAGTTGCCTCCATGTAGGTGACGATCAAATCACATAAATCTCAATCTGAAGTAGGGTGAGAATAATCTGAAGGCAAACTTCCAGCTGCTGCCTAAACATCTTGCTTCTATCTCATAAGTGAAGCCATGTGCTAACAGTAATGTACGTATATATGTATATACATAGATACATACATATAAACAATGCAAACTTCAGGCACTTTTCACTGCAACTTTTTAATAAATACCTGTTATTTGTTCTGTTTTAGGAAATGCTCAGTTAGTATCAAAATTCCAGTAATTTTCAAAAGTGAGCACAAAACCCATGCAGGCGGACTAGGATAATGGAAGGGTAACATGAAGTGTATGTAGATCATCAAAGTATCTAATTCAAGCTATCTGTTTGAAACATATTAGCTGCTTATTCATTATGACTTCACAGTATAAGGTCTCATCTTCTTTTTCTAATGCATGCACCCAGAAAATCTGAGTGCTCATTCAAGGAAAAAGAAAATAAAAACTATCGTATGTTGTAGCATTTATTTAGTTGGACTTTACTGTTATTCAGGTCTAATTTCTTTCTTCTTTTTGTGGTAGCTATTGTGATAATATCTGTTGAAAAATATAATTGCTTTTGGTGTATATCATCTGCTGTGTGTCTGAGCATCAAACATTTTGTTTGATCATTATCCAGGATCGGTAGGTTACTTTTTTTTATTTATTACAGAGACTGCATGCTCAGCAGGGAATGATGTCACATAGCATTTGAGGATACACATTAATATATCCCTTTGGAGAATAGAAATGAATCAACTGTCTTCCTTCACTTATCTTTCTGGGATCTTAGGATACAGCCTAAAAAGCACTGTCTCTAGAAAAGCCTGTAGAAAGTTCAGTTTCAAGCTCTTAAGCATGATTTGCTGTGGGCACTCTTGAGAAGAATATAGTTAGACAACTCAAAGAATGAAAGAAGGGTCAAATAACACATACAAAACGTGGAAATATTATGAAAATTTCATGATTGATCAAATGTTAGTTAGCTTATGGAGCAGTTATTTAAAATTGTGGTAAGCAATATCCATTAGAGTAAATAAACAATCAAAATGATGGAAAGGGAAAAGTTTAGGAGCAATATTGTGACTGAAGTACTCATTTGCTCAATCAGGAAAGGAGAAAGCCTTCAGAGAATTGTCAGCATTTTTATCTGACAATCGCTTGCTAAACAGTGGATTTTCCTGCTGGCTGTATCGTTCCTCCTGTCTTTCCTGGCAAACATGTTTTGTAGTACTGCAATCCCATACTGTTCAATACAGGGTTGAACATAGAAGAATGTATGCTTGTATGAATTCACGTGCGTGTATATAAATATGTGTGTGTGTACATATATATGTATGGTTTTTGTAGGAGCATATAATTAAAAATAAAAACATAAATAAATGTTTCATTTTTATTGGAGAAGCGATATTGAGGTAATAACTAGAAAAGGTTGTCAATGCTTTCCCCAAATAGAACAAAGTGTCACTTTCTAAGTGTCACTAGAAATTCAACTATTATTCTATCCCTCCTCAAGAAACTAACTCTTCTTATGAACTTGTCAATTATTAGTTTATTTCAGACTGTGGTTTTGGGGATGCATCACTGGTAAAACCCAGCTGAGGCTATCATCTGACCAGTCTTCATCCTCTCAATATTTTCTCTCCATGATGACATACAGTGTGTCTTCAGCTCTGAAAAGCATTTTTTTTTTTTAAAAAAGGAAGTTGAACTCTTTACAGCTCTTCTGCTAAAGCATATCTTTTAACTTGAGAACTAAATGTGTGTAGGGGGAGGAGGGTTCCTATGTACTCTGCATTTTTTTTTTCAGCATTATCAATTGGATAGATAGAGGGAGACCTGCCGCAGAATAGTGCGTAGGCTGGAGGTTAGAGTATTGTATCTTGAAGTACTTGCTGGGGATGAATAAGGAATTTGAATCTGTCCTAATCACTGGGGTGATCTACTTTCACCTCTACTTGACCTAACTCTCTCAATTCCTTTTCAAACAAATGACCAAACATGAGAGGCTTTAATCCAAAGTTAATGATGTCCTGATTATACGGGCATTTGTTTTTCTTCTTTTACTGTGGTGAAATTGCTCATTAGTTTTTAATGAAAGCTGGGTGTGGATGAGGACTATAGAGCTGAAAGTCAATACAGAATAAGAGGAACATACAGGTTTAGGAGAAGAAGCTAGGATTATTACCAGAAGCTAACTGTGGCACGTTGCTTATGCTGAGTTGCTAAGGCTGCATCTGGAAAACCACAAACAAATACATATCAAATGTCTAATTTTCCCTTGGTAAATTGTTTATCTTAAAACTCTGAATCTGGATTTTGATGTCGTGATTCATGTCTTTGTGCATGAGGCTGGGATTTCTGCATTGCACTGTACATAAGCTTAAAGTTTGGAACAAATTAGAAATTGTTGCTAAGGCAGAGTGAAATGTCCCATCATCAGAAGGTATTTCAGACAGAGAGGATGTTGCTCTTTTGTTCTATTATTTGCAGCCAGCCATCAGTTGATCTGTAGGTGAAGTTTAAAGAATTGTTTTGACAGATAAAATAGAAAATATTTATCAGTCTTGGATGCTACACAGGCCATTGCTTTCTTTTTGTATTATACAGTGGTCATTCTCCTGAGGTGCTTGAACAAAGAATACTGCTGCTAAAAGAGAAATTGGTAACAATGAGTTATCCTCAAACTTGATGGCTTGAGGGACACACTGCTAGACTTGCCTGTTTTCCACTTTTCTTCATGGAAAAAGGAAAAGTGACTATGAGTGGTGTAGAATTCAATCTGCATTTAAGAAGTGGATTTATTTTAGAGATGTTTTTCCTAGTGCGTTCCTGATGTGCTGCTAGCTGCTACTTTGTAACGTGCTTGAGATTTTCATAGTTATTCTGACTGTTTCTACTTGCACTGATGTCTCTAATTCATACATAGTGAGAAATGGTTATATGTAGATGAGGATTTTACTGAGGAAAATATAATCTTAACTTTTTGAGAGGCTGATTTAGAAATCGTCAAGGAATGGTGACTGCTCTGTGAAACATCAGATATGGATCTGGCTGGTAAATGTACGGTTGGTTGTTATTAATTCATATTAATGATCTTTATATTTTCTGAATGACATCTTTGGGAGACAAAATATATTCATTGTGTGTAAGAAATCTCATCTTTTCCCACACAATATCACTTAAAAGGAACATGCCTGAATATGACCTTTCATATAAGGAGAATGAAAAAACAGTGTAATTTAGGAGAGGTGCAAACAATTAAATCAATGGTTTCTTTTGTTTTTCTATTTCCTTCTGTTTTGAACAAATCCCATTTTCAAAGATTATTGTTTGTTACCTCACTCGAATATCAGTGAGAGAGAAGTACTAAACAATTACTGGTTACAATGTTTTGGGGTTTTTTCCTCCTTCATTGTTTAATTTGTTCTATACCTGCTGTGAAATTTCAAAGACAGAAATTGCCTATATCTGTGTGGTTTTGTGATTTCCATAATCAATGAAATCCCAGTGTTACACTAAAAACCTTGCAGGAAGGCATCAATATCCATCACTTCAGAACTAGTCTCTTACCTTCTGTTCAATCACTGTGGCTCTTGAACGATACATTCTGATCGCCTCTTGAAAATCCTTGTTTTAAAAGTGCCCATGTTATTGGCCAGTTTGAGCCTGCTGCTCGCTCTCTTACCAGTCCTTTGCCACTTTCATGAATTATAATCAGAATGTTAGTATAAAGCTTATTTTTAAACTATTCTGGCTTGAAATATTAAAAATATTCCTGATTTATAATAACTATCCACAAGGAATTCCTTGAAGTCTTTCTGATAAATTGTGTGTTTTGGTTAAATATGTCATTACTGGCAGAAAAGTAACCACTCTTAGAACAAATACTCATATCTCAGATTTAGAGTGATGTTTATTCAAGGTCATTACAATTTTTTGCACAAGGAAGGCAAATTAAGGGAGAGGTCAGTAAGTACATTACAATATATACATACTAATCAAGTGAAAATGCTTACATGGGGATTTCAAAGAACCTTTGAAAGTAAGGTGTTAAACCAGAACACAATTTTGAAAGAGTAAACTTAAAATTTGTTTTCATTCAGTCTTTGAGAAATGCACAGTTCATCACGTATGTTACATATTACTATTTCCATTACTTACATTTTATATGAAAATATTACAATCTGAGCCTAAATGAATTAAAAATGAAATGAATTAACATTAAAGTAATTTTTGCAAATATTGTTTATTTATAATAGCTTGTAATAATAAAGGTGTGTTGTTTTTTCTTAGGCTGTGCTCTGATTGAGAAAGAGAAGTGGTCAATGCTCGAATGAGTGTGCATTGAAGCCTGCTAGGGAGCACCATCAGAAAGTGCTGTGGATAATCCAGATATTTGAATCATATGAGCATCTAAAACTTGATTAATTCCTCCGAAGACTGACATGTAAAATATTATAAAAATGTGTATTCTCAGCCTGATAAAGAACATGAAAGACAAGAGTGAACTGGAATATATAACTCTTTGGGTAAAATTAATGCTAAATAAAAAATTACTGTAAATGACATCATTATTTGAAAATTCCAGTGATGACTAGGGAATCAAAGTATGGTCCTTATTCATGTTCACTGTTTCACACTGCTGTCCTGGTTTCAGCTGGGATAGAGTTAATTTTCTTCCTAGTGCTGTGTTTTAGATTTAGTATGAAAACAATGTTGGTAACACACTGATGTTTTTAGTTGTTGCTAAGTAGTCTACTAGTCAAGGACTTTTCAGCCTCCCATGCTCTGCCAGGTGCACAAGAAGCTGGGAGGGAGCATAGGTGGGACAGCTAGCCCAACTGGCCAACGGGGTATTCCATACCATGTGACGTCATGCTCAATATATAAATARGAGGCGTGGTCCAGGAAGTAGCGATCGCTGCTTGGGTATCGCTCAGCGGGTGGTGAGCAATTGCATTGTCCATCACTCATTTTGCATATTCTATCATTATTATTATTATTATTATTATTATCATCATTATTTCCCCTTCCTTTTCTGTTTTATTAAACTGTCTTTATCTCAACCCACGAATTTTACTTTTTTTTTTTYCCCCTCAATTCTCTCCCCCATCCCACTGAGGGGAGGGGGGAGTGAGTGAGCGGCTGTGTGGTGTTTGGCTGCCTCGGGTTAAACCACAACACTGCTTTGTGAAAATAGGATTTTCAGGCTTGGTAAACTGTAACGTGAAACTATTTGATAATTCAAAATTCAAAATTATGCTTCTTGAATTTTGTTTCATTACATTGCAATATAAATATATTTAAAATATATTGACACACACAAAAAAACCCAAAGCACTTTTAAAATGTTTGGAATACTTTTTTGGCTTCATATTTAAAAGAATTGGAATAAGCCTGAAACTATTTTTCTTTTTAACTTTTGGAACAGAAAATGAACTGCAAACGCCTTTAGTCATGCAGCATTGCGGACAAGTTTTTCATCCAGTCTCATCTCAGCTTTGCTTTTTAAGGAAATGTAATCTTCGTGTGCTACCAGTTGACGAGAGATGAGCTCAAAGGTACTGGTCTGTTGTGAGGATGGCATGGCCAATGTTTTTAGGCATGAAAACTGTAATACAAAGCTCTTGCGATTGCATGTCTAGCAGGCTGTACTTGGAGTCTGATATACAGAACAAGCATCAGCAGAAAATCAAAACCATTTGTTCCTTCACTGACTTTCCTATATACAAGCAGCAAATAAAAAGAAATTTTTAAATAACATGAAAACACTCTACTAAGTTTGCATAGTTAAATAATTAAAAGTGAAGAATGAAACAAAAAGAGGTAAAGTATATAGAAAAGAAAGAAATTTTATGGTGCACATATATCTACATTAACCTGTTAAAACTGTGGTAGAATAACACTTCTGATAGTCCTATCTATTAATACGCATTCAGGAAGTTGAAGAATTCAGGCTGGGCATGCAAGTTCAGCTTTGCTTTCTCATAATACTATGTAATACAGGATCAGAATCCACTCAATAAAACATGCTTATAGGAAAATAACTTGAAGTGAAAACATGGTATTGTATTAAGAAGCTTTGGATAAAGCTGAAACTTCCAGAAAATTTTACAACTTTTTTAAACTTCCACAACTCCTGAGGCAATGTTTACCTAAATTAGTGATAGTTATTAATATAACATAGGGAGATTTTTTTCCCAAAGTGACTGAATGACATGAATGTTTAAACACAATATGATGTCAAAGTTTGACGGGGAGTTCAGGTTTTAACACATTAATCTATTTGCAAAGGTACCCCCTTCGTTGGTAGTGGGACATTCTACTTTGAATGTTGTGTAGTTTTTCATGATAAAAGGTATGTTGATTATTGTGGTGTTCGTAAGCAGGTCATTTTTAGCATCTGCTTTTCAATGGTGGTTTGCAATGAGAATGATTACAGTAGCTTCATGTCAGGGTGGAACATCACGATTGATGCTGTATCAAGGAGAACATGGAATCTCCTAATGACTTTAATAGTGTCTATTTCTTTGTGGAATTTCTTTTCATTTTCTTAAAACAACGGGAACATTACTGATTGTATAACCTTATCCCCTGTCTCAGGTCTCCTAGAAACCCTGAACAGAAGATCATTAAACGAGTGATTGCTCTTGAAGGAGACATTATCAAGTAAGTATTTTAAGCCTTAGTCTCTGAGTCTTTATAGGAATAGTGCAGCTTTTCAGTGGATTTTAAATCAGTATCCTAGACAACGAGAACTTTCTAGTATTTTCTTTCTATCTATTCTTAACAGGGATGTCAGCATTGTACCTGTCTCCTTTTTAATGAGAGGAGAAATGCTACACAAAACTGCTCACTCTCTCATGAAAGGTACATGGGTTCAAATAATGCTTGTTTCTTAGAATGTCACATATCGAGGCAGGTGATTGTACAGCATTGTTTCAATAAGATTATAGGGCTGTGATTTTTCATTTAGAGAGTCCAGCTGCTGTTTCGTACTGTGGTTGGCAAATAAAAGTAGGGTTTTTTGGGGGGTTGGGTTTTTTTTTTATTTGTTTCAGATTTTTGGTTTTTTTTAATTTATTTTWTTTTATTTTTGAGACAAAGGACCCTCATAGATGACTGCCTTCACTGCAGTGTATAGGAATCTGTAGGGAATACGGTGGAACTGATTTGGAGTAAATCATTCTATCAGAAGAAAAATTGTAGCAAGAGTAGACTCTAGAGTACTTCAAGACTTGGTTTACTTAGACAGATAGACCTTCCTACTGGGGCTGGTTGGAAAGAAATTACTAGTGATGTAAATCAAAAGTTTTTGTAGGAACAGTATTATTTTGATGAAAATGCTTGATTGAAAGGGTTTCTTTTTCCCAGGTACAGAATAGAATTGGCATAGAGCTGGGAGGGTAAATCCCTAGTTTCCCACACTAAGATATGAATGACCCTGGGAGCTCTCAGACAATATGGCAGACTGAGACTCAATTGATTTAGATAATGATTCTTGCTCTGGTGTAGTGAATACTTAAGAAGTACTTGGCAGCTGCAATTCAAATTGAGGATTTGAGTGTGGTCTCAATGAGCCCTAGTTAATAGCAGCACTAGTGGGCTTTTGGGCACTATGGAATATGTCTGTGTCTTTTTTTTTTTCCTGTTGCAGTTGATATAATTTCTGTTTTATTGAAGAACTCCAAATCATCTCAGTTTGAGAAATGAAAATAAATTCTGACATTTCTGTGGAAGCAAAATATCTGAAATAACAGACACTAAGAAGATAGTTTGATGTCCAAAAGCTATGGACATCTACAGCTAAAACTAGCTATCACTTTAAAGAACTAAAAACATAGGGGTAGTGTGTGCTACTGAGTGATACCTTTTATAGATTTATGTCCTTAAGAAGGTACTTATTCCTTGATGTAGTTGATGTGAGTGCTGTAATCATATAAGTGATAAGACTGGTATTCATGATTCAGTATTCCTCATTCATTTCTGTAGCGAAGTCAAGAAGAGATAGCAATATAAGGCTTCGAGTGTTACTTTTCACTGTTCCACATTATTAACATATTTGTCTGAACTTTTGAAACTGAATATAGTTTTTGATAATACAAAAGACATTTAATAACTTAAATCCCAGCTGTAGGGAATTAATTATGCTGTACATTCAAATGCCTTAGGACTCTGAACTTTTCATTAACTTCTGTGGGTGTTCTTGGCCAAATGGACAAAGGTGCATGGCATAATAGCTGTGAGAATGCGTGCAGAATACTGATGAGCCTGTAAGTTAGTGAATCACTCATGGGTACAGAAGACTGTACAATGATCCTCATTTGTCTTTGGTAAAACAGGTTAAATTAATTTATTTATAGAAATATTAATCCTAGTAATCCAGATGTGCATTTTTTCTATTTGAATGCATGAAAATTGTCCCAGAGCCTTTTGCTTTAACTGCAGAGACTAGTTTTTAGCTAAAGAATAAATTATTGGACTATTATAACTTGTTAAGTTTTTATTACATATTATTGTCCCTTAATTGTGTATGTGTAGGAAATGTAAGTAATACTTGCCACTTTTCATAGCACTAGGGTAAAGCAAAAACTTAGATAATAAGATAAAGCAGCAAAGCTGGCAAGATTTTTCTACAATATGTATTATTTTTGTAATGATACTGCAAGCAGGTATGTGACTAGGATATTTGTGACTGAAACAGACAACTGGTACCTGAAAGCATGTATAGAAAACATAAATTGAAGATTTTGACTCCTATTTGATGTCTGAAGACAGTCTTTATTACAAACCAAAAAGAATTGGTTTTGATATCTTAAGATTTTTTGTCTATATATTTTTATGTATTGAATTATTCCTGATCAGCATACAATGATGCTCTGAATGAAATTGAAAGTAACATGGATCATGTACAAAAATGTATCTGAAAGTATGGGACTCTTCCCTATTGTTCTGACTCTTTTTTGGTATGGGTGAAACGATGCAAAACTAATTTATACTGACCTTAGAGGAACATTTGAACATCCTCGTTCCTAATATCAAGTCTTTGAAGTGGAGTATATATGCCTGTATGCTAAAAAAACCCACTTCTTTAGGCCTTGTGCTGCTCCGTTGATCAATCAGAATTCCTTCTTGCTGGGAAAACATCCAGTCTCACTGCAGAGCAGTTATTTCAGTTCCAGGGTACAGAAGAGCGGGAATCATCAGTTACATATGGTGGGGTTCTAGCACTTATGGGGCTGTTTGTGGGTACAATGGTTTTGCGGGGAGGTGGTGGTTGTACAGAGAGTTGTGTTGTGTTGGACATTTTATCTGGAAGGTCAGTGCAATGTACAAAGTCTGTCTGTTACTCTGCAAATTTTGCTTGGTGTCATGTGATGGAATTAATACATGCTTTCAATGGTGAGTCTTCCAGTCTTCCATTGTGAAGAAAGGTTTGCACATAATTGTGAGTTGGAAGGTATTTTCATTTGGTGCTCCATGAGATAGGTGATAGACAAGATGGTCTGTGAGTCTGTAGTTATGCTTTCATAGATGAATGAATTATCTTTATTCGATCTATTTGGTGCATGATTAGGGATAATTTGTCACAAGAATACTGTGTTTTCTCATGTTATCAATTAAAATAAGTTAGTTAGCATTTTACTATTTGTTAATTACTGAAAGTAATGAAAGATCAAATAGGCAGAGCCATTAGTACTGTAGGAAAGGTTCCTTACATTTTGACTTGAGTTCAGGTGTTATGACTCCACAGCAGAAAAATCCTGTTTTTCAGTTCTTCATTTCTAAAAGCATTAAGTAAGATAAAAATTGTGACATTTTGAAAATAATAATGACTGACTTCTAGTTTTTGAAAAGGAATGTAGGTGAGAGATCTATAGTGGGTCCATTTTGACCTTTCATTTTGTATTTTTCAGGTAGACATTATGGACTACATAGTACTTCACATTTTTAAATATGCTTTGAGGGATTGAAAAATGCTACAAACTCACTCAATGAAAATTCTGGCATTTCAATTTTCTGTTCTTGTTTCCAGTCTAGCTGGTAGTCCAGGTGAAGTGAGTTTGGTAGTATCTTGTGTATCCCGGGAAGCGTGTAGTACATGCCACAAACCTATAACAGATAATTTAATTTGGATAAGCTAGTAGAACTTCCTTCTCAAAAGAATGTAAAGAAGAGACAGAAAATCACCATTTAGCCCTTGAGAATGAATCTGTAGGTCAGCTTGTATATAGACAATATTGCAAAGTGTAGCTCCCATAGATCAGGTTTTGTTTTGTCTTCCATGGCTTCACAGGAGAATTAACTTTAAGTAGGAAATCATTACAGTGGTTCCTGAAGACTGTTTAAATGATAATTCTTCCAAAGGAGGCCACCTTTTAAAAGTCAATATAATCTAATTTGTTAAAAATTAATGTTGGTATTATAAAACACTGTTGAATAACACAAGTTGAATAACTTGAAATTAAACATTAAAACTCATTTATCTTAAATGCACTAGTGGAAATTCAAAAATCTATAGTAATCTATCACAGATGAGTTATGGTATGTTTTCAGTAACACAAATAAATGAAGGTTTATGCAAAGTAAACCAAAATTGGGATTAAACTAGTAACATTTAAAATTAAGTCTGTTCAGTAACTTGCTGAACTAATTTGTTTTCCTTCTGTCTGTCACAGTTGCACAGGTCTGCAGGAGCTTGGTGTGCCAATTCTGTTTCTTTCATATAATTGTTTGTTTCTTAATACTGTACCTGATTTAAGAATGATTTGTGAGCCCCTAGGAAGAGTAATTTTAAAAAATTTTGTCCAGGGATATTGTTAGGCTATTTAGGAGTCAGTGTTCTGAGGACCGAATGGTTCAGCAGAATGATGTTGCATTTAAGTGTTGCATCTTGCAAAACTGCTCTGAAGGTGTGAATAAGGAAGTACTCCTTGTTTCTCAAAGCATGACAATGCAGAGATAGATCATTATATTATTAGGCTGTAGGTCTAAATCAAGCTTCAGTAACTTTTCAACTTTTACTACAAGGTCCATCATTAAATTACAGAAACTATTGCCACAGAATGTTAGGAAGGACAGATATATAAAGGGGTTTGAAAAAGGAGTGGAGAATTAATRGAAATAAAGCCCATCAGCAGCTATTAAATGCAGCAATCACAGTATAACTTCATGTACTCCTGTTGTCAAGTTCATGCAAGTTGCTATATTTCTTCCAGTCAGAGATCCCATACTGCCTTAAAATATAACCAAAATCTGGTCATTCTGTCCACTTGTTGGAGAACACTTTCAGCTACAAACAAACTGTTCACTACTCCATGCAGGTGTTTGGTTGCTTTTTTTTCCTCAGGGAGTAGGTGGTGTCCAGTATCCCTTCAGTATGAAAAAGACAACTGTTTTTTTCACTGAACTAACTCAATTTCATCAGATAGTTGTGGCTGCTATTTGTTTTCACTGAGGACCAAGGATGGTTGTCCAACAAAACAGCTGTCTTCATGCAGAGACTCTACTACTTGATAGCAACTTGTGTTAGATTATACCACAAAATTACTGCCTGCCTCTAGGAGGCAGAATAGCCTTCAGAAAAACAGACTTTGCCAGTGTTGCAGCACAAGAATGTCTCTATACGTAACATCTTCAGGGCAACCACCTGGCAGGAATTGCATCCAGACCTTTGCCATTTGATCACACAGAAATAATTTTGTGTTCACTAGTGCTCTAGTAAGAGTCTTCTTGTTCCCTCTCCACCCCCACCCCCACCTCAAAATACACACAAAGACCTCTGGTAACTGTTCTGAGGTGCTGGTGATGTGGTAAGGTGCTGCTTGCAATGGCTCAAAGTTAGAATAGAAAAATGGAATATCAGTAAAAGACATCAAAAGACTAGGAATCACAGTTGATCATGATACACAGGCTATGTTTATGGCTGTATCCTATTCCCTTCTTCCTCGAAGTCCATTGTCTTTGGTTTTGGGTTGTGAGTATAGATCTGTGAGTGTGGGGATCCACATTGACAAGAGTGCTAGCGGGACTGACAGAAATGAGAACTGACTGTACTCTACAGAGACAGAGCACTGTCCTCGGACACTACAAATTTTGGAACATCTTTCCTTTTGACTAACTAATTGCAGTCTTCATATTGTTCTGTCTTTGTACTTTATGTATCTAAAGGATGTAGTAGCAGTCAAACTACCCCTTAGATGAAAAACTCTTTGTTTTCCAAAATATTTTTGTTTTGTGGCCATGTGCACAGAATGCATGTCTCGCAGGATTTATGCAGTTTATTTTGCACTACTTATTGTTAGGTACTGATGAGATTTTTTTAAGCCAGTGAAAGCTTTTGTCAGGTTCCAGCTATACTGCTCTGTCATGACTCTTCAGCATTGATCGTATCCTTGCAAGTCTCCTAAATAGAGTTTCCATTGATTTTGATTCCATTTCCATATGCAGAGTCCTTGCATGACTGGACTCCATTTCTGTAAATGCAAATGATGGGAATGTATATTGGTACAACACCCTTAATCTATAAAAATAATCTGACAAACCCGGGATGAAGATTTTCTGTATCCATAATGAATTTCTAAGGTTCTATAGATCTTTAGGCCCAGTAATGAAGGTCTGCAAAGATGGATTTCTAAAATTTGGCGTTCTTCTTACTCATTATAAAATATGGAGAAATGTTTTTGCTTTGCATTAGATTTTGGTTGCCTAATATTTGAGGAAGGTACATGAAGAGACAGAAAGAATAAGAATAGAAAGTTGAGTTTCAGGAAAAAAATGTACAAATGTGCTATCTTTTTTTTTCAGAAAATACAGGATAAGATAATTTTTCACAAAGGCAAAAAATATGAAAATGCAAAAAATGAAAAGACATAGTTTACCGGACTAATTTTTAACCTTTTTAGCACATTGGAAAGTGTGAGTGTTAATATTATAGCAGTATTTGCTCATTGCTTCATGCGGTAAGGTCTTCATTCCTTTAATGAAAAATCCATAGCATTTTAAAGACATATTTTCTTCTTAAGAGTACAGATGCAGCAGTAAGATTGCTAAAAGATCATGTGTATCATCAATACCATTTTTCTGATATTTCAGTTGGTTTCATTTGTCAAAATTCACTGAAAACAATGGAGTTACAATGTAGACCCAGTGTGACCTCTGGAACTCTTAATATTAAAGGAAAAAAGACAATGTAATATGATTCTCTGAGATTGTACAGAATTTGCAGTGTTAGCTTACAGAAAAAAGAAACAACATATCCATTACCTCTGAAGTGAGAAGGTTTGATTTGGGCAACACTGAGAGACAATAAAAGAGAGACCATCAATAACACTAGTTTTCACAGAGTTACTATTCAGACTAAACCCAAAAGTACTAAAAATTGAGTATGCAATTGCAATTGCAATATGTACTCATCTACTCTCTATTAGTGTGCATTTGAACCAAGACACAAATGACAGCTGCGTCTACAGGAGGGAGAAAAGGTTTTTTTATTATTTCTTCCTTTTTTTTTTTTTTTTTTTTTTTTGTTTAATTAGAGAACAGCACTCTGAAATGTAAAAAGCAGCATCTCTTAAGATGGCATATCTGTGAACACTGTGCATAACGAGTCTCAGTAGTGTTCAAAGACTATTTTAATCTGCCAGAGTAATAAACAGTGGGGAAGTTTTTTAAATGCTCTGTATGCACCTTGGAGTAACATTTCTCATGGCTTTCAATAAATCCCTGTAGTTATGCAGCCCATGGTTATTGTGAAGTATACTTCAGTATATGCAGGAAGTGTATCTGCAGACACTTATTGCCAGCATTAGCTGTAGCTGTGTGAAGTACCATTCTATCATGTGCTAATATATATTATAGAATTAAAAGAAAAGAGGCAGACAAGCACTTTATGTCTTTATCATTGAAAACTACAAGGATGGAGAACAGAAATCTGGGAGAGGAATTGGGAAAAGTACTGTTGAAGTATCATGGCCTGTCTGGACAGTGCTTACCACAGCACTTGAGAGCATGTGACTTATGCTGTTTTACCCCACCTTTGGTCAATTGTGAGGTTTTCTGCAGTGCAATTATCTAGCAGAGTTATGGTCACCAGTTCTCTTCTCCTGACTGGCTTCCATGTGCTGGATACCGAGTAGACACCAATGTAAGAATGTATAATACTACTAATAGGCAGGTCTTTATTTTCTATGAAATTATTTTCTAGGATGTTGAGGCCTTTTGATAGGTTTTAAACACAAACATTACGAACAGGGCTGTGATACTCACAAATGCTGTTTTAGGAAAAGAAAAATACCATTGTGTCATAGACCACACATAGACTTCTGTGTCCAGTTTTGGGCAGGAAAGACATTGATAATCTGGAACAAGTTCAGCAGAGGGCCCCCAATCCTCAAGCTGGTCAGAGGCTGCAGCACTTGCCCTGTCAGGAGAGGCTAGGGAAATAGGACTTCTTGAGCCTGGAGAAGAGGAGGCTTTGAGGTCACCTTACAGCAAGCCCTCAGTACCTATGGGGAGGTTAGCAAGAAGGTGGAGCCAGGCATAGTGGTGCAGTGGGCATAACTTGAAACAAGAGAAGTTCAGACTGGATAGAAGAAGAATTTTCTCCATGACGATGGTCAGGTGTGGCGCAGTTGCCAGAGAAGCTGTGGTCTCCATCCTTGGAGGTGTTCAAGACCTGACTGGATAAAGCCCTCAACAACCTCACTTGATGATATAGCTAACCCTGGTTTGAGTGGGAGGTTGCACTAGAGACCTCCTGAGGGCCCTTCCAACCTGAACTATCCTATGATTCTATGATATCCAATACTAATTTTCAAATGCGTTACACCACATTTAGAGGAATGTTATCTTTGTTAGAGGCTTAAACAAATGCAGTGTATTCATCTCATTTAAGAGAGCATGTCTTTTGTAGGCATTTTTCTTTAAAGAAACACATTTGATTTCTGTTTCACTGAAAGTTGATTTGCTGCCAATATGTCAGACGGTTAGAAAAGACTTGCATACATGTATAATCATCTCAATGGGAAGCTCAATAGGTGGTCTTTATGAAGATTTTAAAAAAGTGAGCAGCAAGTGAATAAAATGCACTAATATTTAAAAAATCCAATAGTTAATAAAATGCTTTCACGTATTTTAATTTTCACAAATTATTTCCTTTTTGCTTTCTAAGCTATGGATACAAATGTCATTGACGGTCTGAAATTTGGCACTGAAATCCATACTTAGGAATCAGAATAAAGGATGCGTTTAGTAAAAATGGTCTTTGTCCTGAGCAGTTTAGGACTTCATCTTCTCAAAGTTTAGATGGCTGCTTAAATAGTTTCTGGATAGAAGTTGAGCTCCGTGTCAACTCTGATGCTCATCTATATACGTATCACATTAAAAGCTCAGTATGACAAGAACAAAGATGGGGGTAGGAGGAAGGATATAGTATTAAACCCATTTTATAGAAGAGGAAGTCAGGATGAAAGATGGTGTTGTGGGCTTATGCTCATAAGAAGTGTGTGGGACAGCCATTAACTGAACTCCCTGGTTTCGTCATCTCAGAAAGTGAACAATAAGTTCATGTGTTTGTCGGCAGCAGATTTTTCTAGATGTACTGGAAGGCAAACAAGGTTCAGAACCCAGTAATTCTGTGCACTTTCCTCCTGTAAATCAAAAGGAAAATTTTTATTAGCTTGAACAGTATTAGGATCAGGGATATCATTATGTTTGCAAATTGAAGGAAAATATGCTGAAACAGAAGAGTCTACTCTGAATAATGTAAATAAATCTTACTCATTATTTCATTTTACAGCAATGTAAAAGTCCTCTCTCTATCTTACTTGAATACATTTAGGGTGCTGAACTCAGCCAGTGACACGGTGAAAGAGTTGTATCCGCTACCAATGAGTAGAAAACTATCTTGCGAACCAGACTCAGTATGGATGATGACTTTTCTTTTTTCTTTTTTTTTTCTTTTTTTTTCTTTTTTTTTTAACTGAATTCCTTTGTCTTTTTTGAATGAAGAATTAAGCAGACTTTCTGTTCATTTCAAATCAAGTAATGGTCAGGTAACTGCAAGTGACTGAGTTGGTGGATTTTAAAGGTACTGCTTTTCTCTGCTCTCCTTCCATTTCCACACGCACACACACTCTCTTCCCTCCTTCCTTCCATTCCCCACAGCTGGAGATACTGCTCGCTCACGTGATTCATTTCAGCTGACCATGTGCATGATCCTACTCCAGTCTAATGAAGAAGATTAATTTCCATCTGCACTCATGTGTAGGGAAACAACAGCAGTTGCATCACTTTTGATGCTGCATATGAAAAAAGCATAGCTTGCCTCCAGAGTGTTCATCCTAAACGCTCATCTTGCCAGTGCTTTCACCTGGGCTGCCTTTTGGAACTGCTGAAGGCAGCTTAAATGAACACCATGTACTTGGCATTGCAATGAGCTGACAGGGACCACATGTCTGCTTACCAACTCCAGCTGAAGCACAGTAACTTCTTAAAATGCACTGACACTGCCATTTGTGATCGTCTGAACATACTCTCATAGGATCAGAGTCTCAGCTGGTATGAAGCATCTTGGCACTATTAATGTGAAGGGGAATAGGCCAATTTAGTCTAAATACAAATCTGGTTAAAACACTTTTTGGGATAAGAACATATGTAAAGAATACAAAAAATGTCACCTCTTCAAAGATTTATAGTTGATTTTATACATTTCATATTTTTCCGTTGAGTGGAGTAATGGATACAGAATTCTACACAGGATGAACTGATGATGCTTTATCTCTTTTTTTTTTTTTTTTTAATTTAGAAAAATAGCGTAAAGTTTCCTATTTGTTTGCTTCTTTTCCTCATTAGATTTACAGCCTAACAAAGTTCTTTAGTGCCAGTGCATATTTTATAGCACTGTTTGTCAGCCATAAGCAATAACTGCCCATGTTTTAATTTGAAAATTTTGAAATTATTGTGTTTGCTATTATGTAAAGCTTGCAAATATATGTTGGCAGAAATATTAATTGTAAATTGCTCATTTAAAAAGATTGCCTCCATAGTTTTGCACTGCAAACTGATCTTGAAATGAGGGCCTGAATAGTTCACAGTAGCAGAACTAATAAGGTTTTGAAATTGATCACCCCAGAGGTTATGAGATTCAAATGAGAATAGGAGGGAAAATGACTATTATCTTTTTTCATTATTATAGAACTGACTATTGTTGACATTCTGCTTCTGTGAAGTAAATTGTGTGATGAAACTGTAGTGTATTTTGGGTATAATGGGTAACAAGTCATTAAGCGGGGTCTCTAGCATCTGTGCATAAGGGAGCCAAAAATATTTTCTGCTTTACTGTAGTCTGTTGGCAGTGATTGCACAAATAATTTCTGCTTGCTGACCATTATGCCACAAGCTTTTTAATATGCAGCCAAAAATATATTATGATAAACTGTATGTCATGTATTTCTAGAACTTCAGGTATATCCCAGATAGCATTTCTAATGACTAGGTTTCAATTTTGTATATATAGCAAAAATAAATTAGTATTTAAGATATTCAAGGCCAGGTTTGATGGGGCTTTGAGCAACCTGGTCTAGTGGAAGGTGTCCCTGCCCATGGCAGGGTGGTTGGAACTAAATGATCTTTAAGGTCCCCTCCATCCCAAACCATTCTATGATTCTATGATTTAATCATTTATTATAGCATGAAGGGGAGCAAGTGATAAATGCTGAAAAAGATTGTGATAGGATTTGCTATAATTGAAAACCAAAGCATAGTGCCCTACTAGTAGAGGTGGGAGTCTAATAAGTGATGGACCTCTAAAAGAGATAGAATAGAATAATGAATGAGGAAATCAATGAACAGGTTAGAAATAGGTAGGTACCTAAAAAAGAAAGGTGACCTTTAATGGATTTCAGGGGACTGACTTGGTGATTGGCTAAATTAATCACAGTTCCACTGCTAGTGCAACTTTCTGTGCAAAAAACCCAAAATTGCCTACATGCAACATAGTGGAAATAGATGGCATGTATAATTAAAAGTAGCAGTATCGTGTGTCTATTCAGGAGTATTACGGAGCATGTCTTGTCATATTTCCGATAAAGTATATGTAGGTATGATCATATTTAAAAGAAGGATTTAAGTTTCTAGTAATAAAACTCATTCTACTGTTTCTAAAGCTTATGCAGTAGTTAGAACTTTAATTAAACAGGTTTTCAAGAATGGGGAATAGAGACTAAGTTCATAAACCAGACAGATATGCTTTGTAAATGAAGAAGAAAGCTAATTAAGCCAAGCATAGCAGCATAATATTAATTTTTAAAATCACTTCAAGCATATTTGTAGTAAATCTTGCCACAGCTATTGCATATTTCCTAATGAGTTATTCTACAGTTTAGGTTCAGCATCTATGCTGCCAACACTCCATAGCCAGGTAAAAAATTGTATCCTTAGGAATTATGCTAATGTTTATTTCAGCACAATTAACTCTTTGAGCCCAATTTATAAAAAGGGTAAAAATGACATAAGGAATTTTTAGGGACCAGAATATTTTTCATTCCTGTAAGTTTTATTCGGCTGATGTTAATTCTAGTTTCTTTGCAAGGAGACAGAGGTTAATATGGAGCACTTGCTGGTSTCTAGCAAGAGCTCTCTCACGTGGGATAGAAGAGGGCTAAATTTTGTCATATGTATGGAAGGCAATTAAGGGAATTAGTGAACTGCTACATTTCCTTCCATATGAAGGCAAAATTCAACTACATGTTTTTACATTGTCAGATTTAGATAGTTAAGTTGAAAGCACTTTCTGATGTTTGGCTGCAGTGTTTGTTTGCACTTCTATGTTTCCTCAAACTATTTATCTAAAAAATCTTGAACATTTTGAATTATTTGAGAGGTGTGATAAACCTGTTAGGATGTTGTTTCTTTGGTTGAGTTTCTGTATTTCTCTAAAGAAAGCTTTAGTTTCCTGACAGATTACCGAGAGATCCCTAATTCTTGTCTTCTGCTGCTGGGAAATATTGATGATGTTTGAACAGGTTCAGTTAGACCAACTTTAGATATGTTCTTTTGGGATCTCTACTACATAGAATCTGAAAATTTGRGCCAATTTTTGAAGTAATAATAAATGCCTGAGGACTTTTTAATCAAACTGTTTCTCTCTGTCAATTCAAATACTCCTTTTTTTCAGAGAATATAAAAGTATAGTTAATATTGAATTTTTCATAATTACTTTCCTTCTGGCTGGGCCACATAGACATAAACTGTTTCACTGTTACAGTTAATAGCATCCTTAGTCTTCTTTCCATCATTTATGCTTGAGATTACCCAAACATGGGCAAAAATAGCAGATATATCAGGAATGCTGCATACAGGTCTACTGATTTTTGTAGAAGGCTTCTTAAAATCTGGAGTATTCTCTGTTTGGCTCAAAGACTGAGCAGACAGGCTTACCTGTGAGGTCCACAGTTGATGGTATACATACTCTTAAAAAAATTAAATTAAAAAAAGTGAGTGAGACAAAGAAAGAGAAGAGAAAGCTACACCAGTGGCCAGCCGGAAAGGAAGAGACTGGGATATCTCCAGGCAAGACTCCTCTTCCCATCATTTTCTCCAGTGCCATAGATATTCCCCTGAACACTTCCCACAGTGACTATACAGTTACAGCAGGACAAACTCAGTCTCCCTGCTGGTTTCTTTTACACATTAGTGCTGATGGCGCTGACTGCAGCACATTGATCAGGTACAGATGTTGCACTCATTTAACTGGTTGTGAAGTTCTGTGCATGTGCATTTCTGGATGTTGCTTCTGGGCTATTTAAATAATATTTATCTACTAACATTATCTACTAAGGTCTACATATTCCTGACCATAAAGTTATAAACCAAAAGCTACGAAGTGAGAGGTGAAAGAGGGTTGGGAGGAGAAAGGGTGACTTAAACATCAGTCATAATCCTCACGAGAAACCCAACATCAGAGACATATCAAAGTCTTGCAGTTCGATGACACAAGGCCATGAGGACAAGAGCATTTGGGAGTACAAGGTAAAAGTATCGCCACAGCAGCTTTGGGGTATGTCAGTGAAAGACCACAAAGTCAAAAGCAGACTTCAATGCTACAAGTGAAAGGTTACAGGGCTGTAAAGGGAAAGCCCCTAATGTTACAAACCTTAAAGCACAGGGCAACATCTGTACCTTTCATTTCTCTGTGGATAATGTGAATTTTTACGATGATGATGAAAAAGAAAAGCCAGACCATATTGTAGGTAATTTGAGACTCATTATTTGATGTGAAGACTTAAAAATTCTGCATGGACAGAACTAACCATTTACGGTAGAAATACCTGCATCAACAGTTAATTAGCTAGTGTAATTAGCAGTTAATTAGCTAGTGTAGTGTAGTGTAACTCATCCTATAACCCCCCTTCTTTGAATTTTTAGGGAATGTTTTAGGAAATTATGTTTGTGTTCTCCCCCACCTGACCTCACCCCCGTGCTCATGTATCCTCTATACATCTTTGTACCAGTGCTAAAGTCAGTCTGTAGGAGCCTCTGCATAGGTGATTGTGTTCTGTTCCTGTGTGTCCTTTGATGTACATAACAGATTTTGAGGAGTCTTTTAGAAATATTTACAGATCCCTAGATTGCACTATCCCTTCATACACAGGCGTGTGAAGATCATTTTGAACATGCCAAGATATGTTGGACACCTACTCTTTGGCCAACAGTTGTCTTTTACCAGAGTTTAAGAAGTTTCTGGCAAGTTTCATCTTTTAGCTGCTCAATTCTGTTCTGCTTTACTTAATTGTTAGATGCTGACTTGTTGCCAGGACAAGGGCAAGAGATTAGCATATGTTGCTGAAGGATGTTTTTTCCTTCTTCTCTTAATGGCCACTTCTTTAGGAGTTGAAATAAAGTGTTTCCTGCTGTGAGCACTTTCCATGTTGTATATTCAGTGCTGAAAGAAAATCATGTAATTCGTATTTGAAATTTTTGAATCCAAGGTCTTCTATAATAAACCAGTGAAAGTTGAGTGATGAATTTAAAAAATCTTTCTGTACAACCTTTAATTTTGAAAGGAAAACTCTAAGTTTTACAGGTTTTATAGGTGGGATTCAGTTGCTTAAACATACCTGTCCAGTGGCATTTTGGATGTCCTAGTTATCCTGTCTGGTCTTACAAGCTACAGTTTCAGAAAGGCACAGTTCTCTTGAACATTGTGTTATAGCTGCCCTTGTCATGAAGATGTCTCAGAAGACTACCTAAAATAGCACCAGTCACTTATGTGTAGGCACACAAGTCACACTTCATAACAAATTAGATGGTTCATGAGAAGCAATTAAAAATATCATGCTGAAGTTTTGGCAAACATCCAGCAACCTTTTGGGGCTTAAATCTTTGAGTCATTTACTGTATAGAAACTGTTCTTTGAATTTTCTTATATGTACGTGAAGTTAGCTTAAGGGTGATGTACATCGTTGGAGTGTAAGGAGTATACCTTTAACAGCAATGAGTGAAAACTATTTGTATTTGAATCATTCCTTGTCTCCCAAGTATCCTCACTGGTTGATGTTTGAAGAATGGTCAATAATAGAAGAGTATCCCTGATGTTAAGGTATGTGACCAGCTTCCAGTGTAATTGTCTTGTAGACATTATTTAACATATGATGCTGGGAGAGCTGCTTTGTTCTGGAGAAGAAATTTGTGTAGAGCACTGGCTATGACAGTCTACAGTAAGGACAGAAAGTGACAAGGCCCTGTTTTTGCTAAATTTATAAGCCCTTCTAAATATTTTATATAGTGTACATGGATTTTCAATTTGGATATAGAATACATATATATACATATACCTACTTATATAAATGTATTTTTATATATATGTATAAGTGATGTATACATGAATGAGAAAAAAACCTTGCCAAATTTGTCAAGAATCGAGGTATAAGACAGGTCTGCTGGGAACAGAACTGAGAAATAGATTGAAATGAATCATGATTCAGCTATTTAAACCTAGATTTTGTGTTGTCACTTTACAGGCAACTGAAGCTTTCAGTCTAAATATAAATTAAGTGTATAATATATGCTTAAACACACTGACTTTAATTACAAGAAATTCAAAACATCCGTTACTCACTGGAGACAAATTCTGCTTAGATTAAATAGAACCAGATTGGAGGAATAAACTTCACGTCTCCTAAAACAAGGAAAGATTGCTAAGCTGGTGTTCTGAAGTACCTGAAACTCTCCATCTGACAGTCACAGTGGCTGGCAATAAATGCAAATTTGAAAACAAATTAAGTTGAACAACTTAAATTGTTTTGCTTTCCCTCTTGTTGGGCTTTGTTTGGTAAAGTTATAAAACAAAGATATTGTCATAAACAGGACATCTCTGAAAACAGGATTTGCATCCCTGTAGATCTGCAGAAAGAATGAAATGTTTCATTTATTCTGAAAATGAGAAATTTGCCAGAAATTGCCCCTGAAATTCAGATTAAATTGAACATAGCTATTTTATTTTCAGTTTTTACCTTGATTTTAAAGTATTGCACAGATATAAGTGTGATTTGCTACAATAGTTATTTCTAATGTCAGATATGTAAACATCATCAATTGTGATCACCCTGCAAGGTTCTGTGCAGAGAGATTGTTGGATAGGTCAGCAGTTGAGAGATAATCAGAATCATTAGTCATGTTTATTCCCTGTCAGCTTTTCAGATACTGTAATTAAGTTAGGTATAAAGATCTTATTACCGAATGGAGTCTGTAGTCCCCAATGGAAGATGCAATACAGCGTGAATCTCGAATTCCAAAATAAAACCTGTGGTTCAAATTGGAGCTTCAGAAAAGGAATCATGTTTGCAAAAGAGAATGGAGTTCCAGTTTCACACAGATGTATCTGCACTCCATCTTGGCCGTGTTCTGATTATACTCATCTTTGGATATTTAGAATAAAATGAGTCTCAATTTCTGACCAAATCACCATCAGTTATTTTAATGTTGTTTTAAAAGTTTCTTTAAGTCTTGACTACATGAGTCACCAAACCACACTCACATCAGCATAATATCAGAATGCCGTTAGTATCACATTATTGACTACAGCAGATCAAGGCCCTGGGTAAGTTTAAAACCAGCTGATTTCAGACACACAAAATCCAGTTAAGAACTGCGTTATCATGAAGCTCTGTCTGGCTGTGCTGTAACCCAGACATTCAGACTGTCAAAGGAAGAAGGGGACCCATCACCAAAAATTAAAGAACGCCAAATGTATATAGACATAAATACCAGGAAATTATTGTTAAATTGCAATATTTAACGTGCATTAAAGCTAATGAGAATTCCTGAGAACACTGGCTGATAGAAAATTAGGAAAGCTCTTATTAAGTCCCCAAATTAATAACGTTGTGTTTTGTAATTTTCTCCAAGCATTTTTAATAGTAACAATCACACTGTTGTCTCAGTCCTGTTGCAAACACAGTTTCTTCTCGGCTCCCAGGAACAGTACTTGTAATTTTGTCCTTGTGAAAATGGAAAAGCTCAACAACGATGACAGTATGAGGGACTGAAAACCTGACACATTTCCACAACTCACTAAAAATAATAGGTGCAGATGTCATTTTTCTGCTCTTCTTTGGAAGAGGCTCTGGAGATTTGTCACAGTATGGAGCATCTCCACAACCGCTGTATTACATCTTTTGGGCAATGCCTGTAGCAGAAGCAATAGCAAATACAATTTTCTCTTGAGTCTTGACAACATACTTTGATTTATATAGATATTATGAAACAGTAGTTTCAGGACTTTGATATGTTGCTGAATATATGATTGTATAATATACAGTTAATATAACTGTAAATAATTCATAGCTGGTCTTCTAACACCTTCTATTTTCTGTGGTCATTGCTTTAAAAAAATGTTGAGCACTAATCTTGAAAACCCCGGTAGCAAATCTGCAAATACATCAGTGACTCTTCCGATATAATATTCAAGTTAAGTAATTTTTTTACATCTTGTCTGTTTTATTACAGTGGAACTGCACAAAAATAAATTAAACCAGAGAGTTCTAGAGTTTCTAGCCTGGGGGAAGTATATGTTAAGTAGTTAATTTATGTTTATTTCACTTCATTTAGAGCTATGTTTTATTCTGAGATTTATACTGCATTGTACTGGGAGATAAAACATATGTTTAAGAGGCTAGTAGTAATATCTGTCTGAGATTGCTCTTCCACCAGTGTCTACTGACTTCTAGAAGTGAATTAATGTCRTTATTAATATCTAATATGCTATAGCCTATGACAATAAGTATAAGAACATATTTGACCAAATGTACTGGAGAATTTTTTAGTTMCACACATATCTCAACAACCTGTATCCTGTTAAGAACTAGATAATCAGTCTTACTTTGTATGGCTCTGATATATTCCATATATTTGTTGGTATAATCAATGTAAATCAGTCTTCCCAGATGTAAGTTCAATAGGGAACTACCAATCTGTATGTGATTTCACGCATTGTTTGTCTAAATGAAAGATCCAGATGCAATATTTTGCACTGGGAACATTAAGGTGATTTGATCCCCAAACTAGGGGACTTATTGTCAGTAAGCTGATAAATGTATGGCACTGACATATGTATAAGCTAGAGCTTTTTTTCCTTGCAGTGCATATATGTTATCAGTAATCCTCTTGGAATTGGAGATACTAAATTCAATATAATCCCTATGAGTTGGTATTCAAAACAAAACAAAGTATAATAGTATCTAACAATACAAAAAGTAGGAACATAATTTTTTTTCCCAGTCCATAGCATGGAAGAGGGCAAATCTTTTCTCCAAGGAACCTCCATAAAAAATACCCAGTCAAAGAATCCAGCTTCTCTTAAAACAAACAAACAAAGAAATAAAAATTCAGAGTAGACTATGTCTTTCCTGTACTGATGCATCAATATAGGTAGTCTGTCAGAGATGATAAGGTAGTTTGTCATGTGCTTTTTACTTCACAGAGAGGCATTGTTCTTGTCATCACATTTGTCATGAAAATTGCAAGGTATAAGATAATTGGCTAGGAGTTGTGTCCTGGTTCCGGCTGGGACAGAGTTAACTTTCTTCCCAGTAGCTGGGTGTGTGTGCTGTGTTTTGGGTTTGGTATAATAGGAGCGTTGATGGCCCATTGATGTTTTGGGTGTTGCTGGGTGGTGCTTGCACCGGGCACTTTTCGGCCTCCCATGCCCTGCCAGGTGCATGGGAAGCTGGCGGGGGGAGCAYAGCCGGGGYGGTTGACCCAGCTGGCCAATGGGGTATTCCATACCATGCGACATCATGCTCAGTATAAAAACTAAGGGTGTGGGGGGGCTCTGGGTCCCGGGATGGGCTCTCGTATCGGGCACGCGTCGTTTCGGGCAGGTGGTGAGCAATTGCATTGTGCATCGCCTGCTTTGTATATTGTTGCTGTTGTTATCACTGTTATTATTACTGTTGTACTCTGTTTTATTTCAATTATTAAACTGTTTTTATCTCAACCCGCGAGTTTTCCTACTCGTGCCCTCCCAATTCTCTCCCCCATCCCACCGGAGCAGGGGGGTGAGCGAGCGGCTGCGTGGTGTTTAGGTGCTGCCAGGGTTAAACCACGACAAGTTGTTATAAAAGAAAAGAGATTGGAGTGGGGGGAATTTGTGCAACATAAAGTGAATAGCAAGCAGGAATATGATAGTTTTACAGAAACTAAATTTAATTACTTAACAGAAGCATCATTTTAGGACATAGTAGATAATTACTCTGTTTAGTACAGAAATGGAGAAGCCTCAGCAAGAACAGCAGGTTGATTTTTGAGTGCACCTAAAAGGTGCACACAAAGTGGATAGATGAGGGAAGGCTGAAGGAACAGGAACATTTAGAAAATATGAGATTGACAGAGGAGATCTGATAACAATTTTCAATATGTGAAAGTTTGCTACATGATTGATATGATTAACTACCCCCCATAGCTTTAGAAGACATACAAGATTAGAAGTGATTGGATTAAACTGTTAAAAGTTATGCATTAAATATTAGCAATAATTTGATAACTTAAGGGTTGTTATGTACTACATACTGTTTTATGCAAGAAAGTTGTGGTATTTCTGCAACTGGAAGATTGTAATAACAGGTTAAACAAACTTTTGAATAGATGGTTAAATTTCATTAGACTTTTGTTTGTTAAATTAAGTGTGAATGCCCATAGCATAGGTATTTAATGTAGAGAGATTAGTCCCATCCGATGTCGTTTTTGGGTGAGAAAACAAAATTTGGATGTGTTGCTTGTGACTGTATTTTCAAGATGACTTGACCTAAAAATTCTTCTCTAGGAGGAAACTCGTGACTCTATTAAAATCGTCAGAGCTCTGGAAATGTATATAGAGTAGAGTTAGAAAAGAAATGGTCTAATCTACATAGCATGTATGTACCATAACGCACCCCTTGTCTGCTTCTGCGTAGCTCATGCTGTGCCTCCTTTCCAGCCTCTGTATACTTGGTTTTCCTTTCCAAAGGAAGAAGGGAAAGAGAGGATAGGATGTACTTGTGGGTCTTGTACTAACACAGGACTAGGATGGACCAGGGGTGATCTGGAAGCCAAGAAGCATTCCTGAGACCTACAGTTTGGCAATAGGCTGAATCTCTTAATTTTAATAGACTAATGGGCTAGTTAGAAGCCCAGAACTTAAAATACTATGTACCATGGAGGAAACTGAAACTTGGAGATACAGAGCTGCATCAGTTATAAGCTCCCATAGTAAGGTAATAAAGTGAAAATGGAAGGCTCAAGTATAAGGTAATTTCTTTCCACAATCACAGCCTTTCAAAATGTCATGGTTTTCAAGTAATTTTCATCAGTTTTCAGTGATTGCAGTTGGCAATGCAGAGATAGCCATTTGAAGAGGGTCTAGATATAATCTTGGGAAGCAAGTTACTAACTTAAATTCCAATTCCCCTTGCTTATTTTGTCCTCAAAACATATGGAGATTTTGCTGTATAAAAGTATATGTATATACACAGAGACATATAGTCAGTAAGTATAAAATATATAATATATAGTATTATTAGATATGCTTTTATATGTGTATAATTACATATATATTATATATGTACATAAAATTGTGTTCACAGTTGCCTGGTGGTGCCCATGGCTGGAAGAGCAGGGCTCTCTACTGCCATCAATGCCATTTTAAGGAAAGTTCAAAAGGAGTCCAGTCTCATTGGAGACAAAGCTGCAGCAACTACTACAGTCAAAATGATGAGATAGAACAGAATTAAAGTCTGGTGCAGCCAATAAATTTTATTTTCTCTTCTTACCTGGGAGGAGGAGGAGGGAGCACAGCTATTTAGAAGAGTTTCAGTGCTTTGACATGCATACATGAAAAGCACTTCTTCAGGCAAGAGAGAGAAGAGAAAAATTTAAGCTATTTGAACATTTTCTGAACCTGCTTATCTCTTGCTTTCCTTCTGTTTCCCTAGAGGTTTTGCATGCCCGTTGTTTCCTCAGGCACTGCCCTTTTCTTCCTTTGTCCTGGATGCTGTTGGAAGAGGAGCCCAGGGAAAATTCCTTCTGGACAATAATAATTGTAATAAGTAATAGCGTTAATGGGAAAGGGCACATTGTGCATTGATCAGGAAGGCCTAACTGAGCATGCAATTGCATCACGTCTCTCTGTCTAGTAACATCCCTTCTTTCATGCTGTTAGTAACTCCTAGCAGCTCTACATTCCCCCTGTCATTAAAGATTTCACCAAATAAAATATAAACATTTCCATAAATTCTATACATGTATATGATTCTTCTCTCAACTCTATTAGTTTTTATGCAAATGCAGTGATTTCCATGGCATAAATGTGATTCCTGGTTCCCTCCTTTTCCCTCTTATTACCTCCTATTCTTCTCCTACAACTATCTCTCCTTCTTCCTCTAGTTACAGATGCAACAGTTTTTTGTCAACTTTATTTCTCTGTCCTCTCTGCTCTTTCATGAATTTTTATTCTTCATCCTCTTTTATTTAATCTTCTGAATTTTTCATCCTATTTATGTGGCTCTTTACCCTCACTCTGACTCATTATTCTTGTCTGTCTTAAAGGAACTTGTCCTTGATCCCAATTGTCTTTGTAGCATGTGTCTCATTTCACTTAATCTCTTTTTCCATCTATAAAATAACTGAATGTTTGTGTTTGTTTTTTTTCTTATGATCAGTGTTTCATGTTGCTGGCCTACTCTTCTGTCATAGGCACTCTCCAGTTTGATTTGCCCATTCACCTGAAACTTTTCTCACCAAAGACTTCCTAGCCAAATTTCAAGACCATTATTCTATTCTTATCTTCCTTGATCTATCAGGTACAGTTTATTTTCTTCCTTGCATTCAAAGCTCATGACTATAAAATCCATTCATCCAGTATAAAATCCAAGGGTTTTTTGGTTTTTGCTATTTTTTTCCCCCTGTGTCCTGGTTTCAGCTGGGGCAGAGTTAATTTTCTTCCTAGTAGCTGGTATAGTGCTGTGTTTTGGATTTAGTATGAGAATAATGTTTATAACACATCGATGTTTTAGTTGTTGCGAAGTAGTGTTTACACTAGTCTGGAGGACTTTTCAGCTTCCCATGCTCTGCCAGGTGCACAAGAAGCTGGGAGGGAGCATAGCCAGGACAGCTAACCCAACTGGCCAACAGTCATACCATATGATGATGACGTTGTGCTCAGTATATAAACTGGGGGAGTCGGTTGCGGGGAGCGATCACTGTTCGGGGACTGGCTGGGCATCAGTCAGTGAGTGGTGAGCAATTGCATTGTGCATCACTTAGTTTATATATTCTATCATCATCATCATCATCATCATCATCATCATCATTATTACTTTCCCTTCCTTTTCTGTTCTATTAAACTGTCTTTATCTCAATTTTACTTTTTTCTCAATTCTCTCCCCCCTCCCACTGTGGGATGGGGAGTGAGCAAGCAGCTGTGTGGTGTTTGGCTGCCTGCCGGGTTAAACACCCCATCACTCAATCAGATTTAAGTTGTGACCTGATACTCTGCATAAGTTATTTTCTTGAACATATATCCAGGGTAACTGCAAGACAGAGTTATCTCTACTCCAGATCTGCTTCCAACTGTCCAAAGTAAAATCTTGTTCTGCCTCCCTGACACCTCCTTGTGGATGTGCAATCAGCAACTCCCATTCAACATCTATTCCAGGGCTCTTATTTGCCCTACATCCAGGCTGATCTCACTGTTTCCTTTCTCAGTGTGTGTCACACTGTTTCTGCTTGTGTTTCATCTCACGTGGGTCAATGTGCCAAAATCCACTGCATGATTTTATCAGTCCTCATATCAGGCTGCAATTATGCCTCCTAGGGTCTCATCATAAATAATATTTCACAGCTCTAAAATGTGTGTGTGAGTTCTGTGTCTCTTCAGAAGTAAAAGTCTAGTAAAGGCTGAGTATCTTTAGACTTGATTACTGTCACTCTGACTTCTCTGGTCTTTGCAAGTGAAAATACGCTATTTTTTGGGGGGTTGCTGGGGATGTTAAAGAGGGGACTTTGGGACTCTTCTTGCTCACAGATTTATCTTGTCACCTCTGTTTCTTTGGGTCCACCTGTAAATCATCATGCACAAGTTGCAAATCATCATTCTCAAGACTCAGTTCTTTCTTCGTTTTCAGTCCTTTACTATTTTCTGCATTGTCTTGTAGTACACAGAACTTGACTTCTGCCTCTTCTCAGCCTGAGGAAGAACTTCCTCTGACCACTAATTTAATAATTCAAGTAAATACTGTCTAGTTTCTTTGATGTTTCCCACAAAAAAAAAAAAAAAAAAAAAAAAGAAAAAAGGTAAACCTCTGTAAATCCATTTGCTTAGCTGCTTGTGACAATCTTTATAATATTTGCAGCATTACAGAAGATGCTTTTGTATTGCTCTTTGTAGTGAACTCCTTGTTTCTTTGTATGCCTGTATACTGATCTCCATCCAGTGCAACTTTTATAGTTTGATTGTAAACCTCTTGGGACATAATGATAGAAAAGCTGTCATAGTAATTCCAGATCTGTTGGTTGAGATTCTAGATGCTAGTATGACACAAATAATAAATACCAATAAATAAGGGCTTTACTTGGTCACAATTACCTGCCTGCATGAAGTTTATAACGTGAATCTGACCTATATAATTGATGCTCTGTTTATATAGAAAGCTTAAAGAGTCTTTTAACACATAACTTAGAATTTAGATATATTGTAGCTTGAAATAGTTAAAATAGTTTCAGAAAAAAAAAAAGTTGTGTTTCTGAAATTCTAGATAGCACTAATGGTATATTACCCTATAGTGCTCTCTTTTATTTAATGCCTTTCTTCATTTTATGTATTTGTCTCAGTTGTTTTTGAAAATCAAATCTATCCTTAGGTAATGTGATTTGCAGGAAATGGAGACTAAAGCACTACAAATGAAGTGCTTTTAAACAAACTGTAATTAATTACATGTGCAAATGCATTGACTAAGTTTGGGTTTACAATTAGATAACTAATTATGTTGAAAATGGCATAGCATATTTAAATAGATGCCAGTGCCTCTGGCTCATCCAGTTCTCTCTAGGCTGTTATTCAAGTATGCAACTATTCTCTTGCTGTTAGGTATCACCTGTTATAGTTTTAAAGCATGGTTGCATGCCTAATTAGACATATAATCGTGATGTTTACATATGCAAAAAAGAAAATCTTTGTATTAATTTAAGGTGCATTCTTCTACTTCACAGAAAAGCTGTCCATCAAATGCTGTACAGAAGATCTGTTTATTATTGCAGCATTTCTTAACAAAAAAAAAGTTTTCCTCACTATAAACTACAGAATCCAAACTGTGTTTCCTTGTATATCTAGCAGCTACCTAGTTAGTCCCTTTATAATTAGTCTTTCAGCTACCTGTTTAAACCTGGTTCCAACCTCATACAATCTTTCAAGGTACTTGTTTATAGAAAGAAGTTTAAATTCCCCATAATAGGAATACTTAGAGGTTTTTAAGAAAGAGGATAGACAGTTATCTCTCAGAAATAATGTAGATCCAGCCTAATTGCAAAAGGTAGAATGAGGTGAATCATGTCACCAGCATATCTATATGAATCATGTCACCACTTTCTTAGACCTTTTTCAAATGACTAGATACATTTTGCGTGAGATGATAACAGTACCATTCTTTTTGCATTTAATTGTTGGCTTATAAGACATGAGGACCATATTTCTGGTAAAGAATAACAGAGTTGTCAGAACAATCAGAATTAAAGGTAGCTTCAGGGATTTTTTTAAGCAGAATTTTTGTATATTAATGGCCAGATAAATTGGATTCTAAATAGCAAATATCCCTTTTGATAGCCATTTCTTTGATCAGTCTTCCAAAAGAGAATACTGTCTACTTGCTTATGTTCACATTAACAGAAGATACTTGTGGCGTTCAAGTCAAAGTATACAATTTTAAGATACTGCATAAGCACATGTGTGAATTATTTCTGTTAAGATACACAGTATTGATTCCTTGTACAGTAGGTGGCATTTTCATTGTTTTAAAATGAAGACAATAACTCATTTAACATTGTGTTTATTTTAGCATTACATTTAGGAGAGAAGCTGAGGACAATATGTTGATTTTAAAGTTGGTCTATGGATGACACAAGAACACCTTCTATATAAAAAGCATAAAAATATTTAAAGAGCTAGCATTACCTTTATCAATTCACAGGCAGTGCTGGAATAGTAGACACCAGATAGATCTGATGCAGACTCCTGTATGTAAAACCCAGACTTTTTAATGAAACCACTTGCTTGGTTAACAAGCTTTCTGAAAATTCTTTGCTTTCAAATTCATCAGTCTGGCAAAACATCAAAAACTAGTGAAGATAATGTTGGGCAGAACATACACACTTCAGTATGTGTGAATAATTACATCATGCTATTTCAATTAAGATGCAATGAAAATTAACTAATATTTTTACATAGTTTTGTTGTTAAATGAAGCCTGTGAGTCTTAAAATTGAACTCCTTCTGCATACATTTTTTTCCCCCCAGGGAATGGTTCCAGAGCAGTTCTTTTGTTTGCTGGTGTACAGCACAAAACAAACAAAATTCATAAACCGTACTGACTGAAAACATCAGTCCCGGTTGCTACTTAATGAAGCTTTAATCCATTTTGAACAGTGGACTTTTTGCTGTTTGGTTTTGATTAATATAATTTCCTTTTCCTAAAATTCCTAGGGGAGGAGAAGAGGGAATATGGTTAGAACAATAGCATGTCTTCTGTCTGGTCTTTAAGGGAAGCAGAGATTGGGACATTTTTTCAAATCTGAATATTTTTAATAAATCTGTTCTGAGCCCATTCATGAGCTCATAGAACTGGATTATCACAGAATCACAGTGATGGATGAGGTTGGAAGGGACCTCTGGAGATCATCTAGTCCAGTTTCCCTGCCCAAGCAGGGTCAGCTACAGCAGGTTGCCCATCCCCATTAGCAGAGAAATATTTGTGGAGAAGCCACGGTATCCTATGAGAATGAACAATTCTATGAAATCTCTACAAAAATTAATCAGGTGTGAGGACTGGGCACAATCCRTTGGGGCATGAAATCTGAAGTAGAAATCCTAGAGTGGGATGTGTTGGGGGGCTTCCCCCGCATAAGGCTCAGGTATCTAGCTTTAAGTAATTACTGTTTGAAGCAATGTTAACTTTTTATCAGGTGGTACATTTGTTGAATATTTATTGTATTATACAAGGCGCCAGCACAGAGAAGACTAGCCATCATCTTTCTGTGGCCTTTTCCAACAAATTTCGTAACATGGTTATGACTGAACTGTGTAAACCACAGATTATCAAGCCAGTTCTCCTCCCAGAACAAGTTCAATGCTGCTTAGTGCTACATTTTACTTTACTTTTTTTATGAAGTATTGTATACATATATATATATGTTCCAGAAAATAAATATATTGTCTTCACAAGATAAATAAAACATGATTAAAATGTATTGAATTTAGAAAATGGTTAACCAAGACCTTTTTTTGATTACTGTTTTCTGTGGGAAATTTTACTCAATAGTACTTTCAGAAGATAATTCTCTTTAACTCTCAATTTACTGGAAGTCTTCTTCCAATTACATTTTAGAGGGAAAGCAATTACCTTCCTTCCTTTCATTCCTCCTTTCCCCATCTTTTGATAAAAATCTGTGCCGCAAAAAAACCCTAACTTAGGCCTTCTTGATAGACTATTTTAGTATTTACAAATATTGCTGCTAGAGATCCACTGTTAATTATCTGTGACGAGTTTGCTAGAAATGGTAAAACACATTTGTACAGGGAAAAATCACATAAACATAAGTATGTTGTAATGAATTTTCTTCTAAAAAAACTAAATTGGTTTGGCTTCATGAAGGCATCTCTCATGGTTGACTAGCTTAATATTCATTGTGTCAGCTGCAGTTTGAAGATTATTAAACCTGACCTAGATTTCATTGGTGTACAGGTTAATCTACTCAGTTGTCTTTTTTGTGTGTGTATGCTTTTTAGCTCTCACCAATTTCTACTTTTAAGTTAGTGATTTGGAAACTCTAAGACCAACCTAGGGATGATGAGAAAGAGAATTATGCCTTGTAAAAGTTAATTTTGTACATTTTTTTTCCTTTGCACTGCATCCTTTTTGAAAACAGTTGTCCAAGGATAAACAGGATAAAAGTAGTGATTTAACGTACCCTGGCATCATGCTTCACTGGTCTGCCACAGCAGCAGTCGCTAGAGGAAGTCAGATCCTTATCCCTCATCCCACTCCATACAGAGAAGACAAAGTGAGATTAAGAGGGAAAATAAAGAGGGATTCAGTTAATGGACAAACCTTCTGATAACAATCGGGTGACAGGAGGAAGTTGTTGGAAGTGCATCTATTCCCACTCYGAAAACAGAACAATGGTTCTTCTGGAGAGACCTCACATTGCCTTGTGTTTTAAAGCTTTATTCTAAACAAAATGGAAGGTTTTGAACTTAGCATCTTGATGAACAAAACTGGTATTTCTTTGTTTTCTCTCATTAAATATTTAGATTTGATTAATGCTGAAAAATGCTTTCTCATTTAATTTTTTGGTGTTTGGAGTTCTTTTCAACTGAAAAGCACTGCCTGAGTATCCTGGAGTCTGAAGTATGCTATATTTATCCACAAAACTGACTTTGTACAAGATAACAGGAGTTTATATATGGGATCATTCTCTCTTTATTCGAGAGGTGACCTTCTGTTAATACTCATCCACTGAGGCTCAGTTCTATGCTCATATTTAATTTTCCATCACTCAAGCTTCCTTTATCTTCCTATCTAATAGATTTTAAATGATAAAAAAGTGCCAGAACATTTTTCTTACAAAACCTTCAGTTCTGTTCATCACATCCTTTGAAAGATTGAAGCACCATATGTGTTGTCTCAAACCTTTACTTAATTAATTTAATTAACTTTGAAGTGTTTTTTAGTTAAGGGGCATCTTTTATTAAAATACATCTTTAATTTTTTCATCTACTCTGGTGGAAATTGTAGTCATAAAATAGAAATGAAGCTGGGAGAATGGTCTAATCGGTTTTCCTGCAAAGAAAAAAGATCAACTATATTCTAACAAATGTTTGTCTGTCTTATTCTTCTAAACCTTGCTGAAAGCTATCCTACAACCTCCCTAGAGAGACTATTCCAGTGCTTTGCTATCTATGTAGCCAGAATATTTTTCATAATAATTCATAATAGTAAATTATGTTAGTGGAAACTAAGCAGTTATTTTCTTTTGCTTCTAAAGTTATTGAAAATATTGACCATTGTTCCTTCTAAAGAACTTCATACAGTGCTGCAGTTTTTATGTGCTGGTTCTTGCGCTTAGTCTAATTTTTCCAGACTAAAAAAGCTAAGGGCCTTCTATTTTTCCTGACAGATCTTACTTATCACAGGATTACCCCACCACATCAGAGGGGAATCTGAAGAGAAGGCAGAGGCATAGGGACACTTCTCCAGAATATTCTTCTAGCTTTGAGAAATGTCTTGAGGGTGATGATGTCTTGGAATAAACTTTTCACTAGACTGTTCTTCCATAAGTTTGATCACTTTTCAAACCCTTTGAAACTTGGAGCATCCACAACACCCTGTGCAAGCAGTTCTGAAGCTTCCCTGTGCACTGTTTAAAGAACCAGTCAGTTTTGAACTTACCAATCACTTTTTATTTGATGTTCCTTATATTGTCTATTGGAAAAGTAGTTCCCTAATTATCTTCTCTGTGCTGTTCACAATTTTTTTAGTTCTTCATCACTCTCTTCTGCCCAATTATCTCTTTCCCAGGCTGAATAATCCAAGTCTGCTTAACAAATGTATTGCTTTTCTCTAAACCTTTGTCAGTTTTACTGTACCATTTTCAATCTCTATCAAGATCTGTCATATTAGGCATCTGTATTAAAACTGCACACAGTATTCAAGAGGAGATACGCCACAGTTTTATATCATAACAGAATGACTATTTCTGGTTTTTCTTCTCTGTTCCTTACAATAAGTGACATTGGATTTGACTGCTAATAGACATTGAGCTGACTTTTGTTCAAACTACCAATAATTTTCCCAATTATACCTTTACTGTGTGGTAACAGTTAGATCAAAGCCCATCCCCATGTGCATAAAATTAGGACTTTTTTTTTTTTCCCCCTCTCCCAGAAGCATTGCTTTACCTGCACTGAGATCTACATCTGTTTTTGATACTTAGTATCATTTGTTTGCTCTTCCCTGGATTCTCTACAGTAGATTTCTCTTTTTCTTAATTTCGATGTGGTAGTCCAGCTGCAACCTCAGCAACTGATAGAACAACAAATGAATTGTCCATGTCCTTCATGTTTTATATGCAACACATCTCTTAATACATCTCTGTATTACATCTCTCAAATACACTTGTCTTTTTTTTCCATCAACATTATCTCATATTTTGTTTGTGATCAGCTATAATGACCAAAATCTTTACTGCAAAATGGTTGCAGAAATATTATTCAGTTACTCCTTCCTAAAGACACAATCTCATGGTGGTGTTTTTTAGACCATCTTTAAAATGTAATAGAATAATTTAAAATTCTGATACTTCTCTTCAAAGTGTTTACAACCCATCACAATTTTGTTTCCTCAGCGAATGTCATTAGAGTACTCTCTATTCCATCTCCTGTTTCCATAGTATTTTACTATGGCTAAGAACTAAGCCTGCACTTAGAGTCTTTTACCCATCCAGGTTTTCTGTGGGATGGGCATAACTCTAAAGAGTACTTTTCATTAGCTGAAATATTAAAGATACTGGAAAAACAGATAATCCAGATACTATGGAATGCATTAGGGAGCTTTATTCAACTGCCCAATATCTCTGGGTCTGCCTACAACTTAGTGATCATCCAGTTGGCACTAAGCTTCTCCAGTGGAGGCTAATTTCTGCAGAACCACCTCAGAGAATATAAACTGTGCTCTTTGGTGCTCTGGAAGGGTTAGTAATCCCAGTGTAGCCCCATTTTTCTAGCCCCTCACAGAATCTAGAAAAGGGTATGGCATGATATGGCATGTTGTAATAACCTGTGACCTACCCCTACCCTTCTTAACTTGGTGCTTTACAGTCAGCACTGCTGCATTCCTGCTACACATGTGGCAGATTTATTCCCATGTCTGCAAAAAAACCACCCCAAAACCCAAAAGTCACACGTTCCTTAGAAACCTTGCTGATGAATGGATACATTGCTTTGGGAAAATGCATCTGACTCATGGGATGCCAATCAGACATCACTGATGTAGACTGTATTTCCTAGTTGACCATTATGAGATTGTTTTTGCGAGTGCATCAAAAGCCTCAGTAAAATTAAGATATAACACTTCTATTGCTTTTCTCATGTCTGGTAGGTCAGGCATTTTGTCAAAAAAAAAAAAAATTGGATCAATTTAACACAATTTACTCTTTAAAATCCCAGCTGGATGTTTATCATTTCATCATTGTATAGATGGTTTCAAATTGAATCTATCATAATTTCCTCTGGCATTGTTTTGGCTGCCGAAATTAGACCAACTGCTCGATAATTGCCGGATCCTCCTTTTTATCCGATATAAACAAAGGACTTGTGCTTACTTTTCCTAGGTTTCTGAGATATGTTCTGCCCTGCATGAGTTCATGAAGATAATCGCTATTGTTTCATGGACTGTTGTAGTTAGTCTAAGGGAACTTCATTCTAAATTACCTTCTTGCATACATCCAGAGTCTATATCTTATACAACATGTTCTCTCTGTATTCTGGTTTGCCATCCTAGCCCATCATTAACATTCCTTTAATTAAGTGTTTGGTCATGAATTATTTTTTGTGAAGGCTGATGCAAATAATGTATTGAGCCCTTCAGACTTCTCTCTGACCTATGACAAAAAATCATAGTGTTTTGTTCTGTGTAAGTATAATGACTGTCAAGTAACTGGAGTACACTTTCCTTTGCTTTCTTTTCCCATTTTTTTTTTTATTGAACTATTTGGTTTTGCCTTTTAAGCTCCTTTCTTATTTCAACTCATTTCATTCTTTACCCTTACTGATTTTAAGCCTACAAATTTGTGCTATTCCTTTGTAATTATTCTTTTTTCTACACCTTTGTTTCCACTTTCTGTAAAAAAGTGATGCTTCCCCCCCATCTTTAAAGCATGTTCTGTTGTTTTTTGATTGCTTTCATAGAGACACATTTCATTTTCAATTTTACCAAGAGTTGTTCCTTACAAAGCAGAATTAAATGAAGAATGTTGGGCTCCTTTCCTAATTTCTTCTATGCAACAAGAAATATATTCCGAGACTTTGGTAAAATGTGTGTGAGATACCCTGTTCCTGTCACAACCATTGATTGAGGAGTTAAAATTTCTCATTCCAATTACCCTTCCTATTGAGAGTTGCTTCTAAAAATCACAAGTCTACCTCCTACTTTTGATATGTAAAATTGTATTGCATAAAATAGGTTGCTAAGACAGATGCAATGAATGATAATTCATCTGAATGTGTCTCCTTTGATAGTAATGAGTCTAGAATAGGTTTGTAACCTTTAAACTTAGCTAAGTGGAATCCTGGTTAATGGGTTTGTACAGTATCTAACAATGGGACTCCAACCTTGATTGCTGCTTTTAACATCTTAGAGAACAAGAACTGTAAAATGCATAAATTTTATTTTAACAAACAGTGGATAGAAAATCTTGGGTTTAAGGGTCATTGACTGTGGGTCTGAGCAGATAATTGGTAAAAGATATCACCATTTATAATCTTAGAAGGAAAATTCCTCTTTCATACAGCTATTTAAAATACAGCCTTATTTAATTTCATAGTACAATAAGTTTAAACTAATCACAGTGGAATCTAATCATTGTGAGGGTGATGACCCTTCCTGTAAGATGTTACCTAATAATAATCTTTACAAAAATAAGGGTTTTGGGGGGAGAATATTTACATAAGTCTTTTAAAAAAAAATTAAAAGTTTAAACATTTACTTATTATAAGGCTATAATCTTTATCAAATGCACAGCAATGGGAAAAGATTCTGTTAGTATTTGATCTGCTGGCTAGCAATTGATGCTACTACTAATACTATAAACATAATGAAGGAAATAACCCTGACAAAATACTGAACAAATTTTTAAAAAATAATGATTATGGATTTTGATTAAATAAAATGCATGGTGTAATGAAAAGTAAATGTGTTAACATATATTTTGTATATGCCAAATATATACTATTCACCTTTCAGTCAGTTGTTACAAAATTTGCTGGCACATGAAGTGTGATAATGTCTTGAGAGCGAGCCAGGCATGTGCTGCAAAAATCACAGATACTGGTGCAATGTGACAAGATGAGTTTGACTATAGTAGTATAAATTGTATCAGCGGAGATGTACATCTGCAGCCAGCCTACACCACTTATCTCTCAGTTTTCCAAGAAAAAATATAAATTCTGAGGAGGTCATTATTTTGAAAAACCTTGAATGGAGACAGATATCACCAGTGCACTTTCTTACAGCAAACTTTAGCGGTATGCAGAAAATAGTAGTCTGGATACCTGCAGAATTTCTAAGGGTTGTATACAAATCCCTAAAGAGTGTTACACAATTAAACATTGACTTTCTAATTGTTAAAACTTTCTAATTCAGATACAAATCATGCACAAATATATTTCTACTGAAAGCTGTACTATGGGCCTCAACCCAGTGGCTCATAAACTGGGTTTAAGAACAAACCCAGTTCTCCCTGCTGTCGAATCCAGTCTCCCTTCCAGCAAAGGGAGGAGAAGACCAGATTATCCTAGACAAGGATTTGGAGTACTCAGAGTGTGATTTGGGTGGCTGAAGAGATTCAGGAAGTACCATTAAAAATCTTTTGTTTGTTCCCTTTTGTCTTACTATCTGGCAAGAGGACTTTGAGTCCAGAAGATGAGGAACAAAATAGGTGCAGGGTCAAAGATCAGCAAGGAGCTTCAGCACAGGCCCTGTGATGCTGGCTGGTGTGAAGCAGCTCAGCGTTTACTTGGCTGATGCAGAAAATACAAGGGCTTTGGCGGTATGGATGGATAAGCACAGACTGTGTAACAAGGTGGAGTTTGGGTCTGAGGAAGCTGTATATGTATGTGTCTGTAATGGTGGAGCCCCAACTCATACACAAAAAAGGAAAGAAAAATCTACCATTTAATGGTTATGAAGAGTAATGGTGAGAATGAATTTAATGTATCAGGACATAACATCAGGACATTGAGATGTTGGTATGCTGTAATTTGCTTACATGTAAGTATATCTCACTTTTGTATTCTATATCTTAATTAGTTCTTAGAATGTTGACCTAGAGATGTGATAAATATCATATGCATATAATCAAAAGCAAACCATATTATATGGACATTTAATTTCAGACAGCAGGCACAGAAGTCTACTTGTGTGAGAGGTCACGCAAATGAAGAATCTGTTACTGTACATCAGGAGTAAATGTTTAAGCGAATAACAAAAAAAAAGGCAGTTAAAATACTTAAGTTTTAAAAGTAAGTTTTAAAGAATTCTAATAAAGAATCATCTGGGTTTATCTAGAAGGGAAAAGCAGAGTGATCTAACAAAAGAGTCAGTTGGAACTGTGCTAAGAGCTGTGTTTGACCAGTTTATTGAGTGTACAATGGAAAACTACAGACGCTGAGATTTTAAAATACCAGTAAGTATGACATACATTAGATAATGTAGTCTTGTCAGCTTTTTGATCCTTTGATGTGTTTATCTGTTCTTTTCAAGCAGTTTAAACGTTAGTGAGTTATGTGTAAAAGGAGTGGATATTTGAAGGTTGAAAGATTTGTATTATTGTCAGGAGGCACAGAGTTAAAAAAAAAAAAGTTGGCTTTCATTATAAATTTTACAACAGGATTAATTTTAAACTTTTCAGTATTTCTAATCTACTTTTTGTTTTCTAAAGGCTTTATGTATTGTAAACATTATGGAAGAATAAAATCTATTTCATGTTTAAACTTATTTCCTTGAAACCATTCTAGTTTTATTCTTACTCCTTTACTGTATGCATTTCACTGATTGTTCCAGGAACATTAAAAATATCTCTTTCACCAGATACTGCGCAATTATATGTTGGAGAGTTCACCAAAGAGTTTACCACCTAAGGTCCTCTGCTCTACTGTGCGTTTTGCAGGCACACCAGTCTTCCAGGAGGGTGTTTACTGAAAGGCTATTTCTTATGTATGTCAGATAAGGCTGAGAGAGTAGGATTTTTATCATTCTCATTTATCCATTAATTTAACCCCAACGCTCATCTACCTCCTCTTAAAAGATATATAAAAAACAAATAAATGAAAAAGAAGCCTGACATTTGGAGATTGACATAGTCTTCAATTTTCAAAGGCGATGAATATCTAGCGCTCTTGCTGACTGTGAAGTCTGCATAGTCAAGTCTTCTGAGAGTCACTCACAGGAATTTACAAATCGAATATTATTATTCATTCATGTTAAAAAACTCACTGTTTTTTAAAAACCATACCAAATTCTGAGACCTCTATCTGCTTACTTATTGTGTAGGGAACTATCTGTTAGTTAGGCGTATTTGGGATAGCCAGGGAATACATAATTCTTGTGCATATATAGGAATATATGTGTACACACACACACACACACATTTATAGGGGGAGGTAGAGAATTCCTATCAGACCTGAGTAGGCCTTCATGAAGCTTGAGTGCATCTCCATTTGTACAGCACTCGCAGATAACTGGAAGGTGACTAAGCCCCTTAAAATGCTCAACTGAAGTAGAGAAATTCCATGTCAGAGTCTGTAAATGGCAAAGTAAAGCAGACAGGCCCATAAATTTTGATGTCAAAATGTTTGCCATTAATGCTCTCTCTTTGGACACTCTTTCCTCTAGACATGCCCAGCTATCACATCACATCTGAACTTATATGTAGAGCTTTAATAAATGTCTGACTTAATTTTTAAAAAGAACAGACAAGAGGTCATTGACAGAAACCAGACCGGTTAGTTCTTGAGAAATAAGAACTATCCTGATTATATTACATTTGGATTTATATTGTTAAACTGAATGATGGGAAAATCGCCAAAGAAATCATATAAAGCGTATAAAGCTGAAATGGAACAGAAGACTTGCTTGGTTTCTTGATTTCTTGCTTTGTGCCTTTCTCTTGCTTTCTTGCTTTGTCTTGCCTTCTTGCATTCATGCTTTTTCTGTTTCTCTCTCTCTCCCCTTTTCTGTTCAGCATAAGTGAGATCAGAATCTGATCTTCAGGGCCCATTCCTAAGCAACTGTATTCAGTGCAGAGGTCTGGGATGAAATGATGGCCCCCACTGAAGCTGACAGTAGAACTCCCATTGACTTAAAAAAGGGCAAAAGTTCACCCAGGGAGAACAATCTACCTCTTGTGAGGAAGTAGTCCATAGAAGACTGGTGGGGAAAGAGAAAATTTATTACAAAATATTACATGAAAGCATCATTATATCTGAGAATGTGTGTACATAAATCAGAAAGTTTAATATTATAGTTCCCATAGCAACAATAACTGTGCCACATTGCACATTTCTAATAAGATGTCAGTCCTTTAAAAGCATGTAATGTAATAAAAAAGTATTCAATATGTAATGTATGAGAAGAAGGAGCTATGTGGTCTATGAATTTCTTTATTTTGGTGTATTTAAATCCTTAAGTATTTTTTTAAACATTTTTCTTAAGGTTGAGTAAACACTATCTTGTTTACTTTTTATATCCCATGTCCATTAGTGCCCTGAAGATAAGACAGTAATCTGAAGAATGTTTTAGGCTTTATGCTTATTCCGGTTTTGGTAGCTGATAAGACTTTTGATAAGAGTGCATCTCATGGGAATGACTTTTTTGAGGAGAAAAAAATATCAAAAAATATTTTCTGACCAGATAGTAGACCAGATTTAAATCTGTAAAGTCAGGAGGAATATGAACCAGTGACTTAGAAATGAGAAGATTCTCTATTCTGAGCCATCCAGCTTTGCAAGGAAGTTATATTATTGTACAAGACTTAAGCCCTTTGTGGTAAAGATATTGTCTTCATATTTGTACATTGCTAGGCATGTACTGACAATACTKAAAATAAATATAATATCTAGTTGAACAGGTGAGTGTCCTTTTTATATTCTTGGTATTTCTTCAGTTTATCTTTTTACCTTTTTCTGTCATTTCTCTCTTATGAGAACTTTATTAATAATATGCATCAAACAGGCATAAAAATGTAGAGCTGATGAGAGGTGTTGAAATATGAAAATCAGACTTTTCTTGAGATTTTCTCACTGAAGATGAGCTATTAATAATCAGACTAGTGAAATATTTGTCTGATGGTTTTTTAGTGAAGTATTATCTGTGCAGAAAACACACAAGGACTAATGAGAAATTCTTCTTTAGCTCTGCCATTCCTGCTTCTAGCAGGTTAGTAGGTCCAACCAAGTCCTCAAGAACCCTTTTCTGGACTTCCAAAAATGTACAGGAAGCACTGTGATTTGCTAGAAATTTGACAAAAGAGGAAAACTTCTCACTGAATTCAGTATTCTTGAACTCCAAATTTGTTCATGAAGGGATAGCTGTAATAACACCATGGTTCATAGGAATGCACCTATTGGGACTCCTGTAGCAGCAGTATACAGCAGAGCATAGTTTGCTTGTTTGCTTGCTGGCTTGTAAGGAATGGAGGTAAATAGTTCCCAAATGCTTCCTGGTTGTTATGGAGCAAATTCTTTTCCTGTTCTTTTAATTCCATATTTTTTGCAAAGCTAAAGCAATGTATAGTCTTCATTCCATATGTTGTATTTCCTGAATAGGGACTGAAGGCTTTTATGTGATCCATCTTCAAAACCTACAGCAGTCAGACTCACAGACTGTGTGTTGATTTTCATAACTGCCATAAACGCTTTACATTGAAATATGAGACTGAAGTGATTCATTATATTAAGAAAACTTGATCTCATGGAAATCTACAGAAAACTAAGGATTGTAATTGTACCTTGTGTATCATCTAAGTATCAACTGAATACAAATGTTCTGTACATCAGAACATTATGTGTTTGTCCATTCCTATTATTGACCAGTCTATAAAATACCATGTTTCTTACAATTAATCTACAGCTAGAAAGTTCACGCTGAAGTATTTGGTTTTCTTTGCTGCTGTCTGTCTTCCTTATGTTTTGTACTTTCTTTTTTTATCTGATATAGTAGTGGTAATAAATGCTAATGCTAATGTAATGGGCCCAGGAAATGTTCCCTTACTGGTAGCTTATGCTATGAATTACCCATTCCAGACTTTTAATAGTGTTTTCATAATTTTTTTCACTGTGTTCAAAAGCTGTCATCCATTTGCACTTTAAGTCTACTTACGGTATGCGTGTCATGCATTGTGTATGTATTGTTTCCTAAATAGTCTCTGACCACAGAAATATCAAGCAAGTCTGGAGTTACACCTTTCTGCCTGAAAAAAATATTTCATTTTCCTAATATCTTCAGCCTGAAAAATCCAATGCTCTTGCCAATTTAATGGCTTATCACCTGCCTTTTAGCTGTTGGTGCCTCTACTAATGTCCTCTCAGAGCCACTATATTTATTATCAGCAAGGTTGTCATTCTAGAGAAGCAGGTATGCACAGCAGCAGAGAGCTGTGCTGGCAGAGGAATTTGCGGCTAAAGAACATGCTTTAATGTGCTTTTCACAAAGCAAATCTTTGCAACCCAATGTATGGAATGGCTGCATCTCTGAGGTATCTTTTGCTGGCTGTCATGAGTAAATGACATTCGATGAAGGGAGAAGAGATGACATGGAGCTTAAGTGTATGGGTCTATAGAAGGGCTGTATCACAGCGAAAGAGTGCTCAAGGTTTTGTGGTGTGTTTGATCTCAATGGGCACGAAGAATTTATTGGACTGGCCCCACCCAACCCTTATTAGGTGCACGCTGTCTCTAAAAGTATTTCTTAGGGTTGTTGAGAAACCTAAAAGCCATTGTGGAACAGGTCTAACATTTATTAGCCTTTCCCTTAAGGAATTATAAAGGAAGCGGAGTAGCGTATGAAAGGAAGTATAAAGGCCTGGAGGAAAACCAAGAAAAAAAATTTTAAAAAAGGAAGAACTAAGGCATTCCTGAAAAGCAACAAAAGTCTGAAATAGAAATGACTGGTTTGACTGCTGTGAATTTAATCCGTTTTATTTCCAGGTTTCGTAACGGCTGTTTTTAAGCTGTTATTGGTATAAGTGGGAAGTTCCTTTGCACTAGTGGTGCAAAAGGCTGGGGTAGAAATCCTGGTTCCTTCTTCCTTCTCAGTAACTCTGCTGTTAGATACTTTTGATGTTGCTAATACTTTGCTTTTTCTCTTTTTCAGTACAGCAAGTGCTGTAGTATTTGCACAGCGATATAGCAGGTAGCTTTTTAGATATGAGGATTATTTCAGACATACCAGCTGTATTGCTGGTGATTGCTTTCTACTGACTCTCCATGGTGAGGTGCTTATTGCAACTCATCGGGTGAGAAGCTGAAGAATGAACTGGATATGCACTGCAGGAGAAAAGCACATAACGTCCTTTTATGTCTTAGGAATTTTCCCAGTAGGAGATAGCAAAGTATGATTGTCCCTGTCCTAAAATAGATATTAACTAATTCATTGAATAGGAGGAAGAAGATGGCAATTACCTGGCGGCAACTCTGTTTCACTTTCCTATGCAACGCTTCCCTATTTGCTCTCACTCAAAGGCCAGTGCAATATAATAGAGCTCTAAAGCTGTCCTCTAAAGAAATTCACATGGGCATTTTTCTTCTTTGAAGCAAATGTTTACAGGGTTTTTTGAGCTGTCACATGTCTGTCAGATTATTTCTCTTTCTCTTGTAAAGATTCTCTGCTATGACAGGGAGAACGACTCGCTGGGGATTATACAGTGCCACTTCCTTGCATAGCTAGGCAAGAGGAATTAATTACAGTCTTAACGCTCAGGGGAAGTGACAGATTATGACTGATGGGGAGTTGTGCTGGAGCAGCTCATCTGAAAGAAAGGCAGGGAAGGTTGGCTCCCTTGGCTCCCCTTACACTGTTGGGGAGTAGAGGTATGTGCTTTTTAAATGGCAGCTGGGATAGGAGTCTCCTCATCCCAGCCCTACCATCCAGCAASATATGTAGACCCTTGATTGCTCCTCTGGTATATGCCAGTACTTTGTCCTTAACACAGATACATTCCCAGTGGCCATAATGCATCTCTGTCTGGGTAAGAGGAGAGCAAGGGCCAACATCCGAGATAGAAGCTCTTGCTGCTGATACTTGTGACCAGCTCAGTGTGTGTGGCACCAAAACCACATTATTATTCTCCTACCTCCTGTTCTGTTGTGATGTACCTTCGTTCCTATGGGAGAAAACCCTGCAAATCCCACTCATCTATGGCCTTGAAGAAAGAAGCCTGTGGGATTACATTAATATTAATAATAATATTAGTATTTCTGTTTTTCTGTTCGTGGTCCATTGCCCCTGGTTCTGACAAAATTGATTTTTTCCAGTGTTGAAGAACAAACATGAATAGATGGGACTGGGTATCGTACAGCTAAGTTATTAGAACAGTGTATACAAATTATTTTCTCTTAATGTATTATAGTAACAGCTACTGATGGAAAAACTCGAGAAAAATTACAGTTAAAAACTATCTTTATAAATAAAGCCATACGAGTGGTCAAATAAGGAAGATATGGTCTTGCCTGGCACTTAGGAAATCTGAGTTTTGTTGAACAGCCTTGCACAAACCAATCATTCTTTGTTTCAGATCAGTCTATTAAATGTGGATAATAGTGCTCGTTCTTCCCTAACTTTTGCCAGTTTCTCTATATGGATAGCAAAGTCTTCTATGCAGAAGTTATATTATAGTTAATTATATTGTTTCTAGATCAAAATGACAAGCATATGAGGACCCTCATGTTGGTTAGGACTGCTTTACTCTGTGAAGTGAACAGGTGTTATCATTCTTGCCGCATGTGGAACAAAATGAATAACCCAAACTTCCAAGTGATTTTCCCGTTTCACATCGAAGCCCTTTCAAATGCTTCCCAAGAAAAGTGCCAGGGGAAGTACATACCACAGTATACTGGGCAGCTGCAGCTTACTGAACCCACTGCTTTGTCAGTACTAGTTTTAGCCATCTCCTTTTGTAGCTAATATGTTTATTCTTGTCTATTACCTTAACCTGGTAGGTGTTTGTGGCTGATGGACATTTTCTCTGAACCCAAGAACTGGTTCAGGTCATCTGAGTCCTTTCTGTAATGTCACTTTTTTCTACTCGATTGTGGTTGACTGGCACAGTGCTAGCCCAAAATAAAGGGTTCGAAGTCTCTCCCTGAGTGATCCTAGAAACCTGTCAGGGGGAAATATTTTTTCTTGTTTCAGAAAATTTTTTTATTCAACAAAAGATCCATTTGAAGTGCAGACTATTCAGACTGAATGGGTGTCCATTTTTTTCCCCCCTCTGAAATCACTGGGAGTACTCAGGCTATTTTTGGATTTATTTTTTTTTAAATGAGAAAATGCAGAGTTTCTACATGATTTGCTGTTAAAAATATATATTGGTTTTGGTGAAATTTTAATTAGGATGTTACTCATGGCTAACAATCTCCTCTCTGAGTGGTGAAAGGCATCTGTTTCATCCTTATGCAAATGGCAAGGCAATTGAAATAATAGACTTTCTGTGGGGACATGAACACATTTTCCACTGGGTTGAGTCAGCAACCTATGGAATCTGATGTTAATAATCTAAAACTGAAATTTGTAATCTTTAAATAGATTAGTTATACAAGTCATTAGACTGGAAGTCTTATTCTTGATCCTTTTGCTTTGCAGGATGCCTATAAAATTTCAGTTTTAAAATGTATATTGACAAAAGGTAATGTCAATGTTCAAAGTAATGTTCAAGGAGTGATACATTCCATGTTGATCCTTTTTTCTTCTTTCATGTACCTCAGACTCAGCTTTTGGTGATGACTATTTACCCTTTGCTTTTCTTCTGCATTTCTTCTGGCCATCATAAGTAGAAACAGTTTTGATTTTGATTGATTTTTTTTCTTCTTTTCTGTGGTTTGTCAATAAGAATTTGGAGTTTTGTGTCTGTCTCAGGCTATTATGATTAAGCCTTTTCTGTGGCTTCCTGTGACTGTACTCTCACTTCTTTAGAACCATCTGATCATGCTGATAGCACTTCTCTTTCCAGAAATACCAGCATGCTGGGATTCTCCGTTGTTACACAAAAATATCTCTATTTTTTCCTACTCTCATATTGCAAGATTATGTAAAGCAAAATCAGAAATACTTCCCGTGTAGCACTTTGTGGCTCAAAAAAGAAATACAAAAATTCCCCTGCTTGCCAAGTATTTCTTAACGATACAAGACTCAATAAAGTGTTCAGCATTCTTGTGTTCCTGCTAACATACAAGGCAATGACAAGCAAGTTGCTCCTATGACCAGACACAGGATTAGGTTCTCTGTTGGTATTTAAAATGGTCAAAGACTAATTCTGAAGGCTTTTTTAAGAATTAATATTGAATGAACATTTTCTTGGTTTAGTAACATTAAATGGAAAAACATACTTGGGGAGAAGAAGAATGGGAGAAATACACCAGTTTAATGAGACATCAGTTGACTCAATGCTGTGAGGTTACCKAATGCTGTGGAAGTATTAATGAGGACAATGCCCTTTCCTTTTGTAGGTGATTCAGATTATCTCTCTGAGGATCTTTGGTCTGAAATTTTTACTGCTTTGCAGGGTTTTCCGGTTAACAAAGCAACATGAAATTCCAGGGTTGTGAGAAAAAAAGAAACTATTATTAATGTCTTCTCCTAAGAGGAAAGATCAGCTTTCTAAATCTTTTTAGGCTCCATGAAGCACTTCTTTACTATTGTCCAATACTGGACTGTATGTAACTGAGCTCTGTCAGAAAAAATGTTTAAAGATGGGCTCATGTGGCAAATAGTAGGCTGCTCTGAAAAATATTAGACTATTCCTAAATTAAGCATTTCTGTTTATTAGGTTTCCACTGTTGATCTAAATTGTAATGCCAAAGCTGAAAAACTAACAAAATATTCAGCAAATATAGGTCTGCCTTAACAGTCTAGGAACATAAAACCCCTAAAGGATACTGCCAATTCTTGCTTCTTGAGACATGATTTTAAAGAGGGACATAGAGAGAGGTTAAAGAGAAAAACGACAAAAACAATGTTGATGGCACAGGTGCCTGACATTGGCAACTGAAAACACGAGAAATCTTCAGTTTGCAGCAGCTGAGGGGAGAAATACGTGAGGTTTATAAAATTGTGAAGGCAGTGCATGAGCTGAATTGTTCACCAAATCCCACAATACAGAAGCTGGGGTCACTTGACGAGGCTGGTGGGAGATTGGTCTGTAACAGACCAAAGAAAGTACTTTACACAGCAGATAATGAACTTCTGGAATTTGTTGCCCCAGGAGACTGTGGAGGCAGACAGGTTCAAAAATGGGTTAGACAAATTCATTGATAACAGATCAATAAATGGATACTAAAAGAAGTAGACAACGATGTACGATCAAACACCTCTGAAACAGTAAATCTCGATGCTCATGGAGAGTAGTCAGGCAAACATGCTTTTCCTGGGCACTGTCTGCTTTTGCAATTGTTTGGAGACAGACTATAGGGCTACATGGACTGCTGCTCAGACCCAGAAATAAGGCATTTCTTATACTCTTCATAAAAGATTAATGATGAGTATGCTTTTTTGGATATACTGTAATGTTATTTTAAACTTAAACACCAAGAAATGTTAGTATCTGTGTTTAGATATGAATCTAATATCTAGAAAAGAGTTTGTATGATGCTTACTTCAAATTATAATTTTTTATTTCAGTAATAGTAATTCTTTGTAGAAACCTCCTAGAAAATGTCTCCTTTTAAGAATAAAGATACTTGAATATTTTCAAGTTTCATTCATGCTTATAACTTTTTTTCCCCTTAAAGTAATCATACAGTTGCAGTAAGGGACAGAAATCACCAGTCATTCTGGCTGATTACTCACTTGCTGAGTGCTTTACACGATTGTAGTGCAAGACAAAAAATTTCTTCAGTGGAAGGAAATACTAGAAAAATTATCCAGCACACAGACTGCTCAAGGTGGCTATGCTAGCCCTCTGAATAAACATGTATATGTTCAGATGTTCATGCACACACCTGTATTTAAGTTATAATATCTTGAAATATGAAAAAGAGGGTTTTCTCTCTCATTTTTCTGTTTCAGCTAAGATTAAAAATAGGAGGAAGAACCTGAATCTTGCATTAAAGTTTAGGCAGTTGGCTAGAAATTAAAACCAGCTGTTGTGTGCTATGATCTCTACATTCTTTGCTTGTACTAATTGTCAGGCATGAAGGCACCAACATCATTTAATTAATGAGATTAATTAGAATTGTGAAGAAATCATGGAATTAGGCATCTGTGACTTTAGTTACAAAAAAGTGCTTAGAGATACTTTTTTTTTAAATTTGAAAACTAAAGTTACTGGTATTATTTCAGTCTTTTTATTCAATAATTTGTGTCTACTACTTGAAATTATTTCAGGGGTCTCTTTGGAGCAGTGTGTATCAGACACAAATAAATTGACAGACTTTCATTTCAAGCAAAACTCCTCTTTTATCCACCTTGCCTTGCTTGAACTTTTGAACAAAATGTCTTGAATAGACACACTTTGAATTCAACTTGGATAATTGTTGAATACATGGATCCTTCAACACTTCAATTTGTGGAAGGTCATAGGTTTTTATTCTAGACCAAAATTACCTGGGGTGTGGCACTTCAGTGAGGTTTGGGGACAATAGGGAAAGAAAATATGATGCCTCACTGCTCCCCGGGTGGACCCAGGTACACATCTGCATGCACTGAGAGCAAGATGGGTATACAAGGACCCAGACAGTTGTTACTATCTAACTTTGGCTTATTGACATGTGGTAGTGGGATCCTTCTTGGAAGATTTGGAGGCTTCCTACCCACGGGCAGGTAAGATGTCGAGGCAATCAAGGTTAGTCTGCCATGTGCTCTGTGGGCATTTTCAGTGAGAACTTGAGGCACTATCAGGTGTCCACAGAGACACAGGGATTCGTGTCAGATAGCATGGTCAGCTGAAGACAGGATGGACATAGCCAGTGAATGAGAATTAAGTGTGTTGCTTTATAATATTTAGTCCAGCAACAATTACACATTATCAGCGCATGTTTATTATGGACAGGCAGTAACCCATTCCTGGTTACTTAAATTTTCTCGTAACATGCAGTTCAGGATTTTTTAATTAAATTCAGTTAACGTAGCTGTTATGGAGAAAATGCTAAATACTCTTCATGTTTTATAAAAGTAATCTATAACTTTTACTGGATGTTTCCCAACAAAAATAAAAACGAAACCTCTCTCCAATAGCATGATTTTATCGGGCTGGCTAGGAAAAAAAACCCTGAAATATTTTTCAAACCAAAATGCAATTTTTGAAAAGTGTTCCATGATAAAGGCTCCTGAAAGTGACATATTTTTTCTCTTGAAAGTTTGTTTTGGAATTATTTAAATGCTGCTTCAGAGAAGTCTATATTACAACTGTTTTATTATATTTTGGTTTTTATTTGCATATTGATTGGCACTACTTTCACCACATTTCAAGGCATTTCAGTAGTAGTAATTTATACTATGTTACACACTGATAATGCTGAAAAAAACTAACAACTGGAAATTTCTTTTAAAAAATATTTCTTGGCAATTGCAGATTGTATTATAGGTCACTTTAACTTTCCATAAATATAAATATCCTTTAAAGTAAGTTTGATATATAAACAAAGGTTGAATTTCATTGTATCTATACAAGACATGGGAAACCTCAAAAGATGAAGAGTCTTGGAAAACTGTAATTTGAAAGTTCAGTCTGAAAGAGCATCACCAGTTCAAAAGTAGGTGTCTTTGGCAGTCTGATCTACATATATGTGTTCATATCTTTTAACAGAAGCCATATGAAACCTGTTTTTTTTTAGATGATTTGAGGCAAGTTTTTCAGGTTAAAATCAGGCAAGTCTAAAGCCAAACCAAGCTTTTATGACAACAGCTATTATTGCAGGAGACAAAGAGTGAAAATAAATAAATAAATGAATAAATGAACAAACAAACCCACTTATTTCTTGTATTTAGTCTATTTTTGAAATTTCAGGAAAGCTTGTGATGAATGTTATGTGAAATTTCATATTGTTCTTAGTTTCCATTATATTTCCCAAATTATGACAAGTGTCATATTACATTTATAAAGTCTGTTCTGACTGTGTAACTCTTTTTCCTTGATTTTACATCAGTTATTTCAGATTTTTTCTCAGCAGAAAGTATCATGCTGATTTCTAACACATCTTCATTACTATTTAATAAGTTTTCTTACATATTTGAGATAAAACAGTTGAAATATTTGGAAGTTTTAAAAGTCATAATCATAACTTGTATCAAAAATACACATTTATTTAATAATACGGAGTTAGTATTTTTTACGGCTTACTTGCAAGCTTCTCAGTTATCATTTTGATAGTGGTGTCCTTTAAAAAAGAAAATGCACTTTTAAAGGAAAAGCAATAAAAGGCATCTTTTCATATTTTTTCCTAACAAACATTAATAGAAGGAAATATGTAAAGTTTCAGGCTTCCATTGTACAGAGAATAACAACTCTCTCCTTTCCATAAATAAAAAAACCCCCACCACATCTTGAAAGCACTTATTAAGTTAAGGTTCCACATTTTGTATATGCTGCCTAAAGCAGATTAGGAAATTTTAATACCTTTAGTTACTGCTAAGCAATAAAGAAGGTATAACAATTAGCTTCTGTGTGAGAGGTGTGTGGGTGGGGAATTATTTCTTACAGTTGGAGCTAGGCAGAGAGATTGCCAGACTCTTTTAGCAGTCACAGGTCTACAAGAATCTGATTTTAACTGAGACAGCTATTCACAATGCTGATCTTCTTACAAGGTTCCAAAAAAACAGATGGGGTATTGTTCTTTGTGATGTGTTAAAACTTCTTTTAGCGGTTGCAAATGCCATTCTGACATGAGAAACTCTGCAGAATCTCTCTTCACTATTTATTAAATAAGCTCTAGAGAGTCATGGATCTTACTTTCTCTCAGTCCTGAGTAAGTTGTTCTGGAGTCTTTGCAGAGTAGATAACTTAAAAAAAAAAAWTTTTTTTTTGAAAGGCCCTTTTACATCAGCAAGCAAGTATGTTGTCAGTCTTGGCAGGACTGGTTAGGCTGTGCTGAATGTTACTCTCTCTATATATGGTGCTTCAACAGTACTTTCGTTTGAATAGCACAGTGCCCTGTTTCAGGCTGCATGGCCTCGGTACAATCCAGACCATCTGAATCTCAGCTAAATGCAGACTCATTGCCATCAGTCCCACTTCTGTCCCAGGCAGAGGTCTGGTACTCCACTAGTTCCTTGGTACTTTATTATAAGCAGCTACACGTGGACAGAAGCACCAGGTAGTTTAGCAGACAACGCCTAGACACCAAATTAGATGCCATCAAGAGCACAACTAACATCTTGTAAAGTCTGAGTAGGGTTTGACCCCCTCTTTCTTATTGCTGGAGAATGCCATAAGCTGTAAGCATGTTCATGGTGACTCTCCAGGAGGTGACTTGAGGATTGAAAGAACTGGTTGAAATTTAATTGGAAGAGATCCAGAAAGAGAGCAGGCAACAAAGAGAGACTGGTGCTAGTCCAGTTGTTAGTGCACCATTCCTGGGAGGAGATTTGTGATCACCCAGAAGGGTTTGTCTGTGTTTTAATGCAGTAATATTGTATTATAAAATGGATACCTACATCAGTAGTGTGGAATGAGACCTCTATGTAAGCAAGTCTTTTTCTCCTTGATTGCATAGTTTTCTCTGGTTGCACAATGATCTGGCCTCCACAGGTGGGCTTGACATTTCTCTTCATCCTCTGCCTATGCCTAGTATTTGGGATTCAACCAGCCATAAGCTGAGGAGGATCCAGAAATCAGAATACAGGAGCTTTAACCTCTAGCCCAGTAACCTCTAGCCGTGATGAAGAGGCACTGCTGCTGTGACTGCCTCTATCACCACTTTTTGAAAAAAAGAGAGCTATTCTCCATTCAGCATTTCCTCAGAAGAGGAATAGGCCAACGGGGTTCTCCATGGCAGTAGGTGCCATGATTTTCCTCTCTGGGATACAAAGAATTTTGAAACTTTTTTCTCTCCTCCCCTCCTCCTCCTCTCATATTTACACGCACAGAGCACATTTGTTGGAAGGCTGGCATGGCCAGCAACCTCCACCCTGAGGCTGAGAAAACACACAGGGTAGGTAACCAAAGGTCAGGCTACAGCCTCTCCCTTGACAATTTCTGTGGCAGAAGAAATGACAGAAGAACTGGTAAGGGAGAGGAGTTGGGTGAGGAGAAAAAGTGAGTTCAAGCAAGAAGAGCTTTATAGAGGCTTTTATTTCATAGTTGCAGATTCTGCAGACTGGAGATTAACTGCTGAGTCAACTTTTAAGTTACACAACTTTTAATCTTGAAAAAAGTTGGACCATCTCTTTTCTTAGGCTGGCACAGGCATTACTGAGAGGAAAATTTCTGCATCTGTTACTGAAACAGGGAAAAAGGAAAGTATTGCTGCAGTATGTCATTAAGCCCAAACCATTAAGTATGTATCAGGTGAAATCTTGGCCTTGTTTACAGTACTGTAAATCTTAACTGTTCACTTCAAAACAATTTCCTTCAGTTCCAAACGTGTCTAAAGCTAAAATTGTAGCCAGCAATTTTCCCAGTTGATTCAATATTAATAAAAAGAGGCTGTGGGGTGCAAGAATTAATCTTTTTGATAGCAGTACCTTTTTGGTCTCTATTTATCCTCCTGTTCTTACAGGTATAAAATTTCCAATTTGACAACGATGGTTGGGTAATTTTACTTAGATGACCTAGAATAATTAGTAAGTTTTTACCTTGGTAAAATTATGAAGCTAATGATAATGAATCTAACAAATGATTCCCATCTAATATATGATATAATATGATATAGTTAATAGCTGTTAATGATATTAGCAAAAAATTGTCATGTTAATTATCAATATAATTTAGTAATGTGAGAAGGTAATGAAATGATACACTCATTTGGTTAATGAGACTTTTATCAAAAGAGGTAAACTGAATGATTTTCATAATCTTAACTTGAAAGGGCACAGTSTTGGCAGTTGGAATCAGATAGCTTCACAAGTGAAAGACGATAGTAGAGAAAAATGAGATATTGTATGCTTTCTTTTTGCTGAATCAGTAAGCTGGTTAGCCATTTAAATGAAGCAGATGCAACAGATGAAATTTTGCTCTTTTTTTCAACACAAAATTACTGTTCTGTTTTTGTTTTAATTTATCCTGAAAATAATTATGTTTCTTCTGATTAAGGGAATGTGCCAAGCAAAAGAATGAAGTTGTTTCAGTATCTCAAATAGGAGTGACAGATTTGTGTAAAAGCGTTAGGAATATTTATATTCACCTACATATAGTATATGCAGTTATCTTTAGATTGTATCGAATGTTGAACAAATTGCAAAATACATATTGATATCAAATTTAGAATTTTCTAATACTTGTTTTAAATAAAAAGAATCTGAATACAGTTAGAGGCAGTAATGCAAGTTATATATGGACCTTGAAAGGAATATGGTCCTTGAACAGGTATTCCACAGTATCACCTCAGCAGTATTTTGCTATAGGTTTAATCAATTTGAAAAAAAAAAAAAAAAGGAAGACCAGGTTCTGAACTTATCTGTGTGATTTCAAATACAGGTTAGCAGAAATCGCCTATAGTTTCATTAAAAAATCACCAAAATTACATTCTCCTAAAAGGGTTGAGGAGAGCTGCCATGGAAAGGATCATAAAATGAGAATGCTGTTAGTGCTAGAACAGATGAAACACACGCAGGGAAAAGAAAGTGGCATACGATATGAAGGGAATAGTGTAGAAGACCCAAGAATGAAACCGCACACAGATGTTACAGGAAAAAGGGATAAATTCATCTGTGGGAGGGAAGCTACTGTTAGTTGATCATTCTTAGCAGCAGGAGCAAAATAAGTTCTGCTTTGCAGGGACAAGCAATATTAAATGCTTGAGGTAGTAGCCACATGCCTCCTGACTGTGTAAGCAAAACTCTCAGGGACAGAGGGAAATTCCTGTGCTGCTGAGTGTTATGCACATGGTGATCTGTAGTGGTCTTTTACGTAGTTTCTGAAAGAAGGTAGGATGAGTTGGAAAAAATACAGAAAGGCAATGTGAGGCTGGAAATGGGAATCATTAAAAGTGACTGCAAATGAATAAAAAAAATTTTACCCAAGAAGAAATTTTTCCTTAAAATCCAGATCCCCTGTCATTGCTGGTTGATACTGCTGCTGCAGCTCTACTGTTTACAAGACCTAGAAACTAACTTCTGGTAGCTGTAGCTTTTTTAACTCAACTCACAGAGTGCTTGCCAGCACCTGTGTAAAATTCCTTTGTGATGTGGATACATACATATGGGTAAAAGTATCAAAAGAGGGGCAAAACCTAGGCCCTAGATATGCAACACGTCTTTAAAGCATAGAGTAGAATATGTAAGGAACATAAAATACAATCTACAAATGTTATTACCTCATATAATTGTTGTCAAAGATTAAATGAAATTATAGCTTTGGGAAAAACTCTTAGTGAATCGCGGAAATCATGAAAAACTTCTCCAGAAAGAGATATATGAAGGATAAGGGCACTGAGATAAAGGGTATATTATGTCATGTACATTGATCATATAGACATAGCTCCATAGCTGCTTACTCATTAAAAAGCTGAAGAGTGTTTTGAGGACAGTTGAAAATTCAGGAAAGAAAGGAAGAAAGAAACAGAACAGAAAAATGAATTGTGTTGAAATTAGCCTTGAACAGAAATTTGAGCAATTATCTTGGAAATTATGTGATATTAAGACAGTTAGAGGCAATGATACCTCCTTCTTTTTGCAGTCTAAGTCTTTGGCAGGTTTTGGTCAAATATATCTGGATTCAGAGGTATGATTACCATCCTTTGCTGGGAAACTGATCTATCAAGGATACCTTTGTTCATAGCAATGATCCCATAAATTCTGTGATTCTCATAAGCAATGATCTCTCATCTTTTCTCTCTTATAATTATTTCTAGTCTGTTCTCTGTTGCAGTGCCCTGTCTGATACAAAATGGGGTGTTATCAAGCAAACTTCAGGCTTGAAATGAGGCTAGTATCTCTAGTGGATGAGCTGGCTTGTTCTTTGTCCTTTCAATCATTTTATCATTTTAGATAAATATGCACAATAGTACGTTTATTTCATTAAACTGCTAGAATAAATGGAAGAAATTTTGTAGAAAGGCCTTTAACATTGTTGGCATATTTTAATTTACATATTTAGGAGTAACAGAAGACCAGTTATTTTACAAAAGAAAAAAAAAAACTGTTACAGAAAGACTTGAGGGCAAAATCTGACGAATATCTTTAATAAAATGGAAGGCTTGGTAGGCAATCATGTATATACATCTGTATTATTTGCAGTACTTTCATCCAAATAGGGTAACAACAATGCTGCCATATACTGAGAAATGAAACAAGTATAAATAATATGATGTTGTTTGGACTTGATTAACTATGAATAGGGTTGACTTAAAAATATTGTTATGTGAACTATCACCTATATTGTACAAAGCGTTTAAAAGTTTTTCTAATTGGATTTTTGTTTCTATAGCTAGTTGGTATTCAGACAAACATGTTTAATCTATTTGTTGTAGTTTAATTGGGTGGTAGTTTTGTGTGCCTTAAGAAAAAGTGAGATGACCAAACTAGTGTTCATAATAATCAGACAGATTTTAAAGGTGGCAGAGGATTGCATTGAGGAAGAATATATGGGGTCAGGGGTCAGAAGTTAAAGTGATATGGCTTAAGAAACCTGATTTTATTTTGATGTATATGTGATGTAGGTTATGTGTATTTTCATATATTTATTTATTTAAATGTATATACAAAACAGGTAAAAAAATAGATAGGTCAGAATAAAGCTTGCAGAGAATAAGTGGTTCATCAGGTCATATGTAAAACAAAAAAGTTATTAATATACAAGTGGATGTACAGAATATATTTCATATTTTCCTAATTTTCCCTTCTGGTGGGGGGAGATAAGTCTTTGCCAAGATGAATTTTCTATGCTAAACTTTGAAGAGTAGCTTCTCTACCTGTTTGTAATGTGGCACTAAAAATAATTTCTCCCTATCACTGACGTGTGCATCAAAGTTATCTTCATTCCCATTTTTATAAAAGCAGAGTGCTTTTTGGATGGCAGTGTTTTAGAACACTTAATTTGGGCTTATACGTTTACTCAGATAAAGTTCTTTTCATCTGGTCATACGTCTGTGAAACTAGCAATATGTACTAATTATAATACATAATAAAAATATCAAATATTTTATAATGCAAGTATCATTTATAAAGCACATCTTGACATAAAATAATGGAAATTTTAAATTCACTTAACAGTGCATGCTTAAGATATCAATTAATAGTGAATTATTCAATAATCACTGCATGAATTACTGCCTGAAAATCTGAGGGTTATACTTATCCATATTTCAAACTGGGTCATTACATTGGTATCTTCTGGCCTTAGAATTAATATTCCCAGTTCTCATTGCTCTGCCAATGCCTAGTGAAAATGAGATCTAGGTTCTATTAACCCATATAAAGGACAGCTGCATTAGTAATACAAAATTTTGCATGACTACATTTCTTACGGTTTCAAAATGTTATGCTGTAATTAGCTGCATTGCATTGTCCTGTAAAACAGTGATATAGTTGTGTTTGTATATCTCACTCAGTGTGGTATAGCCATCTGGTAGAAATATAGTTTAAAAGCTATCCGATGCAATACATGATGCATGCATTTGAAAATTTAACTAACTTTCACACAGCAGGTAATTGGCAAAAAGTGTAAATATCAGTATCTGATTAGACTGCTTTTTAATTTAAGTTGAAATCCAGTAACTTTCCTGAATACTGTATGCTTTAAAAAAGATTAACTGCTATTTTGAAGAAGCTGGTGAAGCAAGTAATGGCTAAATAATTATTTTGTTTATAATGACAGGCTTTGTGAGAAATTATCTAATTAATAGAACAGAGCTACAAACATCTCCTGTACTTTCCATATCAGATTTCTACTTATTCTTAGCACTGCTGAGTCATAGGAACCTGCACTGGTGCATCACTTTGGCAGGAATGCTTTAGCTGGGAAAAAGATACCATTTGCAGTTTCGCATCATGCTTGCTTTAACTGCCTAGCTTATTTATTACAAAAGGTTGTGGTTTTATCATATTTCTGTTCCAAATGAGGAAACCAGTAAATTAGTCTTCATTTTTCCTGAAACTTCAAAATTTTTCATTGCAAAAGGTGAAACCTACAGGGCTTAGACACTCAAAAATTTGCCCAAGTATAGGCAAAGGAAATCTCTGCCTCCTTAATGCCTGCTCCTAATCTCACCAAATTGGAGTCTCTTGTTTCAGATTCTGTCATTTCTGTCATTCTGGCGTGTCTTCTTTTGGGGGTTCCCTTCTCAATATATCAGATCTGGCAATGCTCCAAAAGCAGTATCCCAAGCACGAGGTCTCCTCCAGCACTTTCCCAGTTCTCAGCTTGGATGCATGTCGGCCTCTCAGTAATTGACTGATCTGCAGCTTTTAAGGAAAACACATTTCAGCTCTGAGGCAAAAGTTAATAGCTGCACACAACCAGAGAATATTCCCTAACCTATTGACATACTCTCATGCATAGTCTGTTAACCTGGCCTTCAGAAAGAAATGTAGAGTTGCTTCACATACATAACCTTGTCTTCTAAAAGCAGCTGATTTAAATAACAGCTTGTGGTCAAAGGAATACAGTATATGTAAGGGAAGGGTTAAAGTAAAAAGACGCAGGTGGCTGTAGGTGTGTGTTGGAAGAGAAAAAAGGGGATTTCTTAGGGGCTGGAAGGTGTTTAGTGTCATGTGGAAGATTCCCTGTGGTGATACTAATACAATTTACATGATATATTACAATAAGGTTCATGTCTTGAGATCTGGGTGTCACCTGAAATTGAATATCTTACTATTTTTTCATTCTGTGAATTTGATGAAGATGGGTGTGTATGGAAAAAGTCCATGTACAGCAATTTATGTTGTTTGGAAAAAAGTTGCTCTTAAGTATGATAGAGACTACCTATTTTACAAAAGAGTTTGTATTTGTTTATTATCTCCTGTGCAAACAGAGGAAATTATCTACAGTGTCTGTTCCCTGATGACACACAGAGGTATGCAGATTGCTGAGACCTTCTGATTTCTCAAGGTCAAATCAAACTGAAGGCAATCATTCCTCATCCAACTTAGCTGAGCCAAGTTGCTTGCTTTGGCACTGGTACCACATCCTAAAAAAGCAGATTTTTCTTGCTTGTGGGCAGGTGGTTAGAATACCATATAGAGCTCATTTTTGACTGTCAGGATTGAAATTGTTTCTCAGCCAAGGATAGATATAAGTACATCTGCTAACTATTAAATCATGGAGAAAGAAACCTTAGCAAAGGTTCAAAATGTACCTCAGATGTAAGAAAAAAAAAAAAATCAGAATTTCAGACCAATTTCTGTAAAAATGACTAAAAGATAAATGTTATTCCATTACATTCTGATCAAGAAAATTAGTGCAACTCTCGTACACTGTTCTTAAGCCAGTGAGAGTTTAACTACAGTTTGAGCGACAGTAACATAGGTGGTTATTACTAACCTGTCAAAGACTTCGGTAAAACCTGAAATTTTTTTTGCACACACCAGTATGGTTTTTAACAGATGCTTGAATATTATGTATCAAAATCTGGGTATTTTAGTGTCTTTGCTTGTGCTATTCCTAAAGCGAACCTTTAAAATGGGAAGGGTAAGAGGTGTTAAACAGTCTTTATTTATTTTTACTTCAAAAATAGTAGGTTTCAGAAAGTGAAAGACTACTCTTTATTAGTAGAGGCTTTCTGAAATTTAAAAGATTGTTCAGTAATTATAACTCACGCTAATGAACTAGATATGGAATTAACAAATACTAAGTTAATTATTACTTACACCAATTGTTCTCCTAAGAATTCATTCAGACATCTTGTAAATTTAATTAAAAACTTTATGTGTGAGAGCTAACAGAGGTCAAGATTACAGGCAAACTCAGAGAAATGAGTCTAAGAATACTCAACAGAAAGAAGAATAGGTTTTTACATTACTTTCCAAATATACAGTACATTATTGACTGCATTTCCTTTGTAGCAAAGGCCTCTCACAAGGAGTTGATGTAAAATTCCTGATGAGCTAATTGTGCTTTTAATTGATAATTGGCTTGAGGATTTTAGGTTTTGTTGTTGTTGTTGAAGAGTGCTAGAAGCATTCCGAAGTCATTTTTCACTTTATATTGTATTAATTTTTCACAGAAGTATTGATCATTATGTGTATAATTGTTACTTATTTACATGGGCCTGAATCTGAAAAGTGGATGCCAGTTGCCTGCAAAACTATCCTTAAGAAAAGGGGTTGAGTCAACACTTCTCTTTCTTCTCAGAAATGATGTTGTACAATTTGCATTAGTAATTTGTCCTTGTAGGATTGCACAAAAAGATGGCTAATAGTTTTTTCTCAGCATGTCTAGCTAAAATGGTTAGCTAGTGAAATGAATGAGTGGTAGTTTGTACATTTAGAGCAAGAGCCATATTGCCAATGTAGCACACACACGTGGTCTCTGCCTTGCAAATTAGGCCAGAGATTAAAGTGTTTAATTTCTTCAAGATTCATGTGAGAGAGGGTAGTGTTACTAACTGACTATTATGAAACAATTTGTGCTCTCTTCACAGGAGAGGAAACAAGAAGTTTGGGGTTTTTTGTTCTTAAAAAAAGTCAACATAGTCTTTGCAACAGTAACTAAAAATAACCTACTGTCATTAACCGAATATGGCTTTCTGAAGCCTGTAGCCTGGTTTGCTTCCATGAATGGTTTATTGATCTGTTGTGGAGTAATTCAACAATGAAATTATCATGAAAATTAAAAACAATATTAAGTAATGGATGATCCAATTTACTGTAACATGAGATTATTGCTGCGGTTCATTACTAATTCATGCAGTGAAAAGCTCACGTAAAACTTTGTTTTCAAATTTCAACCTGTGTCCACAGGACAGTTTTTGCAGGAGAATTGCTGAAGTGGAGGCAAAGTCCCTAGATAGCTGCCCTATGCAAATGCTACACTAACATTTTGAAGGAATTGTCTTAGGAAAATAGATTTTCTTGCCTCTCTTTTCTTCACAGGTATATAGGTACTTATTGTTTACGACATATCTTGAATTTTTTTCTATTGGACCTACATGTGGGAAAAATCTGATGAATTATATACCCCATACATGAAATGGCAGAAGGTTTTACATTTATCTGCTGAGCTTACAGAGGGATTTATCCATGTAGTATCAGTCCTATCTACTAAAGTAGATAATTAGAACTGCTGCTTCTGTTTCTTTTCCATTTCTTTTTCTCTCCCCTATTCCCTTAATACATTTATTAACGTCATCAATTTTAATTCTATTTCCTCTAAGTCAGAACTTCTTGTGTACAATCATCTGCTTTTTTCAATATGAGAATTTGTACATAATTCCTCTTTAATCACTGTAAGAGACTTTTTTGCATAATTGTAGCATTTTTTTCTGGTTTATGATGGTTATTTCAAGAATAGAAAAGAAATATGTATTTTCCTATGTTGTAGAAATAATAAAAAGAACCAATGATAATAACTGCACTCTGTAATCTTTTTCTTTTTGCCTTAGGCCTTAAAGAACACACTGTACACCTCTGTTAAGCCTTTCTATTTTCACAGGGTCTCTGCAAATCTCTGCAAGACCTATCCACGCAGACCAAATTCTTTCCATTTTTGTTTCCAAGTACTTATTGCAAAAGCTTTTTTTTTTTTTTTTTTTTTTTCTTTCTTTCTTTTTTTCCTTCCTGTTAGTGATTTCCTAATCATAATAAAGGAGGAGATTATCTGGGGGCAGGAGATTGTGTCTGGTCTGAGATGAAGTCGCTGACTGGCATTTGCCATATTATTTTCCTGACATTTATGAGGTAAACATGTCAGCAGAATTAACTTTCAAATCCTTCACCCTTCTGGCTGAAATTCAGTCTTGTGCATGAAGTCTGTAAAGGTACAAAACTTTATCACAATCTACTCTTCTATATTCAGGAAGATGTATGGAAGAGAAAATTAAATATTTTTGAGCTATTGTTTGCCTTTATCACTGATGGAAGATATTAATTTAATAATTTTCAGAGTGTCTAATCAGACAGAACAGAATTAATGGCAACTTCTCTCAACCTATATCTTAAAACATGTTTCTAGTAAAATACAGCCTCATGTGGTACTATATAAAAGAAATTATCTGTGAGACAAAGCATTATGGAATCTCAAAACATAAATAATTTTGTTGCCCACACTGTATGCCATATTTCTTAAAAAAAAAAAAAAAAAAAAAGAGGAAGGAATTGCATAGTAATAAATTGCTCTTTTAGCATAATTAAATTATTACAGAACTACTCTTTGTATTTAAGAAATCATATATTTACCAACTCAGGACAGTTTTGCATTTTTGTTTTGAATGGTTTAGGAACTCAGTCTTGAATACTGTGTAATATGAAACTGTTCTGAAGAAGGATGAAAATCAGAGTCTTTTTTTTCTGCAAATAGGCTATTATTTTTTCAGCTTCCAGTGAAAGCACAGGTAGAACTTCCATTAGAATATAGTTCTGGCACACTCATCCTTTTAGCTGCCAGAAAAAGCTGTTTGGAAAAGCACTGGTTGGATTTTGTGGCTTGCAAAGTAAATAATTACTATTTTTATTTGACTAATAAAGTCAAATAAAGTTAATAAAATGCACTTTTGAGGATTCCTTATTCATCTAATATTTCATGGTCTCCAGGTTATTAATTAGCTTGTCCTTATAACATCCTCACCTTCCCCCCGCAAAGCCAAACAAACCTCACCAAAAACAGTTTTCCCATTTTGACTTAACATCCCTGATCAGTGCTGTTGCACAGTTCAGCTGAATCTCCTGGTGAAGGTGATTTTCTCTCTTCAGTTGATTTTCCTTAGTTTTAGAGTGTGCTCCTTCTGCCTCCTGCTTTGGGGGCATATCTTCCAGACAGTGAAAAGTGATGAGCAGCTGGAGGCAACAAGCTAGATCAAAAGTCTGTTTCTGTCTATGGACAGACTTGGTTATCCAAAACAAAATAAGAGTTATCACTATCTGTAGTCCTGTGTGTAAATGCTTCATCATGGTAATAATTTGGTGTGCATGATAAAATCACCTCCCTGCATGAATGACTGAAGAATAACAGATCCCATCTGAAAGAAAGCAAAAGTGTATGGTAGAAGGCAGACTGGAATTGTGAAAATGACAGCTACTCAGGAACTAAATACAGGAATTTTGCATACTCTGCACCTCAGCTTTAGGACTTAYCTGTAGTTTGTCATTTTTGTAATATCAGGGCATGCTGAGGCACTGCTTCAGTATGAATTTCTGTGGAGAATGGCTTGAATCATCAATGTCATTTTTTGCAGCACTTGGCCTTCTCTTAGGGGTTTCCTTTAAGTTTATCCTGTTTAGCTTGTTGCGGCTGAAGCAATCCTACCCCCCAGGACATAAGCATTACAGGAATCCAAGCTCCGAATCTGAGGTCAGTTCAGATATGCCAGACTATTTTTGATGAGTACCTAATGCTACCCCAGAAGAAAAGCATTCTCAATACAATATCTTTACATGACTGCAACATGTGTCCACTGGCATTTACCTGAGAGAAAATCTGATGGTTCAAAGAATTGTTACTACAGAGATGGAAATAAGAATCCCTTAATTATATTTAACTGAAAAGTCTCTTGTTCCCTGTTGTGATGTGATTTCTGCCAAAACAATGTAGTAAACAGGCCTTGATAGTGCAACTAGCTCATACAAAATCGTTATGTATATTTTCACTTGAGTAGTACTCTTGAAGTCTAAAGGACTTCAGCATGTTTTTTTTTTAAGCAAGTGTTGGGTGGTATACAAGGTCAAATTCCAAGACAATAAATATGTGAATTTTCCTAACAAAACATTATAATTTTTTTTAACTGATTAGCCATTTTTTCTAATTCTTTTTAGAACCATCGGATACAAAAAGAAGTATGTGAAAGTTCCACATGGGCATATTTGGGTGGAAGGTGATCATCATGGACACAGCTTTGACAGCAATGCTTTTGGGCCGGTAAGTCAATTCTCTGTATCATTTACACTTTGCAACTGAAAAGCAGCGCATGTCTCCTGGGTCATTTGTGCAACACAGCAAGAATGAATTGATTGTGATTGTATTCTTACTGTTTTTGTGAGAATTATTAGATTTTATAAAATATCTTGGTCAGCAGAGAATGAGTTTGCTCTTAACTATTATAAAAAGAATAAAGACTCCTTTTAATTCCCCCACATGGAAGGAGAAGTGGTGGAGATTTAAAATTTGGAGGGATGTACTGGAGGAGTAGCCAGAGGGTGAGCCAGCTCCCTGTAGCTGACAGATGCTCCCTGAGGACATGTTGCCAGCTGATGTAATTTGGAATGGTTCTCTCCCGGGAGCTTGGTCTTGCTTTAGCGCCAGTGCTGAGATAAAGAATTAGGAAACGGTAACTGTGCTTAGTAAGTGTTAACTGTTAAATTGGTCTGTGGACAATGGTAGAGATATTTCAATACTTTCCCAAAAATAAATATTTAAGTTTTCTTTGTATAGGGCCATTTTCATATTGAATAAAGACAAAACGTAACCTGAAAAATCTGTTTCTTGACTGGCAAAAGTGTGTGTCTGTTCATCAGGAAGACAGTAAATGCTTTCTCTGCACTCCAGTTTTGGTTTGGTTTTGGTTTTGTTACACTTTGTGTAGATTCCTGTTCTGGTTTTAACTTAATCTAGCATGCAGGAAATAGTTGCATAAGCTGTGCGTCCTGCTGTGGAAAAACAAATCCTTTTTGCCCTATTCCAGATGCAGTTTTTGACACGTGTCTTTAAGAGAGAGTTCTCTTCTAGTATTATAAAAAAACCACTGGTTGTCACGAGGAAGTTGTCAAGGCTGGATTTTTCCACCCTTATGCATTTCATACAGAAGTCACCCCACTGACTCTAACTGAATTAACAACAGCAAGGACCTTATAAGTTTGTCTGGCTTCTAGAAGTTTAGCCCAATTATTAACTTGATATAATTTGTTCTCAGGAAAAAAATGCAAAAAAGGTCTACTGTCTGGTTTGGAGTATGTGATGCCATTGCCTCTCTTTTGGTTTGTCTGACTTTTTTTGTGCTTGTATTTCTTGCTGTTTTTCATTATTATTTTCCTGCTACTATCTTCTAAGATTTCTAACATATAGTTTTAGAGGTTCTTTCCTGCAGGATTTAATTGAGTCTATCCTGTGCAGGTATCTCTTTCCTCCCTTGTTAGGCTTTTCCTTTTCTGTCTCACTCTCTGTTCCCAAGATAAATTCTTAGTCATAAAGCCACTAATCTTCTTTTCACCTACAAATATATTGCCAATGTAGACTCAGAGCATAAGGAAACTTTAGCAGTTGGGCATTGGTTTCAAATTTACAGCAGTTCACACAAAAATTAATACAAGGTAAAATCCTCAAGACAGGCATCATGCAGCTTTCATACAAGTAGCATGTTGGGGTAAATCTAAATACCTTCAAATTTTTACTCAATTCACTGATGTTTATAAATATTAGAAAATTGCCTTCACTAGGCTTTGACCTCACATTAGTCATCAGCTGCTAGCTAACATTGGATAGTAGGTCACTTTTCTTGTAGCAGTGGCACCTTTCGAGAGCTAGTAAGACAGTTTTTGACAGTGAATTCTTTAGCTTTCTGCAGGAAGAATGACCTTTGTATTGTGTTGATGAATACATTATGGGCAAGTCAGCTGTAAATAGGTATTTTCCTCTGAAATTAAATTAGAGCAGCAATCGTTGAATACAGGCAAAAGGGGGCAGAAGAGATCACAGGGCTGGAAACTAGCTTAAGAATAATAAAATATTGAAAATGTTTGTCTGTAGAAGAAAATGGAAAGTGTATTGAGAAGGACATGCTGGACTCCAGGTTCTTTTCCATTCTACACATGTTAGATTTTAGGATACTGGGACATTTTCTACACCTCCGTCTCCTGTACTCTTGAGATCACTTGCACAAGTGAATTAAAATATTAAAATCACTCTCTTCAAGCCATTCAGAAGGTATATTCTTTTTCTCTCATAAGACTGCAGCAGTCATAAGACTGCACAATGGTAAGACATGAACCCATTTTTCTCATTTTGTTAGAATATAGGTCACATAAGAGATTAGGTTAAATGTTAACATGTATCACAATTCTGACTTGCAAAACCAGATATATTTTCTTGGATCAAAAGATTCAGTAAAAATAGTGTATTTTTAAAGTAGATTATGTTGTAGGCTACAATTTTTTCAATTTTCATGCAATCTTACAGTAGAAAGGCATATATATTGTAGACAGACACAGTAATGTTTTGTAGATGAGCTTAATGAGTTACATGGGGCATAAAAGCAAATTATGGAAAAACAGATTGAGAACAGATGTTAGAATCATTTTTTCTCTTGGAGAACAACAATATGTGTAATGGCCTAATGGGTTAGGTTGATAAAGCAAAAACCGTGATACCAATCAAGTTCTAAATTAGATGCACCTTTGGAGAGATATGAATTTCTAAAATGTAAAACTTTGGCAGATTAAATTATCTTTACTTAGTTCATAAAAATATTATAAAATAAATTATATTATCTCTTGTTATTGCATGGTTTTTATAGGACTAAAATTGGAATGTTAAGGCATAGAGAGACATTTTCCTGAAGTGTGTAAATAAAATGAAAATGTTTTAACTAAGATTTGTAAAGGTTTAGTATTTCCTTTCTGCTTAGTCGTGTCTTTGAATAAAATTAATACCTTAACTGATATTACAAAAATAACAGGACATCTGTGGGTAGTGCTGAATTAGAAATGCTGTTAACTTTCTATATGATCAAAACTTAAATATTATTTATGTTTCCAGAATATTGGACTCAATTAAGTAGTGCATGGTTATTGTATGTTGTCTTTAAAAAAAATGCTTTGTGCAATACAGAATGGCAGGTGTTATATAATACTATTGCTTTGATACTGCTGTGTTTCAGGTTTGGAAATATGTCATGTCAGCCATTCATAATGCTGAAAATAGCTGTTTTGAATAGAAGCCAATAAATATTCAGAGAACGTGCATCTTTTTACTATTATTTAAGGGGATAAAAAATTACATATCACTGGAAATTTATTTCAATTACCTGGACTAGAATAGCAATTTCTACTCAATTAGCTGTTACTGTTTTCAAATTCTTATAGAATGAAGTCAAGCTTTTATGATATTAGCTTAGCATTGCTTAATTAGCATACTACAGGAATGTAATAATGAATATCTTATATAATTACGATACCTCTTTTTAGTTTCTCCTTTTTGTTTTCAATTCTGGTAATTTTCCTATTTTGGAGGGCCTTTTTACTATGGGGTTGTAGTTTGACAGCATAGGAAATCTAACATTACTGTTCCTGGCAATGCTTCTGTTTTCTTAGATCAGAAATGCAGGAGACACATTATAAAGAGTTGATCAAGTATTAAACTCCTCCACTGCTTCAAATTTCTTAAAGATTTTAAAGGGTTAACTTTATGGTTAACTTTATGCCAGATCAGTTATTGTCTTTGCTTGCACAGCCAGGATAATACCGAAGTGACAATTTATATTCTGGATCTGACGGTCTGGCTAAATCAAGGGAAAAGTCATTATAAACTACTTTGTCCAGATCAAATGTGYAGAGTTGGCATCCAGCAGTGCAGAAATGATTTGCAACCAACGTGTAAGGGTATCTGAGAAACAGTTATTAATAAGTGCATATAATAACTGATATATATACATATATATATTCCTGGATGTACACACATGCAGTAAATAGCACTCTCAGAATAAAAAAAAAAAAAAAAAAGTTCAATTTTCTCTTATGGGGGTTTGTTTGGTAAATGTAATAGTCTTATTACTACATTTCTATGTTTCCAAATGCCTCCAAGCTGAGGATATGAAAGAGCTTTATAAAATTAGGGCTTGAAGTCAATGGCAGTCTTGCAGCTGTCTTGTAAAGGACCTGAACAAAAGCTCATTAAAGTCAACAAGAGATTTCTGTTGGCTTTAATGGCTTTGGATAAGACTCTTTATGAATTAAGCTTCACAATCCAGTGTAAGGGCAAAAAAGCTATTATCCTCCTTATCTTCCTGGGAAACCTGAGACACAGGTAGGTTGAGTACCTTGTCATAAAACATCTTTTTGGCTCAGCCAGGTCCCTATCCTAGTCCTCTTACTAAAAATACATCTATCTTTTAATGTGTTTACTCTCAAAACTAAATCCCGTTGAGCCTGAGCCTGGCTTTTTGTTTAACAGAAGTTTTACATTCATAAGCTTCAAATGAGTAAATTGCTTTTAGTCAACATTACTGTAGAGGCCGTATTTATGATTGTCCATATAAGCAATTCTGTACTGTAAGTTCATGCAATAAACTATCTGAAAAACATTCTTGTCTGTTTAACTATTTTTCCTTTCAGCAGCACAAACCTGTAGACTGTGACTAGGAAACTCTATAGATTAGAATGACATTCAAAATAAGTGAATATGCTGAGTTTGTTAGTTATTTTAATTTGCTTTTCAAAGGCTATCATAATCTCTTTCAGATATAAGACAGAAATGGTTTAACTGTTAACTCTCAATGGGCAAATTCAATTAATAACAGTAATAGAGTGTGGCCTATTATAATTATTTTCTTAAACTGATACAGTATTTCTCTCTGTAACTACTTTTAGTGAATACAAGTAATCAAAACCAGAAAATATGAAAAGTTCATTAGACAGTAAGGTGAACTGAAGTAAGACACTTTTAGTGAAGAGCAGTGCATGACTGCTGGCAAAGGAAATACTTGAACCAAAAGGTCTGCAGCCTGTGAGAGTAGCCCTGCTTCATATGCTCTGTCTTCTTCTAAGAGAGGTTCAGAGGACAGTTGAAGGAAGAAGCAGATATCTTTCTGCAGTTCTGGATTACTTACATAATAGCAAACAAAGAATGCCACGTGTCCTAAAAGTGCACATCATCTTGGTGATGATCTTGCCATCTGCTGAAGCTTTCATTTATGAGCTATAAACTAGTGCAAGAATCACATATCCCCCTGAAATGGAGCAGCCTCTAAGGCAAAAGGTGGGAAGAGTTTAACAGCTCACATCAGTGCGCTGAAGAGCACCATGTTAAAATTGCACAGTAAGGTATGTAGGTAGGCAGCGCATACTCTTCCCACAGAGAATTCTGCCAGGTCTCAAAATACCCAGTGACCCCGTTTGTATCCCCATACTCCAACCAGCCATTCGGAGAGGCTTAAGACAAATAGTTTCAATAGCAGGGTCCTAAACCCTATTTTTCTTAGTTTAGACCGAAGTCAAGAGGCGATGGTCAAGCACTGCAAAACAAAAGTGTGATTTTAGCAAGAAAACACCTACCTGTGCTTACAGTCATAAAGTTAATGTAGGTGAGGATAACAGTGAGGCAAAGTAGTCAGTGAAGGCTGTGAATGACCCTGCTGGGTCTGCATCAATTTGCTAGCTGGTGTTGCAGCTTCTTCTGCTATCTTTTTGCTACCAGTCTGACCAGTACTTGCACCTTCACTTCGCTGTATAAATGTAGCCTTGGAGAGTAGCATGACTCTTGTGGGATCTGTGACATTTCTACTTCTTCTCTTGGGTATTAAAGAAGTGAAACTGTGTTTAAACAGGATGTGTAATGCAAATATGCAATCAATGGCATTCCATAATATTTATCCCTGGCCACTGGCAAAAATGAAATGGGTAAAATTGTTTACAATCAGAAAAAAGACCTTGCATACGGAGCATGAAGTTACCAGTATTAAATAGCATGCATGCACAGCTTAAACTTGTAAAAGTCTATGATGAATAAAACAGATAGGACATTATGTGTTATGACTGATGATAAATAGACCTCAAAGGGTAAATATGCTTGTCCCTTTTGAGAGAATATTATATGTGAGATGCAAATTGGGATGGTGGCTTGTCTATTGAGAATGACAATTCACTCCAAGAGCTGCTGAAGGGGAGCCTCGATAATAAGATTGTGTGGCCTCACTGTCCATTAAATTATCATGACTAACTAAATTATCATGACCATTAAATTATCACAATCAACTAAATTTGCAGTATAGGGAATAAAAAAGTCCTCTATGGCTGTCCTAATTCTCTTGGAAAGTAAAATATTTAGCCTGATTGTAGTCTAAACCAATGCATAAAAATTAATCTTGCAAGCAGCCTGGCTATCAGCAATCCAGACCGGACTTTCTCTCTGTACCATATCTACCTACCTGAAGCATTCCTGACAATATGCTCAGAAAGCTTTTCCTTCTTTTTGTAATTCAATTAATGTAAACAGGATGCTAAATATGATATGTTCTCTAAGCACATCCAGAAAAGAAAGTTTTTTGAATGTTTGTGACTAAAAGCTCTCAATTAAGTCTACTCTATTTCTTAGTAATGGAATGCTCATGAGGACTTGTAAAGTAGCAGAAAATTTGGGTTTTTGTCTTAGTCATGTCAAATCTTAAACATTTTATGCATTCTAGCTAATTGTCTTTATTACTGTACTTGGAAGTGTTACTGTTATTTAGCATTGTACTGATCAAAAAGCTTCAGTCATCCTGCTTATAGAACAAGATTTATGTAATAACCCCAAGCACAATGAATTATTAATCCAAATATTTGGTGAATATTTCTGAATGCAAGTACCTTTAAAGGATTTTCCAGCCACATTGGAAAGAATGGTAGGCTGAACAGCCTACACCTGTTTTTGACATCACTTACATTGAAATAAACGAGGAAAAAAAAAGTTGAAACAATTTTAGATTGATTAAATGAAATATTAGAAGAGATCAGAGAGCTGTCAGATTCATACCATCATTTGTAATTAATGCATTAATTATGCTCTGCATTCAAATACAATCATTTGCTGAACCCTGTATACCTCTTCATCAGTTTCCTTACAATTCTATTTCTCTCAAGTTACAGCTTGAAATACCCTTATATTCGATAACCACTCTGCAGAATTTATAGCATTATATTCTCTATATAGGATCTCAAAATTACTTGTTTTAATGGAAATGAGGCACAAAGGAATCTTTGCTGACTTTTCTATGGTTTAACTGTATAGGGAATTTTGATTCATGCTGGCATTCATATTAAGATTTGCCAGGACATCATTTAAAAATCCATTGAATGTTTTTGTTTCTTTCTATTTTTACTTCCTTGGACATGGAACATTGTCAAAGCTCAGTCGCCGATTACTAAAATAAAGTTCTAAATTTTAGTTTGCAGAATGATAGGAAATTATTATCTACCTGATTCCATTTTTGGATAAGATAAATGCTTTGGTGTAATAAGTACTCATCTCATTAAATCTCCCAATCCTAAAATAAGACTGTTTGACTGTAGCACCTTGTTTACACGATTCCACATCATATTGGGAGGTTAGAATGTATATTTTAATGGCAGTGAATGTGCAAACCAATGCATATTTATTTATTTACAAGTGTATGTTCATTTATTTTAGGAGCAAAACATTATTGAAATATGATGAGTAATATTAATAGAGCTACCAATACTTCTATAAATTATCTGAGGGAAGTAATTTTTTCCACCTGGTGCCTGTGTGGTCAGGAGTACTGCGCTTTGGGCTTCCCCGCACAAGAGTTGCAGTGACGTAGGGAAGTGAGACTCGTGAAAGGCCCCTGCGATGGAGCTGTAGCACACGATGTAGAGGAGAGGCTTTGAGATTGGGGCTGGTTCAGCCTTGGGCAGAGAAGGCTGATAGGAGAGCTCACAGCTGTCCTCAGCTGCAGCACAGCGTACAGGGAAGGCTGGGCCAGACTATTCTCAGAGATGCAGAGTAGTAGGACAAGAGACAATAGGCACAAGTCACAACATGGGAAATTCTGAATAGATATTAGGATATTTTTTAATTTTTTTTTCATTATGGGGGAAGTCATGCATTGATTACCCAGAAAGTCTGTAAGATCTCCATTCTTGGAGACAGTAAAAAAATCTGACTGACAAGGCCCTGAGCAACCTGAGTTGGTCCTGCTCCGAGTAGGAGGTTGGACCAGATGACCTCCAGATGTCCCCTCCTACCTATACGATTCTGTGTGTCTGTGAAAGCAATTTTTATTTTGTCAGTAAACTGTCCTATTTAGGACATAGGACAGCAAACTTTTGTCAGTTTACTGTCCTATGTGTTAACACTGATGGAGCCACATTTATCAAGATTGGAAAAATGGTAAATTTATCTACTATAGTACTACTTTTCTATTGTTGCATTGTCTCAGAGGATTACAAAGTGTAGCAATTTTCATCTCAGATTGTGCAAGCATTTTTTGCAAACCTTTATCTGTATTCCCTCTGTTCTAAAAGGAATAGTTTGGAAAGTATGCTAGGTAGCATGATTCTTCCTAACTTGGCCATGTTTAAAGTTCAGCCTGGGCAGAGAAGAAAGATTTTCCTCAAACAATGTATTAACATATTAACAGCACACACTTTTTTTTTGAAGCAGCACTTCAAATTCTATAGATGTATTATTGAATAAATAGAAATATTTAATTAGAGCTAAATCACTAGTATCCTGGCCTTGTGAATGTCTATGTGTATATAGTTTTATGTCTGCAAGTATTCTTAATACAGTCAAGGGACTGCATGATTCCGAGTGCTCCTTTTTGTTTACTTTGTTTCTTTTCTCTTATTTTGAAAGACTTAATTAATAAAGCACCCCACTTTAAACTGAATCATTTTACTGATTTTAGTGGTTCATTAGGATGCCAGCTATTTCAGTAATAACTTAAATTTTTAAATAGTCATAACTTTTTTTTTTAAATACTTGTATTCCTGATTGTTATCAAAGCCATCAAAGCATTTTCCAAACTGTATGTTTTTTTATAAAAATAGCATAGAATGGACAGATTTATTTATGATTTTTTAAAGAATTCAAACGATAAAAGTATAGAAATAGTTTTCTGAGGAACATAATCATGGTGTTGCCAGAGGAACTTTCAGAATGATAGCAGAATTTTAAAGTTATTTGTTCTCCCTTTCACTGCAGGAGAGACAAGTAAGAATAATTCTTGAAAGGTAAATCCCATTTGATGAGAGGAATAATGCCAGAGGAGTAAATATGTTTACAAAACAAATTGTAAAATATATTCCTTTTCCCTTGATTGTTATTTGAGACAATGTCACTTAAAGTTGGGTATAGTTACTTTAATTTACTTGCTCTGAGGGTTTGGGCACTGCAGATTAGCTTTTATTAGGGTTTGAAATTTTATGTAGGTTTCAGTTAAGAGCTACTGCAACTCAGTRTCAGATCCAGGAACCAATTGTTTTAATTCTTCTCTTGTAAACCTTGAGATTTAGAAAAGAGTTGTATATAATATGAAAACTGGTATTAGTAGCAATGGCATAGCAATGACTTCATGGTACTTCCTGTGTAGTTAGTTAATATATACTGATTCCTCTTCCACTTACACTTATGTACCATTTATGTAACTATAATATTTGTTCTCATGTAATTTTTGAAAATATGTTTAACTGCTTTTGATGCAGAACAGAAATCTCCCATCAGGTGATCAACAGCTCTCTGTGGTCGTGAGGACAAGTCCTGTATAAACCTTTGAATGGGACTGATACATAATAATGCCTGCAAGCTGCAAGATCTGTAACTCAATATCACATTTTCTAATTGCAAAATTGCTTTTTTCCCTCCAATGCATCTATCCCAATATGATTTTAATGACTGCTGTTCTGAAATATGTATGTATTAGAGCTTATACCAGTGCCGTCTCTTCTTCCTTGCAATATATCTTCTTGAAGCTGGGAGAGCAGATTACAAGTTTTAGGAAATGTTAACTCGTAAGCCTAATATTTGTGAGACATCAGTTGCTGATATGAGGGTGGAAGGGAACCAAGATAGTAGTTAACATGATGTGATAGTAAGGTCTGATATTTCTTTCCTACCAAAGCTAGAAACCTGAAGATGATGAATAATTTGCACGTTACAAGCATGTATCTTGGATCGATAATGGATCAATAATCAGAAAGAAAGAGGAAGAAAGAAAGAAAAATCTACTGTAGATGTTATTTTGCAGAACACAAAATAACACTTCCAATTCTGGTGGAAGTCATGCAATTTTAATAATGAAAATCTGTGCAGCATCAGTCAAAATATAAGAAAAAAAAAGCCTTTCAGTATTTTATGATGGTAAAATGAGTTATTAGGTATTTTCTTAAAGAGTCGCTGCATTGTGTTTCTTAAGAGCATAGTAAATGGTCCCTGCAATCACTGCTTTACAGCCGTTGGGTTAATCTATGTTAAGTGGTACTTACGCAATATTGCACATTGTTAGAGCTTATTAAAACCTGTAGTCAATATTACCAGAGTTATTGTTTGTTGAATATAGGTTTGACTTGGTACACAGCCGAGAGAGGAAACTGAAGAGCTAGAAGCCTTCCCAATTTTACTTTTGGATCACCTTAGTGGGACTCAGTTCTTTTTGTGGTTAAGCCAGTCAGAAGTTTTAAAGCCAAAAGCTCAGCTTCCTCCCACAAAAGAAATAAAAGAAAGTCTAAAAATCCTAGCTTGCTAGCAGTTTAATATTTTTAATTCTGTATTATGCCTGATCACATTCACATATTTTCCTATTATACAAATTAAATTTCAGGTTTAATTTGCAACTTATTAAAAACCAGGATTTGTATAATTTAGATGCCAAAATAACAGACTCCTGGATTACTTCGTAACAGATGTGAAACTGGTATCCAACATTGAATTTTGGCCATATACATGCTGTATCTAGTGAAAGCCAGGGGAAGCCATTGACCAAAACAAGGTGTAATACACTGAAAAAGGAGAGGGATCAGAAGTAACTGCCTACAAAATTCTCCATTGACAGCTCCTTGGCAGGTTATGGCTCCACCTATTGTAATAGCTACCTTCACATTTCAGAGGCTTTGGCGGGAAGAAAGAACACACCAGAAGACGGTTTTTACAATTTTAGTGATTAGATAGAGGCGTTCCAGAATCCCTTTTTTTTCCAGACTCTTATAATGGTGTCACAACCATGGGCCACTAATTCAATCCGTTCTTCAAAATGTTGCTAATGTAGGTTTCCACATACAGAATAAACCAGAAATGCCTGCATTACTCTTCCAGACTGAATCACACCAAATGGACATGCACTTTGGACTGAAAGTATACATGCTCCCCAAAAGGTTCCTGACATTGCTGCAGCCAGTCGTTCTCTGTATCCTCAAGCTGCAACCAGATAAAAAACTCCCCTTTGTCAAGCTCAATATATTGTTTTGACTCGGATATGTATTGTTTTCTGATAAGTCCTGTAATACAGGACTTGAGAAACTGCTTCATATACACATGAGATCTGTACTCAAATATGCTGTTATGTGCTCTTATACATTTTCAGCTGTTACTTATTGTCAGAGTAATTCTGGGGGCCCTCACAATTTTACTTGTTTCAATGAAGGCATAAGTTCACAACTCAAAACACTCCCTAATTAACATAAGATCTGATTATACTTAGTGAATGGAGTCATATAGAGAGTATGTCTACTCTTCCTAGCTATTAAAATGTTTGTAGTATCAGAGTGAATTTTTGAAGTTTGTACCATAAAGCTTATATCTATTTCCTTATCTAATAGTCAGTCTTCCCTTGAAAATTTGTTCAAAAGTAAACTTTGTCTACTTTTCACTGTGCATAGGCCAAAGCAGACTGTGCTGTATCAGTATGCTTTTAGGCCACCTTTCTCTTTCACAGATGCTGCTGCCAATGGCCTACCAGTGTATTTCTATATATCCTCCTCTAGGGAGTATCTTTAACTCTGTGTGAACCTTATGACCTCTAAGGCTATTTTTTGGGGGGAAAACTAGCACCTGGAAAATGTTCCTTTGGTATCCCAGACATCTTTACTAAGCATTTGAGGTTATGTTCACTCTCCTGGATCGTTCTCATTATCTTAATCACAGTGTCGTTCTCTGTTTTCTTCCGTTTGAGTTAGGACAAAAAAGTCATCCAGCCAGGGTGGTACTGAACTGATAAACTGAAGTTCTCACATGCCCATAAATACAGAAGTAATTATAATTTCTTTCCTGGTTGTACCAAAGAAGGGTTTTATTCATGTTGATAGGAAAGGATTGCTGTGGCTAAGAAAACTAGGCACTAATTTCAAGAAAGATTCTAACATTGTTCTTTATGCCAAATCAAAAATTATTTTTAAGATAAATTCATCAAGTAGAATAAGGTATGGTTCACATAATAGCAAAAGCAAACCTTGCATTTCTGTTGTAGCATTCATCTCGTGTTTGAACAATATCTTTAAAAAAGAAAATAATAAAGATACTGTCTTGATCATTTATATTTGCATTTACATGCAGTGTGTGTTGTATGGAAGGCCTTATTTCACATCTGTGTTTTAGTTTGAAGTTTTAGGAAATGCAGCAGCCTGAAGTAAGTCATGCACTAAAAAAGAAGAAAAATATAATAGGATATCTATCTTCCCTGGTTTGCTTTCAGAGTTCTCTCCTGGCACATTTTACAGAAATTAATTTGACAGTAACAAAAACTGAAAAGGTATTTGGATTACTTCAGCAGTAAACTAGCAACAGAACCATGTCATTTCAATTTATCACATGTCTTTAAGTGTGTGAAATCTTAGTTCTTCATCACATTGCAATAGATTGCTTATATATAGAAAAAAGCTGCAGACTTCACAAAGAAAAAAAAAATAAAATTATTGACTGCCAGCTGAGCCTTCACCTTCTCCCTGACTTGCAGATTTTTTAGTGAATCTCACACTACCTGAACTAGAACAGCACAATAACCTTAGCTTTACCCTTGTTGCTATGTCTCAAGTTATTAGGGTTTTATCCATCAAAAAGAGCTCTGGCCCAAACAGCACACTGAGCCTTTGAAATTATAACCTGAGAGACAAATCCTGTGAAACTGAACTTAACCTCTACAGCTAGCTTTTATCCTACTAGCATAAATTGGTGTTTCTTAAGAGGACGTCGTCTTGGTACTCTGAAGAAATCTAACATATTAACAGGGTTACACAGGAAAAGAGCACATCCACTTACCTTATTCAATGAGTTTTTGCACAAAGATTTTGAAAAAAAGAAAAAAGAATTAAAATATAAACAAAAAAATCAGAAAATAATTAGAATTTTGAATCTTTTCCTGTGATAAGTTCTACAGAGACAGAAAAGTTGAGATAAGCTAGACAGATGATAAGTTATAAAGTAATTGTTAAACAAATAGCAAATGTTCCTTGAGTACTGTTACCTCCAGGTAGGTCCAGTTATAAAGTATCTCTTGTTTATAAACTCAGAAAGAAGTACAATCTCTTCTAGTTTTGCAAATCTGAATTTTTGCCTTTCTTGTCAAAATACGTGAGGTCATAGCAGACATAGTATTTTAACAGAATCCAAGATTTAAAGGGGATGATTGATCTGTTGAAAATCTGACTTGACTTTATTACGCATAATTAAAGAACTGGTACACTTACCATCTAAAAAAAACAGTGAACAAATTCTTCCAACTCAATGACAAATATCTAAGTAGAATAAACTTAGTAAACATCAACACTATAAATCTGTATGTAATTCAAATGATATTCCTTTTTCAACAGGACTTAATAATATGCTGCCTTCTGTAGCACATGATGGTTTCATTATTGATGATTGTGATCTTGTGCTCTTGATAGTGTCTTGCTGCAGAAACAAACACTAATGATACAAAACTAACAATAGTATAACAACTTTAGGTGAAACGAAGCATTGATACATTTGATAAAAATGGGTTTTGGTTATTCTTCAGAGACTTTTTTTGTCAAAACAGCCAGGTGCTTTTTCTGAAAAGAAAACCATATAATCTAAGGAGGAATAGTTCTGTCTACCAGTAGAGACAGTAGCAGATACCAGTGATATCTCTAAAAGATTCAGTTATCTTGGGAATAAAAAAATTAAGTTTATTCTTCTGTCAGAATTCCACTTTAAAGCCTTTCTTCCTAGCTCTCTAGAGAAAGTCCCAATCAGCATTTAAATGCATGTATTTTAAAATGAGATTCATAAGGGACTAAAACTATCAAAGTTTCATATGAAAAAAAGAATACAGAGATGCTGCTTATAGGTTTTGAAATAAAAAATTAAATTATGTCTTTAAAATGGAATGGTGCCAGCTTTCTGGAGACTAATTTAAACTTTTCATAGAATAAGTTACATAGCATTAATGACTGGTGGCTTTAGATTTCATGTCTTATCTGCAACAAAAGGAAAACTCAGGATTTGTTTTCCATTAAATTTGGAACTGTACAAAAGATACCTCTTTTTCACAGTATTCTCATCGTCTTGAAATTTCAGTAAAAGTGCAAATTAAGCTCCAGCATTAAGTGGACTTTCAGTGACAGTGGACTAATGACATTGAGCAAACTCTTAGAGAATTTTGCATTGCATTTTTCTATCCTATATAGATATAAAGATATATTCTACTTTTAAAAATAATTTATTAGCTCCGTTGTGGTCTGGGACATTTACAATAGCTTTATTACCAAAGTCAGGGAAAAAAAAAATCCTTTTGTAAGCTAGAATGGGTTGATCTTGTGTCCGGTTTGTACAGTATGTTAAAGTAGTAAAAACTTGGGAAAAATCTTGTCTCTGTGGGACTAACTGGGAGTTTTGCCAGAGAGTTCAGTGAGGTCAGGACTATCACCCCCCAGCAGGTTTTTCCTGCTGACGCTATGCTGCAGGCTTATAGCACCACAGACTCTCCCCAGCAAGGGATGGCATGCAGCTCACCCTGGCGTGCCTTTCTCCAGCCCCTGCCACGCTCCATCTGCCCAGGGCTGGCAGAGTCTTCAGAGAAGGAGATCATATCTTCGTCACACAATCACGCACCAGAAGAATCGTGTTCTTGCTTGATATTTAAAGGTTTCCTCTGTTATTCTGATACTGATTTGTGACACATAAATGCTAAATACATAGATGAAGAACTAATCTTCCTGTTGTATAGTAAGAACCTGGCCTTCAAACTACCATAGTCAGAGGCAGCACTTTGCCAGTGAGGAACATCTCCCAGTACTTAGGGCTAATTCTAAAACTCACAACTGATTGCACATGTTTTTACAGTAAGAGAAAGGATTACATACCACAAGCGGTATACACTCCCTAGCATCCTTTCAGTTGTGTACATTACAAATGCTCATAGTTTCTGAACTGTTCATTATAATTCACAGCCTCTGTGCATCACAAGCTAAAAATGAAAACAGCTGGCAAATTGAAAATACATTTGCAGCTGTTTTAGTTGATTATAGGTACAATATCAAGCATGAAACAGTAAACCGAAAGTCCCTTAAGGTTCTGGGTAATTAACCAGAAATACACTTAGTGTGGCATTGCTAATCCAGTTATATAAAGGGAAAAATATTTGCTAATAATAACAACTTATATTAGGCTACCTGAATAAAACTCACAGAGTGCCTCTTAGGATAAAGGCTTTTTTTTTTATTATTTTCAAAAGTTTATTTGTCATTATTAAAAAAAAAAAATCCAATATAATTTTTTGCAGTTTAATTATGGCTTTTTGTTATATTTTCACTCCTAATTCAGTCCTATCAGTATACACTCTTTCACATGTAGTCACAGACTGAGGTAAGGATTACAGAATTGTTTGACATAAGTACAAAAGTGTCTTTCAGGCCATGTGCAATCTCATCTAGTTTGATGTCTTACTCATCCTAACTTTCTTCTTTTTTTGAAATAAGCTGTATGAATACTCATGGCTACTTTTTTTCCTAAGCATCTGAGCAACCCTAGATACATTTGAAAGGGTTCACTTTCATGATGTGTCTTCTGAAAGGCATTTCATCTAGCACACTCAGCGACCTTTGTTAGCTCACAGCAGAAGACACTATAGATTTCTGTTTACATGGATGAAATAGAACAGAATTTGCAAAAGAAAAGCACATTCTTTTCTATAATACCTTCTCTATTTCAAGGTATATCAAAGCACTTGGAAAAATGTCCCGACTGAGTTCAATGTTACTGCAGTGTGTATGAGTAGGCAGTTGCAGCAGCCCTTCAGGACTGCATATTTAGTAACAGCACAAAGACAGACATTTCAGCTAGTATAACGATAGAAGGTATGTTGAAAGGATTGTGAAAATGTGTGCAAAGGATTTCACTGTGGGAAAACAAGCAAACAGACAAAACCATCAAAAACTATGTGAGACGCATAGCATGTTTTAAAACATTTTCCTCATGTATAAAAGATGTAAAAGATTATATGATTGCAAGATGTTTCGTGCTGATGATATTTTCTTGCTTAAATTAACCCCTGCGCTCTCAACTTAGTTCATAGTTGGCCGGTGCCTCTACCCAGACGGAACTGCTAAAGGGAGAGGCTGCGGTGCAGACCTCAGACTGCAGGAAGTGCCTAGACCTCTCTCCTGGGGCAGGGACAGGCGGCAGACCTGCCTGCAAAAGGTGTGCGCAGGTGGAGGACCTCCTGCAGCAGGTGGCTGAGCTGCAGGAGGTGGTGAGAAGGCTGCAGAACATCAGGGAGGCAGAGAAGGAGCTAGATAGCTGGTTCCAAGTGCAGTCTGCAGTGGACCTGCAGCCCATGGCCAAACAGCCAAGAACTCCTCCACTGGCACACACAGAAGGGAGCGGGGGGGGCCAATAATGCAGAAGAATGGACGGTTGCAACGGCAGGGAGGACCAGCAGGAGGAAGAGACTTCCCCCGAAGCCTGAGGTGCCCTTGCAGAACTGCTTCACCGCTCTGCAGACTGAGGAGGAAAGTCCCGTCACACCAGGAGAGGCGCTGGAGCTGCGTAAGGCAGCCTGATCTGCCCCCCGTATAACAACCAGTGCAACTAAGAAAAGGCGGCGGGTGATAGTAGTAGGTGACTCTCTTCTGAGAGGTACAGAGGCACCCATTTGCCAGCTGGACGCAGTCTCCAGAGATGTGTGCTGCTTACCGGGGGGCTCATATCAGGGATGTCACCGAGAGACTACCAAGCCTCATACAGTCCACTGACTATTATCTGCTGCTGTTGTTTCATGTGGGCACCAGTGATGCAGCTAGGAGCAGTCTAAGGAGTATCAAGAAGGATTACAGAGCCCTGGGAGCGGTGGTAAGGGACTCTGGAGCGCAGGTGGTTTTTTCATAAATCCTGCCGGTCAAAGGGAASGGGTTTGAAAGGGCTGGTCGAATCTGGCAAGTCAACAAATGGTTACGGGACTGGTGCCACAACCAGGGGTTTGGCTACTTAGACCATGGGACTCGCTTTGAGAAGCCTGGTCTGCTGGGGGCTGATGGGGTCCATCTGTCAGGGAAGGAGAAGAGCACCTTCGATGATAGGCTTGCCAAGCTGGTGAAGAGGGCTTTAAACTAGAGATGCTGGGGGAGGGGAACCTCAATCCATCCCACTCCTACCAGTTTGATGCCAGGGCCAGCAATAGATGCCCAGAGCCTGGAGAAGGATCACAGGTCAGCAGGAGAGCACCTGAAGAGCAGCACAAAGGAACTCCAGCCAGTAAGACAGCTTCATCAGGGGCCCAACTTAAATGCCTCTATGCGAACGCATGTAGCAAGGGGAATAAACAAGAGGAGTTAGAGATGTGCGCACGCCTGCAGGGCTACGACCTTATTGGCATCATGGAGACATGGTGGGATGGCTCCTATGATTGGAGTGTTGGAATAGAGGGATACAGGCTCTTTAGGAAAGACAGGCAGGGGAGACGAGGAGGGGTTGTCACCCTCTATGTCAATGACCAGCTGGAGTGCATGGAGCTCCGTCTGGGGATGGATGAGGAGCTGACCGAGAGCTTATGGGTCAGGGTTAAAGGGAAGGCAGGGACAGGTGACATTACGGTGGGGGTCTGCTACAGGCCACCCAACCAGGAAGACCAAGCGGATGAGGCCCTCTACAGACAGATAGGAGCAGCCTCACGTTCACAGGCCCTGGTCCTCATGGGGGACTTCAACCACCCCGATATCTGTTGGAGGGACAACAGGGCAGGGCATAAGCAATCCGGGAGGTTCCTGGAATGCACCGATGATAACTTCCTTCTCCAAGTGGTAGAGGGGCCAACGAGGAGAGGTGCTATGCTGGACCTTGTTCTCACCAACAAGGA